>JAQIUQ010003209.1:0-97500 GCA_030378365.1 Hybognathus amarus | reverse complement strand
TCTAATGATGTGACCAAACCAACTGTACACAATACAGGTCAGTTCAGTTCCGACAGTTACCTGTACCTGTCTGTGTCAATGTCCCACAGTTTACTCAACATGTTAAACTAAAGTTAGTTACCCACAGTTTACTCAACATGTTGCACTGAATGTGGAGACCAACAATGGATGGAAACAATATAAGAGGGGAGAGAGGAGGAGTGTGTGTGTGTAAGAGGTGGTGAACGAGGAGGATGAGGAAGAGCAGGTGTGTGATAGTGTTGTCAATGCTGACTCTGCTTTAGGGTTTTCCCTTTCCCTTAGATATGTGTGTGTGTGTGTGTGTATGAGATGTGGAGAAACTCCTTTCCCTCAGAGATGTGTGTGTGTGAGAGATGTGGAGAAACTCCTTTCCCTCAGAGATGTGTGTGTGTGTAGAGATGTGGAGAAACTCCTTTCCCTCAGAGATGTGTGTGTGTGAGATGTGGAGAAACTCCTCCGGCTCGGACCGACATGAACACATGATGCTGAATCTCTCTCTCTCTCTCTCTCTCTCTCTCTCTCTCTCTCTCTCTCTCTCACTGACTGTGTACTCTGCAGTTGCACAACTCTTCTGACTGTACTTTACTGTAACATGCGGTTCATTGAGAGTGTGTTACTGTAACGTGCGGTTCATTGAGAGTGTGTTACTGTAACGTGCGGTTCATTGAGAGTGTGTTACTGTAACATGCGGTTCATTGAGAGTGTGTTACTGTAACGTGCGGTTCATTGAGAGTGTGTTACTGTAACATGCGGTTCATTGAGAGTGTGTTACTGTAACATGCGGTTCATTGAGAGTGTGTTACTGTAACGTGCGGTTCATTGAGAGTGTGTTACTGTAACGTGCGGTTCATTGAGAGTGTTTTACTGTAACATGCGGTTCATTGAGAGTGTGTTACTGTAACGTGCGGTTCATTGAGAGTGTGTTACTGTAACGTGCGGTTCATTGAGAGTGTGTTACTGTAACGTGCGGTTCATTGAGAGTGTGTTACTGTAACGTGCGGTTCATTGAGAGTGTGTTACTGTAACGTGCGGTTCATTGAGAGTGTGTTACTGTAACGTGCGGTTCATTGAGAGTGTGTTACTGTAACGTGCGGTTCATTGAGAGTGTGTTACTGTAACGTGCGGTTCATTGAGAGTGTGTTACTGTAACGTGCGGTTCATTGAGAGTGTGTTACTGTAACGTGCGGTTCATTGAGAGTGTGTTACTGTAACGTGCGGTTCATTGAGAGTGTGTTACTGTAACGTGCGGTTCATTGAGAGTGTGTTACTGTAACGTGCGGTTCATTGAGAGTGTGTTACTGTAACGTGCGGTTCATTGAGAGTGTGTTACTGTAACGTGCGGTTCATTGAGAGTGTGTTACTGTAACGTGCGGTTCATTGAGAGTGTTTTACTGTAACGTGCGGTTCATTGAGAGTGTGTTACTGTAACGTGCGGTTCATTGAGAGTGTGTTACTGTAACGTGCGGTTCATTGAGAGTGTGTTACTGTAACGTGCGGTTCATTGAGAGTGTGTTACTGTAACGTGCGGTTCATTGAGAGTGTGTTACTGTAACGTGCGGTTCATTGAGAGTGTGTTACTGTAACGTGCGGTTCATTGAGAGTGTGTTACTGTAACGTGCGGTTCATTGAGAGTGTGTTACTGTAACGTGCGGTTCATTGAGAGTGTGTTACTGTAACGTGCGGTTCATTGAGAGTGTGTTACTGTACGTGCGGTTCATTGAGAGTGTTTTACTGTAACGTGCGGTTCATTGAGAGTGTGTTACTGTAACGTGCGGTTCATTGAGAGTGTGTTACTGTAACGTGCGGTTCATTGAGAGTGTGTTACTGTAACGTGCGGTTCATTGAGAGTGTGTTACTGTAACGTGCGGTTCATTGAGAGTGTGTTACTGTAACGTGCGGTTCATTGAGAGTGTGTTACTGTAACGTGCGGTTCATTGAGAGTGTTTTACTGTAACGTGCGGTTCATTGAGAGTGTGTTACTGTAACGTGCGGTTCATTGAGAGTGTGTTACTGTAACGTGCGGTTCATTGAGAGTGTGTTACTGTAACGTGCGGTTCATTGAGAGTGTGTTACTGTAACGTGCGGTTCATTGAGAGTGTGTTACTGTAACGTGCGGTTCATTGAGAGTGTGTTACTGTAACGTGCGGTTCATTGAGAGTGTGTTACTGTAACGTGCGGTTCATTGAGAGTGTGTTACTGTAACGTGCGGTTCATTGAGAGTGTTTTACTGTAACGTGCGGTTCATTGAGAGTGTGTTACTGTAACGTGCGGTTCATTGAGAGTGTTACTGTACATGGGTTCATTGAGAGTGTGTTCTGTAACGTGCGGTTCATTGAGAGTGTGTTACTGTAACGTGCGGTTCATTGAGAGTGTGTTACTGTAACGTGCGGTTCATTGAGAGTGTGTTACTGTAACGTGCGGTTCATTGAGAGTGTGTTACTGTAACGTGCGGTTCATTGAGAGTGTGTTACTGTAACGTGCGGTTCATTGAGAGTGTGTTACTGTAACGTGCGGTTCATTGAGAGTGTGTTACTGTCACGTGCGGTTCATTGAGAGTGTGTTACTGTAACGTGCGGTTCATTGAGAGTGTGTTTACTGTAACGTGCGGTTCATTGAGAGTGTGTTACTGTAACGTGCGGTTCATTGAGAGTGTGTTACTGTAACGTGCGGTTCATTGAGAGTGTTTTACTGTAACGTGCGGTTCATTGAGAGTGTGTTTACTGTAACGTGCGGTTCATTGAGAGTGTGTTACTGTAACGTGCGGTTCATTGAGAGTGTGTTACTGTAACGTGCGGTTCATTGAGAGTGTGTTACTGTAACGTGCGGTTCATTGAGAGTGTGTTACTGTAACATGCGGTTCATTGAGAGTGTTTTACTGTAACATGCGGTTCATTGAGAGTGTGTTACTGTAACGTGCGGTTCATTGAGAGTGTTTTACTGTAACGTGCGGTTCATTGAGAGTGTGTTACTGTAACGTGCGGTTCATTGAGAGTGTTTTACTGTAACATGCGGTTCATTGAAGTGTGTTACTGTAACATGCGGTTCATTGAGAGTGTTTTACTGTAACATGCGGTTCATTGAGAGTGTGTTACTGTAACATGCGGTTCATTGAGAGTGTGTTACTGTAACATGCGGTTCATTGAGAGTGTGTTACTGTAACATGCGGTTCATTGAGAGTGTGTTACTGTAACATGCGGTTCATTGAGAGTGTGTTACTGTAACATGCGGTTCATTGAGAGTGTGTTACTGTAACATGCGGTTCATTGAGAGTGTGTTACTGTAACATGCGGTTCATTGAGAGTGTGTTACTGTAACGTGCGGTTCATTGAGAGTGTTTTACTGTAACGTGCGGTTCATTGAGAGTGTGTTACTGTAACGTGCGGTTCATTGAGAGTGTGTTACTGTAACATGCAGTTCATGAGAGTGTGTTCTGTAACGTGCGGTTCATTGAGAGTGTGTTACTGTAACGTGCGGTTCATTGAGAGTGTGTTACTGTAACATGCGGTTCATTGAGAGTGTGTTACTGTAACGTGCGGTTCATTGAGAGTGTGTTACTGTAACATGCGGTTCATTGAGAGTGTTTTACTGTAACATGCGGTTCATTGAGAGTGTGTTACTGTAACGTGCGGTTCATTGAGAGTGTGTTACTGTAACGTGCGGTTCATTGAGAGTGTGTTACTGTAACGTGCGGTTCATTGAGAGTGTGTTACTGTAACATGCGGTTCATTGAGAGTGTGTTACTGTAACGTGCGGTTCATTGAGAGTGTGTTACTGTAACGTGCGGTTCATTGAGAGTGTGTTACTGTAACGTGCGGTTCATTGAGAGTGTGTTACTGTAACGTGCGGTTCATTGAGAGTGTGTTACTGTAACGTGCGGTTCATTGAGAGTGTTTTACTGTAATACGTGCGGTTCATTGAGAGTGTGTTACTGTACGTGCGGTTTCATTGAGAGTGTGTTTACTGTAACGTGCGGTTCATTGAGAGTGTGTTACTGTAACATGCGGTTCATTGAGAGTGTGTTACTGTAACATGCGGTTCATTGAGAGTGTGTCTTAGCTGCAATCATGATGTGTCACTGTCAGCGGTTCATTGAGAGTGTGTTACTGTAACGTGCGGTTCATTGAGAGTGTGTTACTGTAACGATGCGGTTCATTGAGAGTGTGTTACTGTAACGTGCGGTTCATTGAGAGTGTGTTACTGTAACGTGCGAGTTCATTGAGAGTGTGTTACTGTACATGCGGTTCATTGAGAGTGTGTTACTGTAACATGACTCATTGAATATTACTGTCACATGGGTTCATTGAGAGTGTGTTACTGTAACATGCGGTTCATTGAGAGTGTGTTACTGTAACATGCGGTTCATTGAGAGTGTTTTACTGTAACGTGCGGTTCATTGAGAGTGTGTTACTGTAACGTGCGGTTCATTGAGAGTGTGTTACTGTAACATGCGGTTCATTGAGAGTGTGTTACTGTAACATGCGGTTCATTGAGAGTGTGTTACTGTAACATGCGGTTCATTGAGAGTGTGTTACTGTAACATGCGGTTCATTGAGAGTGTGTTACTGTAACATGCGGTTCATTGAGAGTGTTTACTGTAACGTGCGGTTCATTGAGAGTGTGTTACTGTAACATGCGGTTCATTGAGAGTGTGTTACTGTAACGTGCGGTTCATTGAGAGTGTGTTACTGTAACGTGCGGTTCATTGAGAGTGTTTTACTGTAACATGCGGTTCATTGAGAGTGTGTTACTGTAACATGCGGTTCATTGAGAGTGTGTTTACTGTAACGTGCGGTTCATTGAGAGTGTTTACTGTAACGTGCGGTTCATTGAGAGTGTGTTACTGTAACGTGCGGTTCATTGAGAGTGTGTTACTGTAACGTGCGGTTCATTGAGAGTGTGTTACTGTAACGTGCGGTTCATTGAGAGTGTTTTACTGTAACGTGCGGTTCATTGAGAGTGTGTTACTGTAACGTGCGGTTCATTGAGAGTGTTTTACTGCAACGTGCGACGTTCATTGAGAGAGTGCTGTTACTGCAAACGTGCAGAGTTCATTGAGAAGTGTCTTCTTCGCAGTGAACTCATTGACGAGTGCGGTTCTGTAGGTGGGACTCGTGGGAGTACTGTATCTGCAAGTGCGGTTCAGTTGAGAGTCTGTTACTGCAGCATTGTCAGGTTTTCATATGAGAGTCTGTTGCTGCAAACGTGCGATTCCCATGAGAGTGTCTTCAGCTGCAACGATTGCGGATTCTCATTGAGAAGTGTCTCGCTGTGAGTGCGGTTCATTGAGAGTGTGTCCACTGCTCGGTGCAATTTCATTGAGAGTACATCTGCACGTGCGATGAACTTCATGAGAGTGTGCTCTCTGTCACAAGTCCAGTTCCAACCATTGAGAGTGTGTATCTGTCATGAAGTGCAACCCGTGAAGTGTGCGTTACTGCAACGTGCGTTCATGAGAAGTGTGTTACTGCAACGTAGACGGTCTCACATGCAGAGACTCTGTTTACTGCAACGTCCCGTTCATTGAGAGTGTGCTAGCTCCATTCCGTGCAGCTTCATTGAAGTATATTCACTGTGACGTGCGGTCCATTGAGAGTGTGTGGCTGTGACGTGCGCTCATTGAGAGTGTGTCGCTGTCGAACGTGCGTTCATTGAGAGTGCGTCACTGTGAACGTCCGTTCATTGAGAGTGTGTCACTGTAAGATGCGAGTTCATTGAGAGTGTGTTACTGTCACAGTGCGGTTCATTGGGAGTGTCTGTTACTGTCACAGTGCGGTTCATTGAGAGTGTGCTACTGTAACGTGCCGTTCATTGAGAGTGTGTTACTGTCACGTCCGGTTCGTTGAGAGTGTTTTACTCTAACGTGCGGTTCATTGAAGTGTGCTTTACTGTCTGGCAGCAGGATTACCATGAAAGTGTGTTCTGTCACACGATGCGTTCATTGAGAGTGTGTCACTGTGACGTGCGGCTTCATAGAGAGTGTGTCATCTGGAACGATCCAACTTCAGTGAGAGTGTGTCACTGTCGAACGTGCGGACTCATAGAGAGTGTGTCACTGCGACGTGCGAGCTCATTGAGAGTGTGTCACTGCTAAGATCAGTTCATTGAGAAGTGCGTTACTTGTCACGTGACGGTTCATTGAGAGTGTTTTACTGTTAACACCAGCATTCATTAGAAATCTGTACTGTGACGTAGCGAAAAGTTCATTGGAGTGCTTTTACTGTAACAGTGCGGCTTCATATGAGAAGTGTGTTACTCTAACGTGCGGCTTACCATAAGGATCTTTATCTGTAGCATGCGAGACTTCATTGAGAGTGTGCTACTGTCGCGTGCGGTTCATTGAGAGTGTGTTACTGTAAGCGTGCAGAGTTCATTGGGAGTGTGCTTACTGTCGCGAGTGCGGTTCATTGAGAGTGTGTTACTGGCAACGTGCGGCTCATTGAGAGTCTGCTACTGTAACAGCGGTTCATATGAGAGTGTGTTACTGTAACATGCGACATTCGTGAGTAAGTGTCTGTCTACATGCGTTCATGAGAGTGTGTTTACTGTAAACGTGCGGTTCATTGAGAAGTCTGTTTCTGTCACAGTCCGGGAGTTCATGAGAGTGTGTTACTGTCACGTGCGGTTCATTGGGAGTGTGTTACTGTCACAATGCCGATCTCATTGAGAGTGTGTTACTCCAACGATGCGGTTCATTGAGAAGCTGTACTGCGACGTGCGGCTCATGAGAAGTGTGTTACTCTCAACATGCGAGTTCATTGAGAAGTGTGTTACTGCCAACGTGCGGATCCAGTGAAAATCTTTTACTGCCGGCGTGAGACTTCATTGTAAAAATCTTTTACTGCAACACGTGCGGTTCACTGAGAGTGTGCTACTGCAACGTGCGGATTCACTGAGAGTGTGTTACTGCAACGTGCGGTTCATTGAGAGTGTGTTACTGCAACGTGCGGTTCATTGAGAGTGTGTTTCTGCAACGTGCGGTTCATTGAGAGTGTTTTACTGCAACGTGCGGTTCATTGAGAGTGCTGTTACTGCAACGTGCGAGTTCATGAGAGTGTGTTACTGTAACGTGCGGTTCATTGAGAGTGTGTTACTGCAGTACGTGCGGTTCATTGAGAGTGTGTTACTGCAACATGCGGTTCACTGAGAGTGTTTTACTGCAACATGCGTTCATGTTGAGAGTGTCTGTTACTGCTAACGTGCGGTTCATTGAGAGTGTGTTACTGTCACGTGCGGTTCATTGAGAGTGTGTTACTGTACACGTGCGGTTCATTGAGAGTGTGTTACTGTCACCGTGCGAGTTCATTGAGAGTGTGTTACTGTAACGTGCGGTTTCATTGAGAGTGTTTTACTGTAGCGTGCGGTTCATTGAGAGTGTGTTCTGTACGTGCGGTTCATTGAGTGTGTTCTGTACATAGATTCATTGAGAGTGTGTTACTGTAACGTGCGGTTCATTGAGAGTGTGTTACTGTAACGTGCGGTTCATTGAGAGTGTTTTACTGTAACGTGCGGTTCATTGAGAGTGTGTTACTGTAACGTGCGGTTCATTGAGAGTGTGTTACTGTAACGTGCGGTTCATTGAGAGTGTGTTACTGTAACGTGCGGTTCATTGAGAGTGTGTTACTGTAACGTGCGGTTCATTGAGAGTGTGTTACTGTAACGTGCGGTTCATTGAGAGTGTGTTACTGTGAACGTGCGGTTCATTGAGAGTGTGTTACTGTAACGTGCGGTTCATTGAGAGTGTTGTTACTGTAACGTGCGGTTCATTGAGAGTGTGTTACTGTAACGTGCGGTTCATTGAGAGTGTGTTACTGTAACGTGCGGTTCATTGAGAGTGTGTTACTGCAACGTGCGGTTCATTGAGAGTGTGTTACTGTCACGTGCGGTTCATTGAGAGTGTGTTACTGTAACGTGCGGTTCATTGAGAGTGTGTTACTGTCAACGTGCGGTTCATTGAGAGTGTTTTACTGTAACGTGCGGTTCATTGAGAGTGTGTTACTGTAACGTGCGGTTCATTGAGAGTGTGTTACTGTAACGTGCGGTTCATTGAGAGTGTGTTACTGTAACGTGCGGTTCATTGAGAGTGTGTTACTGTAACGTGCGGTTCATTGAGAAGTGTGTCTACTGTCAACGTGCGGTTCATTGAGAGTGTGTTACTGTAACGTGCGGTTCATTGAGAGTGTGTTACTGTAACGTGCGGTTCATTGAGAGTGTGTTACTGTAACGTGCGGTTCATTGAGAGTGTGTTACTGTAACGTGCGGTTCATTGAGAGTGTGTTACTGTAACGTGCGGTTCATTGAGAGTGTGTTACTGTAACGTGCGGTTCATTGAGAGTGTGTTACTGTAACGTGCGGTTCATTGAGAGTGTGTTACTGTAACGTGCGGTTCATTGAGAGTGTGTTACTGTAACGTGCGGTTCATTGAGAGTGTGTTACTGTAACGTGCGGTTCATTGAGAGTGTGTTACTGTAACGTGCGGTTCATTGAGAGTGTGTTACTGTAACGTGCGGTTCATTGAGAGTGTGTTACTGTAACGTGCGGTTCATTGAGAGTGTGTTACTGTAACGTGCGGTTCATTGAGAGTGTGTTACTGTAACGTGCGGTTCATTGAGAGTGTGTTACTGTAACGTGCGGTTCATTGAGAGTGTGTTACTGTAACGTGCGGTTCATTGAGAGTGTGTTACTGTAACGTGCGGTTCATTGAGAGTGTGTTACTGTAACGTGCGGTTCATTGAGAGTGTGTTACTGTAACGTGCGGTTCATTGAGAGTGTGTTACTGTAACGTGCGGTTCATTGAGAGTGTGTTACTGTAACGTGCGGTTCATTGAGAGTGTGTTACTGTAACGTGCGGTTCATTGAGAGTGTGTTACTGTAACGTGCGGTTCATTGAGAGTGTGTTACTGTAACGTGCGGTTCATTGAGAGTGTGTTACTGTAACGTGCGGTTCATTGAGAGTGTGTTACTGTAACGTGCGGTTCATTGAGAGTGTGTTACTGTAACGTGCGGTTCATTGAGAGTGTGTTACTGTAACGTGCGGTTCATTGAGAGTGTGTTACTGTAACGTGCGGTTCATTGAGAGTGTGTTACTGTAACGTGCGGTTCATTGAGAGTGTGTTACTGTAACGTGCGGTTCATTGAGAGTGTGTTACTGTAACGTGCGGTTCATTGAGAGTGTGTTACTGTAACGTGCGGTTCATTGAGAGTGTTTTACTGTAACGTGCGGTTCATTGAGAGTGTTTTACTGTAACGTGCGGTTCATTGAGAGTGTGTTACTGTAACGTGCGGTTCATTGAGAGTGTGTTACTGTAATGTGCGGTTCATTGAGAGTGTTTACTGTAACGTGCGGTTCATTGAGAGTGTGTTACTGTAACGTGCGGTTCATTGAGAGTGTGTTACTGTAACGTGCGGTTCATTGAGAGTGTGTTACTGTAACGTGCGGTTCATTGAGAGTGTGTTACTGTAACGTGCGGTTCATTGAGAGTGTGTTACTGTAACGTGCGGTTCATTGAGAGTGTGTTACTGTAACGTGCGGTTCATTGAGAGTGTGTTACTGTAACGTGCGGTTCATTGAGAGTGTTTTACTGTAACATGCGGTTCATTGAGAGTGTTTTACTGTAACGTGCAGGTTCATGAGAGTGTTTTACTGTAGCCGCTCTGGCTGCTGTGGTCAGGGTGGCTGTATGTTCACAGTATGCAAGTGATGAATATTCAGACCTTCAATAGGCCTACTATTGAATATTCAGTGCAATACTACACTTGCAGTGGATACAGTGACAATTTATTCACATTATTATTGTAAGTTGTCATTTTACTTTTTTACGTAATTGCTAAATTTGTTTACTTAGATTACATTGGACTTTTTTTCTGAGACTGCATGCATTGAATTCTGTGTTCTCCATTTTTTTGATGTAGTGTCTAATGAATGATCTGTAGTGTTTATAATTTTGAGCAGGTAAAATGGTTTTGAGGCGATGGTTTGATTTTGTCAGAAGAGTCAGCGGTTCTCTGAATGTGGTTTAAAGTGAGGTTTTGTGTTTAAGGTTTTGAGAAAGTGAGTGATGATGGTTTCAAGAAATGTGTTTTAGCAATTCAGAAAAACTGTAATATTTTTAAACAATTGGCCTTTATATTCCGACACTTTCCGCACCGTATACACGGACGACGGAGGGCAGCAATATAAATCATACTGTAACAAGCTTAAAGGCTCAGTGAACCAGCGAACATTCAATGTATCTTTAATAATAATAAAATAAGCATAAACAAGCATTCAGGTGAAGAACAGACATGAATCAGGCACTGTGTGTGTATTGTGCGTTCATGAGCTCTGCTGGAGTAAAGTGTGTGTTTTATTCAGGATGACGGTGTTCCAGAGATCGCATCTGTCTACCAGCGCGCCTCAGCCGATCCGTGTGTTCTCCGCGACGGACCTGCCGGAGCGGGACGTGCCCGTGTTGTCTCTCGGACCTCTGCGTCAGGACCGGATGGTGAGGAGCACCGGTCCACATCAGACACCATCTGAGATTTACAGTGTTTTACACTGATCACGGTGATCATGTGCCTATCTCTTCACATCTCAAAAGATTTTGGTGTTCTGGGGTTTCATGATCTTAGTTGATCTGGGCAGAAAAAAAAACTGTTTTTAATGTAATTTTCTTGATCACAAACTGAGTGTTTGAAATATTTCTAGCATTGCCACGAGGTTAGAGACCAGAGCGTTTCACTCAGTCCACCACGTCCAGAGACACAATTATTATGGATTATTAAGAGTAACACTATGTAGTTTATCAACCTTCATAATCTATTTCCAAGACCCTTGTGATGGTACATCGACTTAAAATAAGTTAAATGACACGTCTGCCATAGCCTGACGTGGTCTGTATCGCTTTTACTTGGCACTATGTAAGTCCGGGTTTCAAGGGGCAGCTCCCGTGCACAAAAATAAACTACAAAATTCAACTGCTTTACGGCATACGTCACTTCCCCCACCTGTTACTCCAATTCGGACGTGAGTGAACAGCCAGCGTTTCTTTTCGTTATGACCGAAGCGGTAAAAACAACTAAGGAAGACAAAGGTTTTGTCTGAGGAGACTCAGAAAGGAAGAGGCTTAGTGATAAAGCAAGAGGCCGGACACGAATCACTATTGGTTCAGTGTTTGCTCGCTGGCGTGAGCTCAAGGATGCGGAGGGTTGCTTGACCGATGCTGATTTGGCCGTCATGCTGTTAGACTAGTAAGTATATTGCTTGCATAGCCTACTAAAACTATTCTGTTTTTATAATTTGTTGTCTGGAAATGTTATGGAAACTATCTGTTCCTTCATTTATCGTCATGAATCAAGTAATGCTAGTAGTAGAGAGAGAATTATCACTCTGGTAGCAAGTACACACTAACATGTCTTTTACATATTTAGCATGCTATTGTTATCATTATCAATTCCGATTTGAGCATTGAATTCGCGGATTGACTAATGACTTTCAAATCGCGAATGTTTGAGTTGAAATGTTTATTCTAATAAGCATGTTGAAAGTATGAAATGAGTAATATTATCTATATAATAATATTAATTATTTAGTCTTTCTTAGTTTGGGATGTCTTTCATAAAGTCATGAATACATACTCTACCTTGTCTGTGGACATTGTTGATTCCAAAGCCGGTGCTGAAATCAGACAGCGAGCATGCGCGTGCACGTGCGTGTCAGTTTACAGCGAGCACGTGCGACAGTACACTGCGGTAGGTTTAACGACAGCGGTAAAGGACAATTCCGCTTTCAAACAGTAGGGCGACCGAAGTGGAAGAGTTCCATGGTGTTGCTTTAATTGGCCAGAAACTGTCGAGATGAAGTCTCCTCAGTGCGATACAACGCTATACTGTTTTACAGCAGCTTACGGAGATTACAGTAACAGAGTTTCAGGCTTTACAGCAGATTCTAGAATAAAGTTACTGTCCAGATATAAATTAGTTTTGATTGATTCACATCTGTTGTAATTCAAGTCATCTGCTCATTTATGTCCAGCGCTTCTTAATGTAGATTGTTTCAAAGCAGATGTTACTTGTCCACCAAGTGAATTGAAAGAGTAGTAGTCATAACATCTAAAGACCACCAGAGATTCAGTGGCGATGCCATTTTTTATTATAAATGATTTAAATTGTAAAAGGAGCATGGTGGTAAAAGTAAATAACAAAACACACAGAAAGAAACCCTGCCCACACATTTCTACTGGAGGAGTTTATAACCCTTGCCCTACCGTCCTAGAACAAGACAATGTTCTCAGTGAGTCTTTCGGCTCCTCTGACTGCTACCCTAACTAACCCCAACTAACCCTAACCCTTCACCTTCCAGTGAAATGATCATTTGTTATTTGATTCAGGTCCGCTAACACGACACCGTTCTCCCTACAGACTTTAAACTGAACCTGTGATTGTCACTGATGCCGTTCACATGCGGCATTAAGAACTGGTTCTACAGTTATGTGTGTTTGAGTATATGTGCGCAGGTTTGTAATTCTCTACACACCACGCCTGAACAAACTACGTGTCTTGCCTATAAGTTTTGATACAGAATTTTATTTGATCACTTTGGGGGGTTCAGGGATGGGTTAGTGTGTGTGTGTGTCCAGGCGGAGGTCCCTCGTCAGGTCTGGAGTGTGTGCGGTCCTCCTTCATGTGTGCGGTCCTCCTTCATGTGTGCGGTCCTCCTTCATGTGTGCGTCCTCCTTTCATGTGTGCGGTCCTCCTTCATGTGTGCGGTCCTCCTTCATGTGTGCGGTCCTCCTTCATGTGTGCGGTCCTCCTTCATGTGTGCGGTCCTCCTTCATGTGTGTGGTCCTCCTTCATGTGTGCGGTCCTCCTTCATGTGTGCGGTCCTCCTTCATGTGTGCGGTCCTCCTTCATGTGTGCTGGGTCCTCCTTCATGTGTGTGGTCCTCCTTCATGTGTGCGGTCCTCCTTCATGTGTGCGGTCCTCCTTCATGTGTGTGGTCCTCCTTCATGTGTGCGGTCCTCCTTCATGTGTGCGGTCCTACCTTCATGTGTGCGGTCCTCCTTCATGTGTGTGGTCCTCCTTCATGTGTGCGGTCCTCCTTCATGTGCTTGTGGTCCTCCTTCATGTGTGCGGTCCTCCTTCATGTGTGCGGTCCTCCTCCATGTGTGCGGTCCCTCCTTCATGTGTGCGGTCCTCCTTCATGTGTGCGGTCCTCCTTCATGTGTGCGGTCCTCCTTCATGTGTGCGGTCCTCCTTCATGTGTGTGGTCCTCCTTCATGTGTGCGGTCCTCCTTCATGTGTGCGGTCCTCCTTCATGTGTGCGGTCCTCCTTCATGTGTGCGGTCCTCCTTCATGTGTGCGGTCCTCCTTCATGTGTGTGGTCCCTCCCTTCATGTGTGCGGTCCTCCTTCATGTGTGCGGTCCTCCTTCAGTGTGCGGTCCTCCTTCATGTGTGCGGTCCTCCTTCATGTGTGCGGTCCTCCTTCATGTGTGCGGTCCTCCTTCATGTGTGGGCCTCCTTCATGTGTGCGGTCCTCCTTCATGTGTGCGGTCCTCCTTCATGTGTGCGGTCCTCCTTCATGTGTGCGGTCCTCCTTCATGTGTGTGGTCCTCCTTCATGTGTGCGGTCCTCCTTCATGTGTGCGGTCCTCCTTCATGTGTGCGGTCCTCCTTCATGTGTGCGGTCCTCCTTCATGTGTGCGGTCCTCCTTCATGTGTGCGGTCCTCCTTCATGTGTGCGGTCCTCCTTCATGTGTGCGGTCCTCCTTCATGTGTGCGGTCCTCCTTCATGTGTGCGGTCCTCCTTCATGTGTGCGGTCCTCCTTCACTGTGTGCGGTCCTTCCTTTCATGTGTGCGGTCCTCCTTCATGTGTGCGGTCCTCCTTCATGTGGGTCCTCCTTCATGTGGTGCGGTCTCCTCCTTTCATGTGTGCGGTCCTCCTTCCATGTGTGCGGTCCTCCTTCATGTGATGCGGTCCTCCTTCATGTGTGCGGTCCTCCTTCATGTGTGTGGTCCTCCTTCACTGGCTGCTGTTCTTCTCCTTCATGTGTGCGGTCCTCCCTTCCACGGTGTGCCGTCTCCTACCATTCCACGGTGCCTCGGTCCTCCTTCCATGTGCTGCGTCTTCCTTCCCATGTGCGCGGTCTCCTCCTCACTGGTGTGGTTGAGTCCTCCTCCATGTGTGCGTTCTCCTTCCACTGGTGCGTCGGTCCTCTCCTTTTCATGTGTGCGGTCCTCCTTCCATGTGTGCGGTCTCCTCTCCTTCATGTGGTGCGGTCTCCTTCCCTCACGGTGTGCGGTCTCTTCTCCTCCTCCGTGGTGCCCTCCTTCTTCATGCGGTCCTCCTTCATGTGTGCGGGTGTCCTCCTCCATGTGCTTGTCCTCCTCTCCATGTGTGCAGCTGGCTGGTGTTTGATCAGCCTGGATTCAGCGGCTTGTCCGCCATTCTGGAAGCTGACGGGAAGAATTACGCCGGTTCTCCGGGATCCCCTGCTGTCCCGTGTGAAGAGTCTTCGGCCAGTGGAACCGGTACATATTCACCCCTCCAACCACAGACATGCTCTCCACAGAGTGCAAACATTCACGCTAGTGACAACAGCAGCGAGCGCATGCTGACGTCTGCTGTGTTTCTGCTGTTTCAGGCCGAACTGCGGGTGACAAGACCTCTGGACCCGAAGGTAAGACTGCACACACGGATGCTGATGTCCTGGGGTCTCATTTTATAGAAGCATGCGGTACGCACAAAACGGGGCTGAAACGTGCGTATGCCAGTTCCAGGCGCCAAAGGCTGTGGCAACCTGCAAAAAACAAACTCGAGGACGGGAGGGATGTGCGCACCTTTCAGCTAACTGCTGAGCCATGCGTACACACATTCTCGAGACAAAGGGAATAGGCGACACCCGATGGTGAGCTGGAGTTAAATTTCTTTTCATGAGTCACAATTTAGACCAAACATCTAAAGAAAATTATAGCCTATAGGCTACAGAGAGATGGTCGCCTACAAATCTGGTATCTCTCACCAAGCCAATCACTTGAAGCCAATATCCATTCCCTTCTTAAGTGTCCGCGGCAAGCCACGCACGATTCGGCCGGTAGTGAAACTGACAGCACATTATAGCCTGCAGCCAGATGAAATAATAAATGAGTTAATAAATGTCGTGCATGTTCTCAATGACAGTTTAAATGAATGAAAGAATGATTTAAACTATGTTTCTACTGATAATAACGTTACGATTAAATATGCCAGTTCTCACGTTATAATGGAGTTAAACACTTAAATTTGCATGAAATACATATAGGTTCCATAAAAAAAAAACAGTTACAAAAAATGATACTCAATGAATGAAAATATATATTTGTTGTAGATGCAATGTCTTTTTGAACCTGTTTCCTTCTTGGCATGCTGTGTTTTAATGTTCTAAAGGAGTAGTTTCACTGATAATTTACTCGCCCCCATGCAGTCCAAGATGTCCATGTTCTTTCTTCTTAGGGTCGAAAAGAAATTAAGGTGCTTGATGAAAACATTCCAGGATATTTCTTCCAGTATAGAGTTTCAGTGCAAACTGTTCAAGGAACAGGGCTTCTAAGCGATTCCAGGGCAGATGAATAAGGGTCTATATCAAGACCCTTATTTATTTATTTAAATGAGCGAACAGCTTCGGTTGGTGCAAGCACCATTATGTTGTCGTCGTACTGGAATCATAATAGATTGTCTGAGAAAATAGTTCCATGCAAATAATGCACAACTATGTCTATCTGCTTCCATTAAAAATATAAATTAATTAAAAATACTATTTGGCCAGTGGAAAAGATTGAGAAAATCTTTCTCTGAAATGTATTTTATTTTACACTATTTGATTTATTCCTTCAAAAACAAGGCAAGGATATAAGCTACAAAAAACAAACAAAAAATTAATTGTGAAAGAGCACATCTGTATTTCATATTTTCCTAACATCTTGTACCTTAACATGGTATCACGTGGGACGAATAATCATATGCAAATGATATGCAGATGAGGATATGCATATTTAAACTAGGCGTTGTAAGCTCCATATATGGTTATTCAATAAAGGGAATTCTGCACAGGTTCTGGCGTACGGAACGGTTTTATAAGTCTGAAATATTTTTTGGCGTACGCCATTTTTGGCTTTCTGGCGGCACGTACACTTTTTAGTAAGGATCCTATGCACAGTTTTATAAATGAGGCCCCAGGGCTGGTCTCAGATCAGCAGATGGGATTTCTGTCTCCTGTGTAGGTGATGTTGTTTGAGAAGCCGCAGTTCCAGGGTCAGTGCTGGGAGCTGCTGGATCACACACCCCGTCTGAGGGACATCGAAGGACCCGGCGCCGCCTCCTCTGACGGGTCACCGGGGGAGTGTGTGTGTCACTGATCTCTCATGAAACAAGTGATGCTGTTAATGTTTCAGATGGAAATATCTTAACTTCTGTAGTGACGACTGGCTGGAAGTGTGTGACTGTGTCTTTGTGTGTGTGTGAGTTGAGTAAATGTAAGTATATGACTTTGTGAGTATATGTGTGTGAGAGAGATATGTGAGTGAATGGGTATAAGTGTGAGTATGTGTGTGAGTATGAGTGTGCAAGTATATGAGTGTGAGCATATGTGTGTGTGTGTGTGTGTGTGTGTGTGTTTGAGTAAATGAGTGAGTGTGAGTATATGAGTGTGTGTGTGTGTGTGAGGCCAGTCTGAATTATTACATGAAACGGATGGTATTCAAACAGCACAACGTTCTGCTGAAATTGCACAATCTTTCAGCCTAGTGTGAAGTTATTAAATAAATGTATTAAAGATTTGTACTATACAGTACTGTGCAGAAGTCTTAGACACACTTGTATTTTCGCCTCAAAGAAATGGTTTGAGCCAGTTATTTATATATTTTGTTGTAGTGTCTCTGTTTAGATTTCCAGACATTAATTGTGCCATTAATTGTAATAATCCAGTGAAATTTTTGAATGCACAAGGATTCTGACAACAGCCAATGCTCCACACGGAGGTTCAATCTTCACCATCATCGAGTGCATCTGAAATTATATGAGGAAACAGAAAAAACAGAGACTAAGACCAGAAGAACTGTGGCAACGTTTCCAAAGACGCTTGAAAAAACCTGCAAAACTAAAAACTATGTGCAATACCTGGACAAAAGCTGTTTTAAACGTAAAGGGTACTAAACACCTATTGATTTGATTTAGTTAACTGTTAAAAGTTAATAACAGTTAATAATAGTTAACTAATAAAAGTGAATTGATAAATAAAATCTATTTATGATTATGACATTATTTTTGAAAACATTCTCATTTGCAGCATTTTTACACAAGTGCTTTTTCCAGTACTGTAGCTTTGCAGGCCTGCGGACACTACCTCAGAGACGCTGCCGCAGTTCTTCTGGTCTTAGTCTCTGTTTCCTTCATATAATTTCAGATGCACTCGATGATGGTGAGATCGACCTCCGTGTGGAGCATTGGCTGTTGTCAGAATCCTTGTGCATTCAAAAATTTCACTGGATTATTACAATTAATGTCTGGAAATGTAAACTGATATTTCCTACTGAGACACTACAACAAAATATATAAATAACTGGCTTAAAACCATTTCTTGAGGCGAAAATACTAGTGTGCCTAAGACTTCTGCACAGTACTGTATATACTGTAATTTAATGGAAAAATATAACAGGCTCTGTACAGCCGGCAGTGTGAATGTAAATGCTTCCCGTCCAGTGTGTGTTTCCATCTTTACACAGCAGCTGATATTTCCATCAGTCACATGAACACACTGCTGGTCAAAAACACTCACACTGTTTGTGTGTGTGTGTGTTAGATGGGTGTGCTTCTCCAGTGAAGGGTTCAGAGGTCATCAGTGTGTGCTGGAGGAGGGGGAATACAGCGACTGTACGCGATTGTTCGGAGGAACTGAGCTGACAAGATTCCAAGTCGCTGCGCTTCATTCAGACTGTGAGTGAATGTTTCCGTGACCTTTGACCCTCTTCATCAGGCCTGTGCTTGTGTATATGCTTTAGACGACCAGTCTATTTCATCAACTCAGTGATCTTGCTCAAAATCATTTTCACGTTTAAGTATTATGGAGTTAAAATGAGAAAAAGTGGATGAGAAAATCTCATTGAAATGCCTCAATGTGAGAGTGACCTTATACCGTGATCTTGTGTTTGCTAATAACTGTCACGTTCCCTCAGGACTTCCTGGAGCCAGCGGTGTGTGTGACGAGCTGTGATGAGGAAACCGAGGTGTGTGGGGACTTGCCGGATCTGCAGGAGTCCGAACAGCATCAGTGTGAAGAGCGGAGCGTGAGGAAGCTTTCAGAACCACAGTCAGAGCACATAGAGCGAAAGCCTACTAGCACACCCAGATCTAGAACCCTGACCTAGATCTGAGAACCCTAACCCAGTCAGAGCACAGAGAGCGAAAGCCTGCTCACACCAGATATAGAACCCTAACCTCAGGTCTGAGAACCCTAACCCAGTCAGAGCACAGAGAGCGAAAGCCTGCTCACACCAGATCTAGAACCCTAACCTAGATCTAGAACCCTAACCCAGTCAGAGCACAGAGAGCGAAAGCCTGCTCACACCAGATATAGAACCCTAACCTCAGGTCTAGAACCCTAACCCAGTCAGAGCACAAGAGAGCGAAAGCCTGCTCACACCAGATCTAGAACCCTGACCTCAGGTCTCAGAACCCTAACCCAGTCAGAGCACAGAGAGTGAAGGCCTGCTCACACCAGATCTAGAACCCTGAACCTAGATCTAGAACCCTAACCCAGTCAGAGACAGAGAGCGAAGGCCTGCTCACACCAGATCTAGAACCCTAACCTAAATCTGGAACCCTAACCCAGTCAGAGTACAAAGGGAAGGCCTGTCATACCAGATCTAGAACCCTGACCTAGATCTAGAACCCCTGACCCAGTCAGACACGAGAGCGAAGCTGCTCACACCGATCTAGAACCCTGACCTAATCTAGAACTCTGAAACCCTAGAACCCCTGACTGGGTCAACCCGCTCTATAACCCTAACCTAGATCTAGAACCCTAACCCAGCTCAGAGCACAGAAAGCGAAAGCCTGCTCACACCAGATCTAGAACCCTAACCTAGTCTAGAACCCTGAACCCCTAGAACCCCTGACTGGGTCACACCAGCTCTTTAATCCAAACCTAGATCTAGAACCCTAACCTAGTCAGAGCACAGAGAGCGAAGACCTGCTCACACCAGATCTAGAACCCTAACCTAGATCTAGAACCCTAACCCTAACTACACTACCAGTCCAACGGTTGGGTCGGCAAGATTTGTATTGTTTTTAACATGTGTTTAGTCTCTTCTGCTCACCAAGGCTGCATTTATTTGATCAAAAATACGATAAAACGTTTTTTTTGTAATTGTAGTAATTGAGTGTAATTAAATTGAATGGGAATAACAGCTAAGAGAGAGAGTGTAAATCCACTGTTCTCTCTGTGAATATACAGTAAAGTGTGATTTATTCCTGTGATCAAAGCTGAGTTTATCATCATTACGCCAGTATTCAGTGTCACATGATACTTTAGAAATCACTCTAATATGAGGATCTGATGAACAAGACACATTTATGATTATTATCAGTGTTGTAAACAGTTATTTACTAGCCTGACTTCGTCATATTCATATTCTTGTCGGAAGATGAGTCTGAAACTGCTCCGTAGGGCTTTGATTATGAGGCGTGTCTTAACCGAACCAGGAAAAACAACAACTCTGCACTCAATTGGATAGTCGGTAAACCTACAACCAATCAGAGCAACGCAGTAAGTCAACTACTTTGCATACAGTTGTCAACTACAGAACGTGCCTAACTTTACTTATTTTAGAAGTTAAATAACGAAGTGCTTGCTTCTTGTACTTACTCCTTCAGTGAGTGCGACTAAAGCAGAAACCAGAACGAGCCACAGGCTTTTCATTACGTCCCATCTTCTTAAGAGCCGTTAGAGCCAGCTGATAAGTTACACTTTCCCATATACATGTGGGAAGGACGGCAGAAATATCTTTCTGATCGACAAATGCCTTGATTGCAGTTCTCTGTTCGTCTATTAAAATGAATGCGCTGTCGATTTATTTCACAACAGACGCGAACAGCGGAATCTGTACATCTCAATTCTCCAGCTCCAGTCATCTCTGAGGGAAGACAGTTAAGCGCTTCTTTGATGAACGTGATGATTATGTCCCTGCAGATCACCTGTCCATCATCGTATAAAGCCCGCCTAACAATTTGATTGGCGCAAACATTTCTTGCCTGATCATAATTACTCCTCAATGGATTCGAGTCCAGACCGAACTTCCGAACCAAAAAATGTTGTGGGCGGAGTTCGGGCTGGCATCCAGGCTAGTTACTTACATGTTTATTTCAGGATTATTTGATGAATAGGAAGTTGAAAAGAACACAATTATCTGAAATAGAATCTTTTGTGACATTAAACATTACCGTTCAAAAGTTTGTGGTCAGTTAGAATTTTTACTTTATTTTGAAATAAACAAATCAATAATTTTTATTCATCAAGGATTAATTAAATTGATCAAAAGTTACAGTAAAGACATTTAAAAGGTTACAAAAGATTATATTTCAAATAAATGCTGAACTTTCTATTCATCAAAAGCTGCATTTCCACGAGATTAGCCGGAGTTTGTCCCGCAGCTTCTCCTCCGGCAGAGCTGGTGTGTGTGTGCGCACCGGGTCAGGACCGGGAAGATACCGGAGACGCAGGGCCCGTTCGGCCTTACTGTGCCCGCTGGACTTCATCTTAATAAAAGCCTGAACCTCGTCGTCGGTCCATCGGTGTATTTTTTTTACTCCATTGTTGATTCATGCGACAGTCAAGATGCGCATGAACTCGACCAATCAGCATGCTCAAATCAAGCCACCTTTATTTATACAGCGCTTTTTACTATACAGATTGTATCAAAGCAGCTTCACAGTGAAAATAATACAACAAAGTTTGTTTCTAGAAGAAAATTGCATCATCGTTCACCTGAAGTAAGGCAGATCATATTGTTGAATATTAACACAGGAATAAATGACACTTTACTATATATTCACATAGAGAAAAGCGGATTTACACTGGAGTAATATTACACAATATTACTGTTTGTATTTTTATCAAATAAGTGCAGCCTTTATTACTTGGTAAACAGGAGAGACTTCTTTTAAAAACATTAAAAGTGTCACCTATCCTAACCCTAACTGGTAGTGTGTGTTCCTCATTAGCAGACGATTATTATAAGAGGCGCTGTCGCTTTAAATACACAAGCTCTTTAAAGTAGGATCGCTCTCAGTGATCTTGTTTCTCTGTGTCGTTATGATTACAGTTCTAGGTCCTAGGTGTGAAGGGCTCCTGACAGCGGGAGTTTAATCTGTGTGTGTGTGTGTGTGTCAGGTGGGTGGCGGTACAAGCGGCAGGTGTTTCACTGGACACCAGTATGTTCTGGAGAAAGGCCAGTATCCCGGGCAGCTTCAGTGGGGTGACGGCCAGAGCTCAGCTCAGTCCCTGCGGGCCATTCACAGGGTGAGACACACACACACACACACACTCTCTCTCACTCACACTCTCACACACACCCATACACAGGGGCCGACTGGCCAGCTGTGTGATCTGGAGAATCACAGAACGGACACACACACACAGTCACAGACATCCCTGGTTCCGGGAGTCTCCCGCATATTGATAGCGACTCCCTGATGACCGCAGATTAGTTCAAATCTCCCAAGCGAGAGCACACATGTGTAGTAGTGCACACGACAGAGAGAGGGAGCGAGGCGAGAGCCTTGTGTGTGTGTGCTAGTGTGCCTCATGAAGCCGCATGTAAGGACCCAACCAATCAATTGTCAGTGCGGACGGGCTTTTATCTCTACGACTCCCGAACAGAATTAATCAGAAATGACTTGCTAGCAATGATGTTAGGAAGTGATATTCAGCTTGCTACATTTTTAATGATTACAGTAGTTAAAACAGCTAAACTTCAACATTTTAGCTGTAAAATGCCACATGCAGTATAGATAATATTAAGAAATATGTTGTGCTTTTACTTTAAAAATGTTGGTAACGTTACAGTTAACGTTACAGTATTTTGAATACAGAAGTTACATTTGTAATGGTGGAGCCTATTTTAATTTAGATGTGGTATTATTATTGTGTAATAGCTAAGATTACTGGATAAATGAATTAAGATTATTAAGTAATACATTAATTTTAAGACAGCATGGAATGGATTGTATAATATGCTGTTAGCTATAATTTGGATGGTATAGTATCATGAGCCTCAACTGAAGTCTTGTGACACTCATGCCAGACGGCAGGCGTTATTGTTGTCAGAGTTTCTGCGCGCCGATTGATTTGGGCTGGGACGTTTTTAGTCCCAGTCCGTCCCTGCCCACACACACATACACACACTATCACCCAAGAGTGTGTGTAGATACAGGGTGCATGACAGACTTTCATTGATGCATCTCATTTTCTCCACAGGAAGTGTCTTGGATCGTGGAACCACAGTTTTTGGTACGTTTACATTTCACGTGTTGCTAACAATATTCAGATGCTGCGTCACTCGAAACGTCACCGCGTCACACACACAGTTTCACATAGGTTGTGAACCCTGTTTTCAGACAGGTAAATATAACTTTAAAAAAAGTCCAGTATAAATGTTGCTGGCACTCGTCACCATCCGCTCTTCTCCGTCGGCCAGACCAGGGCTTCCCAAATTCTTCCATTCCAGGACCTCCTAGACCAGAATAGTCGATCCAGAGTAGCAGGACCTCCTAGACCAAAATAATCGATCCAGAGTAGCAGGACCTCCTAGACCAGAATAATCGATCCAGAGTAGCAGGACCTCCTAGACCAGAATAATCGGATCCAGAGTAGCAGGACCTCCTAGAACAGAATAATCGATCCAGAGTACCAGGACCTCCTAGACCAGAATAATAATCGATCCAGAGTAGCAGGACCTCCTAGACCCAGAATAATCGATCCAGAGTAGCAGGACCTCCTAGACCAAAATAATCGATACCAGAGTAGCAGGACCTCCTAGACACAGAATAATGAATCCAGAGTACCAGGACCTCCTAGACCAGAATAATTGGATCCAAGAGTAGCAGGACCTCCTAGAACAGAATAATTGAATCCAGAGTACCAGGACCTCCTAGACCAGAATAATCGATCCAGAGTAGCAGGACCTCCTAGACCAGAACAATCGGATCCAGCACACCCAATGGTTTTAGTCTGCACATCAACTGATTTACATGGACATGGCAGAACAAATTTAAAGAAATGAAAAAGTAGTCTACTGTAAGCTTAATCTTAACCAAAAGTTCAGAAAAATCTGAATATAAAAAAAAAACTATTATTTTATTTGATAGTAGGCCTAGAACTGTAAAATTTAAATACCAATATTTATGACGCCAGCAATCAGCTTAGCTCACAATGCTTTTGGAATCACAGCTCAGATTTAAATCAGCCATTCGTCACATCTGAATTCTCCAGTGTAACGCGATCTCATGCAGAATACAGTGCAGTGATTGGAGTAAACCGGTTTCTTCTCGTTAATAGTGCGCTCAATGAACCTGAGCACTCTGAGACGCTGAATGTTATCACAAGTCGCACGCTCGCTTCATGAAACACAATGTGGACTGATTTATTGATTAAATCGCAGCCTTTGTGATTAGAAAATCGCACTGACTAAACAATGTAGTGATTTCTATTTAATGTTAGTACATCGTGCAAAGCTAGACTGTTTGTATGTGTGTCATTCACTGAAATGTAAGTTTAGCTGCAGGCAAGTCTGCGACCACAGTTTGAAACCGCTGGGCTGAGACCGCCTTGTTTAACAATGCTCGGTTTGTCTCTCTGAGCGCCGCTCACGTGTTTTCTCTGAGCGCAGCTAACGTGTTTCTCTCTGAGCGCAGCTAACGTGTTTCTCTCTGAGCGCCGCTAACGTGTTTCTCTCTGAGCGCAGCTCAGCGTGTTTCTCTCTGAGCGCAGCTAACGTGTTTCTCTCTGAGCGCAGCTCACGTGTTTCTCTCTGAGTGCCGCTAACGTGTTTCTCTCTAAACGCCGCTAACGTGTTTCTCTCGAGCCGCAGCTCACGTGTTTCTCTCTGAGCGCAGCTTACGTGTTTCTCTCTGAGCGCCGCTTACGTGTTTCTCTCTGAGCGCCGCTCACGTGTTTCTCTCTCAGCGCAGCTCACGCGTTTCTCTCTGAGCGCCGCTCACAGTGTTTCTCTCTGAGCGCAGCTACAGTGTTTCTCTCTGAGCGCCGCTAACGTGTTTCTCTCTGAGCGGAGCTGACGTGTTTCTCTCTGAGCGCCGCTAATGTGTTTCTCTCTAAGCGCCGCTAACGTGTTTCTCTCTGAGCGCAGCTAACGTGTTTCTCTCTGAGCGCCGCTAACGTGTTTCTCTCTGAGCACCGCTAACGTGTTTCTCTCTAAACACCGCTAACGTGTTTCTCTCTAAATGCCGCTAACGTGTTTCTCTCTAAACGCCGCTAACGTGTTTCTCTCTGCAGCGCAGCTAACGTGTTTCTCTCTGAGCGCCGCTAATGTGTTTCTCTCTCAGCGCCGCTAACGTGTTTCTCTCTGAGCACCGCTCACGTGTTTCTCTCTAAACGCCGCTAACGTGTTTCTCTCTAAATGCCGCTAACGTGTTTCTCTCTAAGCGCCGCTAACGTGTTTCTCTCTGAGTGCAGCTAACGTGTTTCTCTCTGAGCGCAGCTAACGTGTTCGCCGCTACGTGTTTCTCTGAGCGCAGCTCACAGTGTTTCTCTCTGAGCGCAGCTCACGTGTTTCTCTCTGAGCGCACTCACGTGTTTCTCTCCAGCGCAGCTCACGTGTTTCTCTCTGGCGCAGCTCACAGTGTTCGCCGCTCACGTGTTTCTCTCTGAGCGCAGCTCACGTGTTTCTCTCTGCAGCCGCAGCTAACGTGTTTTCTCTCGAGCGCCGCTCAACGTGTTTCTCTCTGAGCGCCGCTCAACGTGTTTCTCTCTGAGCGCCGATAACGTGTTTCTCTCTGAGCGCAGCTGACGTGTTTCTCTCTAGCGCGAGCTAACGTGTTTCTCTCTGAGCGCCGCTCACGTGTTTCTCTCTGAGCGCGCTAACGTGTTTCTCTCTGAACGCCGCTGACGTGTTTCTCTCTCAGCGCAGCTCACGTGTTTCTCTCTGAGCGCCCAGCTCACACGTGTTTCTCTCTGCAGCGCAGCTCACGTGTTTCTCTCTGAGCGCAGCTCAACGTGTTTCTCTCTAAGCGCAGCTAACGTGTTTCTCTCTGAGCGCCGCTAATGTGTTTCTCTCTCACGCCGCTAACGTGTTTCTCTCTCAGCGCAGCTAACGTGTTTCTCTCTGAGCACCGCTAACGTGTTTCTCTCTAAACGCCAGCTAACGTGTCTCTCTCTAAGTGCCGCTCACGTGTTTCTCTCTAGCACGCCGCTAACGTGTTTCTCTCCAGCGCAGCTGACGTGTTTCTCTCTGAGCGGAGCTCACGTGTTTCTCTCAGCGCAGCTCACACGTGTTTCTCTCCAGCAGCAGCTAACGTGTTCAGCCGCTCACGTGTTTCTCTCAGCCGCAGCTAACGGTGTTTTCTCTCAGCAGCAGCTCACGTGTTTCTCTCGCAGCGCGCTCACGTGTTTCTCTCTGAGCGCCGCTGCACGTGTTTCTCTCTCAGCGCCGATCACGTGTTTCTCTGGCGCAGCTCACGTGTTTCTCTCGCCACAGCTCACAGTGTTTCTCTCTGAGCCACCGCTCACAGTGTTTCTCTCTCAGCGCCGCTACGTGTTTCTCTCGAGCGCAGCTGACGTGTTTCTCTCTGAGCGCCAGCTAACGTGTTTCTCTCTGAGCGCAGCTACATGTTCTCTCTAGCACAGCTCACGTGTTTCTCTCTGAGCGCCAGCTCACGTGTTTCTCTCAGCGCAGCTAACGTGTTTCTCTCTGAGCCCGCTAACGTGTTTCTCTCTGCGCAGCTGACGTGTTTCTCTGAGCGCCAGCTAACGTGTTTCTCTCTGGCGCAGCTACGTGTTTCTCTCTGAGCGCCGCTAACGTGTTTCTCTCTAGACGCCGCTACGTGTTTCTCTCTGAGGCAGCTCACGTGTTTCTCTCTGCGAGCTAACGTGTTTCTCCTGAGCGCAGCTACGTGTTCTCTCTGAGCGCAGCTCACCGTGTTCGCCGCTCACGTGTTTCTCTCTGAGCGCAGCTCACGTGTTTCTCTCCAGCGGCAGCTCACGTGTTTCTCCTCAGCGCAGCTCACGTGTTTCTCTCTGAGCGCGCTCACGTGTTTCTCTCTAGCGCCGATCAACGTGTTTCTCTCTGAGCGCAGCTCACAGTGTTTCTCTCGAGCGCAGCTAACGTGTTTCTCTCTGAGCGCGCTAACGTGTTTCTCTCTAAGCGCGCTAACGTGTTCTCTCTGAGCGCAGCTCAACGTGTTTCTCTCTGAGCGCAGCTAACGTGTTTCTCTCTGAGCGCAGCTAACGTGTTTCTCTCTGAGCGCAGCTAACGTGTTTCTCTCTGAGCGCAGCTAACGTGTTTCTCTCGAGCGCAGCTCAGCGTGTTTCTCTCTGAGCACAGCTAACGTGTTTCTCTCTGAGCGCAGCTCACGTGTTTCTCTCGAGCGCCGCTGACGTGTTTCTCTCTGAGCGCAGCTAACGTGTTTCTCTCTGAGCGCAGCTGCACGTGTTTCTCTCTGAGCGCAGCTAACGTGTTTCTCTCAGCGCAGCTGAACGTGTTTCTCTCTGAGCGCAGCTAACGTGTTTCTCTCTGAGCGCAGCTAACGTGTTCTCTCTGAGCGCAGCTGACGTGTTTCTCTCTGAGCGCAGCTAACGTGTTTCTCTGAGCGCAGCTAACGTGTTTCTCTCTCGAGCGCAGCTAACGTGTTCTCTCTGCAGCGCAGCTCACGTGTTTCTCTCTGAGCGCAGCTCACGTTTCTCTAGCCCGCTAACGTGTTTCTCTCTGAGCGCAGCTAACGTGTTTCCTCAGAGCGCAGCTACAGTGTTCTCTCCGAGCGCCGCTAACGTGTTTCTCTGAGCGCCGCTGACGTGTTTCTCTGAGCGCAGCTAACGTGTTTCTCTCTGAGCGCAGCTAACGTGTTTCTCTCTGAGCGCAGCTAACGGGTTTTCTCTGAGCGCAGCTAACGTGTTTCTCTCGAGCGCAGCTACGAGCCTACAGCCAGACGCGGTACAGCGGAGAGAGCTGCGAGTTTGAGAGTGACTGTGGCGTAACAGGTCTCGCGTCCTTCAGGGTGATTCGAGGAAACTGGCTGCTGTTCAATGAGGAGGGATATTCTGGGAACCAGTATATCCTGGGGGAGGGACTTTACCCTGACCTCACTTCCTGTGGCTGTTTATCGAGCGCCATCAAGTCTTTAAAGCCTATACCATACGTGAGTCTATGACATCAAACATTACAGTAGACACAAGAAATAAACATGCTTCCCGTGACACTCATATTTGTTTCTTGGCTCAGAGTTTCACAGAGCCGTCAGGCGAGTTTGTTTCTCTCTCAGCGGTTTCGAGGGCCTTGAAGAAACGTGTTTCTCAGATGTGGAGAGCATGAGCCACTTCTTCAGCCAGTCCGTGAGGGTCACCAGCGGCCTGTAAGAGCTCCTTCACTACTCTCTGTTTCTGTTAATAATGCTCAGTCAGGGTGATGAACGCTGTTGTCTCACAGGTGGGTCGCGTATGAATACGCTCATTTTAAGGGCCGCCAGACGCTCCTGCAGCCTGAGAGTATCCGGCGTGGGGGCCCGGAGCGGCTGGGAGACCATCGGGTCGCTGAAGCCTCTCAAACAGGTCCGTTCAAAACATAATCACCACTAACTAATCGTGAAAAATGACAATTACAGGTTCTGTATGGATCTGGGTGTACACCATATTTACACCGAGAACATTGATTGGCCACTACATTAACGTCTTGTGATTGGTTACGATGGCAGTCCCAAACACTCATCGTAACTAACAGTGTAAAAACACGACTGTAAATGACTGATTGATTTAGCAGTATTCACACATTCTATTATTAGAACGGGAAGTTTTCAGAGATGGCAGAGCTCGGCTGAACTGAGCGCGATGCTGAGCGATATGACAAAAACATCATGTGATCGCATCGGCTTTAAGTATAGCCAAAGGAATTTCCTTATTTGAAAAATAAAGCCTTAGGGAAAAATGAATGACCGATATGTGATCGATATGACCAAAACCTTATTTTTAATAGCAAACGTATAAATATAATATAAAGGTAAAATAATGATAAAGTGAAATAAAAACAAAGATGCAAATGACAAACAATAGGACTGTATACGATATTAAGAACGATACAAATGAAACATACGGTCTATTGAACCGTAGCTGTATAGTCAGAAATTGAATAATCAAATGTAAGAATGAAACTCTGCTGGCGTTCTGTGTGTGCGTTTTGTTGTCTGCTGCTAAGAGGAGGAATGTGACGTTGGACACTGATTTGATTTACTGATGCTTAAACTTATTCAGCAACACTTCTCAGATTGGATTGATGTCAACTTACGAAAGATGGCGTGCAGTTCACGGCACTTACAGGGTTAGTTCACCCAAACATGAAAACTCCCTCATGTTCCTCCAACCCCGCAAGACTTTTGTTCATCTTTGGAGTACAAATGAAGACATCTGTAATCGGAGAGCTGAAGAGCTTCTAGGAGAGTTCATCCAGAGATCTCTCAGATCTCATCCAGAATATCTTCATTTGTGTTCCGCAGGTGAAGGAAAGGGTTACGAGGTTAGGACATCATGAGGGAGAGTAAACACTGACCGAGTTTATATTTGTGGGTGAACTAACCCTTCTAAATACCAATATCAGTTGTTGGAATGAATAAAAATAACGGCAAATAGGATTTCTGTCCTAAACAACATGATTTTTAAGGAGTGTGTCCTTATTATGCATGGGATTCTTGTTTGTTTGCTTAACTCAGTGTGCTGGACGTGTAGTTGTCTCAAGCACCGAAGGCAAGTGTGTGTGTTCATGTGTGTGTTTGGTTCTCCTCAGCCGAAAGTGTTGCTCCATGTGCGGAGTCGGAGCTCTGGCTTCAGTTCTGACCAGCGAGAGCAGAGACGGCTCGTTTCCCGCCAAACTCTCCCTGTGTCCCGCGGACCGCTCTCTGGACACACAGCGCTGGATCTTCACCGGCGGCCTCCTCAAGAACATGGTCAGTCACACACACACACACAACACACACACACACACACACACACACACACACGTGTTCAGGGGAATATTCTTCAGTCACACAACACACACTCAGAAACGAGTCTGATTGTGTGCGTGTGTGTGTGTGCAGGCGCTGCGCGGCTGTCTGTGTGTGATCGGGGCCAAGGCCTGCCGCCGGAGCCAGAGTGGCATTATGGGAAGAACATGGACGAGTGAACCAGCGCTGGAGTCTCAGTGAGGACGGGAGAATCTGCTCACATCTAAACCATAGCCTGGTGTTAGACCTCAGAGGTGTGTGTGTGTAAGAGGTGTTAGACCTCAGAGGTGTGTGTAGAGGTGTTAGACCTCAGAGGTGTGTGTGTGTGTAGAGGTGTTAGACCTTAGAGGGGAGTCTCTTCTCCATCAGTGTGTGTGTGTGTGTGTGTGGTGTTCTGAACAGTCTCTCTCTCTCTCAGGTGGGTGCGGCGCTGACCGAGAGCAGCTGGTTCTGAGTCCGCTTGGTGCTGCCGACACTCAGCGCTGGGAACTTCGACGTGCTGTGACACACACACACACACACACGATGAAACATGACGATATCAGGGACCGAATCTGGACAGATCAGCAGAACTGAGATCAGAGACAATAATCGAGGAGGAGTGTGTTTATCTTGTGAAGCACATTTGCACTATCAGGAACTCCTCAGCTGACGTCCTGCTGGAAGATGAACCGAATGCGGACACTTGTTCTGTGTGTAGTCTGATTTCAGAGGTACGCTAAACACATAATGTGTACAGTGATGTTCATAATCAGCAGTTTTAAAAGCAGTACGAATCTGAACAATAAATACAAGTCGTAAAATTCATTTTGTGTTTGTTTGAATAAGATGTTTTGCAACTGCTGTTTGTTACACAATATTTCACAGGATTTATTCATGACATTTTATTCAGCTACAATTGGTTACACAACTTCTTCCAGTTGTGAGATGTGTAATATTTCTGATGGACCTCAGAGGTGTGTGTGTGAGACGTGCCGGAGAATCAGCTGATAGTGTAGTTCATAGATGAACGAAGCTCATGTTGTGTGGCGGTGTGTGTACGTCGGTCATGTTGTGTGGCGGTGTGTGTAGTCGGTACATGTTGTGTGGCGGTGTGTGTAGTCGGTCATGTTGTGTGTGCGGTGTGTGTAGTCGGTCATGTTGTGTGGCGGTGTGTGTAGTCGGTCATGTTGTGTGGCAGACGCTCATCAGGCCTTCGCTCCACAGTCCCAGCATCAGCCCCAGTTTATCCTCGTCCTGGAGCTGCAGCTGCGCAGCCGCAACACACTCCGAGTTCATGAGCTGCTTCAGTGCCGACAGATGAGACAGGGGGAACCGCAGACCCTGGAACACACACACACACACGATGACAACGCAGTCCTAAAGTGTCTATTCTCTCCCTGTGAAGGCCTCCTCCTCCTCCTACTACTCCTCCTCTTCCTCATTCTCTTCCTACTCCTCCTCCTCTTCCTCATTCTCTTCCTACTCCTCCTCCTACTACTCCTCCTCCTCCTACTCCTCCTCCTCATCCTACTACTCCTCCTCTTCCTACTCCTCCTCCTCCTCCTACTACTCCTCCTCCTCATCCTACTACTCCTCCTCTTCCTACTTCTCCTCCTCCTTCCTCCTCCTCCTCCTCCTCCTACTCTCTCCTCCTCCTCCCTCCTCCTCCTACTCCTCCTCTTCCTACTCTCTCTCCTCTTCCTCTCCTCCTCCTCCTCCTCTTCCTACTCCTCCTCCTCCTCTCTCCCTCCTCTCCTCCTCTCCTCCCTACTCCTCCTCTTCCTCTCCTCCTCTTCCTCTCTCCTCCTCTTCCTACTCTCCTCTCTCCTACTCTCTCCTCCTCTTCCTACTCTCCTCCTCTTCCTACTCCTCCTCCTCTTCCTACTCCTCCTCCTCTTCCTCTCCTCCTCCTACTACTCCTCCTCTTCCTCTCCTTCCTCCTCCTCCTCTCTCCTCTTCCTCTCCTCCTCTTCCTCTCCTCCTCTCCTACTCCTCCTCTTCCTACTCCTCCTCTTCCTACTCCTCCTCCTACTACTCCTCCTCTTCCTACTTCTCCTCCTCCTCCTACTCTCCTACTCTTCCTACTCCTCTTCCTACTCCTTCTCCTACTACTCCTCCTCTTCCTACTTCTCCTCCTCTTCCTACTCCTCCTCCTCCTCTTCCTACTTCTCCTCCTCCTCCTCCTCTTCCTCCTCCTCCTACTACTCCTCTTCCTACTCCTCCTCCTCTTCCTCCTCCTACTACTCTTCATACTCCTCCTGATCTCCTCCTTCCTCTTCCTCCTCTCCTCCCTACTACTCTCCTCCTCTTCATACTCCTTCCTCCTCTTCCTTCCTCCTTCTACTACTTCCTTCCTCCTCTTCCTACTCCTACTACTCCTCCTCTTTCTACTCCTCCTCTTCCTACTCCTCTTCCTCCTACTACTCCTCTTCCTCTTACTACTCTTCCCTCCTCCTACTACTCCTTCCTCTTCCTCATTCCTTCTTCCTACTCCTCCTCCTCTTCCTCCTCTTCCTACTACTCCTCCTCTTCCCTACTCCTCCTCCTCTTCCTACTCCTTCTCTTCATACTCCTCCTTCTCCTCCTACTACTCCTCCTCCTCTTCCCTCTCCTCCTCTTCCTCCTCCTACTCCTCCTCCTCCTCTTCCTCCTCCTCATGTATAAAGAAGGAGACGTGAGTGTGTGTCGCTGTATAGATGAAGGAGGACGCGTGAGTGTGTGTCGCTGTATAGAGGAGATGTGAGTGTGTGTCGCTGTATAGCTGGAGGAGACGTGTGTGTCGCTGTATAGCTGGAGGAGACGTGAGTGTGTGTCGCCTGTATAGAAGGAGACGTGAGTGTGTCCGCTGTATAGAAGGAAGAATGTGAGTGTGTGTCGCTGTATAGAAGGAAGACAGGTGAGTGCTGTGTTGCCTTATAGCTGGAGGAGACTTCAACACACTCAGCCTAAATTATGACTTCAGTCAAAACTATTACTCAGTAGGTCATAATTGTTATTATTTAAGTCATAGATTCCGACTATTCTGCTTAGATGTGACGTGGGCTGACGAACCTGTGAGACGGACCTCATCTTCATCATCTTCATCATCTTCATCATCATCTTCGTCGTCATCAGATGCTCCCATCATGTGTGTTTCTCTCTGTTCTTTAAAGAATGCAACACAAACACGAACCAGCTCGGTGGCCTCGATCCTGATCAGAGACAAACACAGTGAGGACTTACTATACATTTTAACTATTTATTTAAGACCACTTAAAAGAAATGATGTACAGGGACATAAATACTATAGATGCGGTCAAATACATGTACATAATCATGGAGCAGTGGCATACAGCAGATCTTCACAACATTTAGTGTCACTCAGTTCTTATGGATACATGTAGCATCGTCTCCGCCACAGATGACGGCTGCCTATAATAGCAGACAGAGCAGCAGTACTTCGCTGGCCATTTAGCTCTCTTTTGGGGCATCCCTAGTTGTTGAAGCACTCTTACAACCAGCCTGTGTGTGTGTCCTAAACATACACACGCCTTCCACTAATATCGGCCCCCCTGGTAAATATGAACACAGGCGGCTGTGAAAATAAATCTGCATTGTTTATCCTTTAGATTTTTCAATCAAAAATATTTCCAATGCAAGTAAAATATTTTGAAGTATACTCCCATTCATATTTACATTTTTTAGCACACCAGGGTATATATGTGTGTGTTTGTGTGTATGAATATATGATACGTGTTTGTGTGTGTATGAATGAATATATGATTCGTGTTTGTGTGTATAGAATATACATGACGTGTGTGTGTGTGTGTGTGTGTGTGAATATATGGTGCTGAAAGCATTCTTTAGAAATATTGGCCCATATTGATAGGATAGCATCTTGCAGTTGATGGAGATTTGTGGGATGCACATCCAGGGCACGAGAGCTCCCGTTCCACCACATCCCAAAGATGCTCTATTGGGTTTGAGATCTGGTGACTGTGGGGTCATTTTAGTACAGTGAACTCATTGTCATGTTCAAGAAACCAATTTGAAATGATTCCAGCTTTGTGACATGTTGCATTATCCTGCTGGAAGTAGCCATCAGAGGATTGGGACATGGTGGCCATAAAGGGATGGACATGGTCAGAAACAATGCTCAGGTAGGCCGTGGCATTTAAACGATGCCCAATTGGCACTGAGGGGCCTAAAGTGTGCCAAGAAAACATCCCCCACACCATTACACCACCACCACCAGCCTGCACAGTGGTAACAAGGCATGATGGATCCATGTTTCTCATTCTGTTTACGCCAAATTCTGACTCTACCATCTGAATGTCTCAACAGAAATCCAGACTCATCAGACCAGGCAACATTTCTCCAGTCTTCAACTGTCCAGTTTTGGTGAGCTCTTGCTAATTGTCGCTCTTTTCGAGATGGTTCTCACTGCAGAACTTGAAATGCACAGGGAGTAGTCGGATCAAGATCCAACTCTTCCCACTTTACATACACCTAAACCTACCCAACTCCGCCCCCTAATCCCCTAAACCCAACCCTAATCCTACCCATCTCCTCCCCTTGGATCTTGATCCGACTCCTCCCCTTGGATCTCATGAACTGCATTGAGGTGCTTCTGCTCTTTTACCTCTTTGTAGTGGAGATGAGTGGTACCCGGTGGGGTCTTCTGCTGTTGTAGCCCATCCGCCTCAAGGTTGTGTGTGTTGTGTCTTCTTCACAAATGCTTTGCTGCATACCTCTGTTGTAACGAGTGGTTATTTCAGTCAAAGTTGCTCTTCTATCAGCTTGAATCAGTCGGCCCATTCACCTCTGACCTCTAGCATCAACAAGGCATTTTCGCCCACAGGACTTCTGATGCTCCTTTCACACCATTCTTTGTAAACCCTAGAAATGGTTGTGTGTGAAAATCCCAGTAACTGAGCAGATTGGGAAATACTCAGACCAGCCCGTCTGGCACCAACAACCCTGCCACGCTCAAAACTACTTAAATCCCCTTTTCCTTTCAGGGAGTTCAGGAGATCGTCTTGACCAGGACCACACCACTAAATGCATTGAAGCAACTGCCATGTGATTGGGTAATTAGATAATTGCATTAATGAGAAATTGAACTGGTGTTCCTAATAATCCTTTAGGGAAGTGTGTGTGTGTGTGTGTGTGTGTGTGTGTGTGTGTGGAGAGAGATACTTACAGTGTTCTCTTGACTGGGCTCCACTGTTAGAAGAAGATGCTCTTAAACCGCAAACACACAGTGTCCTCCAGCGACGGCGGTTTCCCAACTGGAAGAAAAACACATTCAGGCACAGCCGTACCTGCACACACACACACACGCACACACACACACGCACACGCACGGAGCCTCACCAGGATCAGCGACTCGGTCGGTCCTCCAGGAAGGGTGGCAGTCGGTGGCAGACGAAGTCTCTCTTCATGGCACTGGAGCGCAACTCCTGAGTCCCCCGCTCGACATCATCAGCCAAACGCCGCCAGAAACACACACACCTGCTTATTAACATCAGGAGCCACGCTGGAAGACTGACACACACACACACACTGTTAGAGTCACTGTTACAGGTCAGTGTGTGTGTGTGTGAGGAGGAGTTTGTGAAAGGAGTGTGTGTGAGAGTAGTGTGTGTGTGTGTGTGTGTGAGGAGTGTGTGTGCTCACCGTGAGGACGTTCCAAGGAAGACCGCGAGCGCATCCCAGTGTTCACGTCTCATGCTGTCTAACACACACCCGGGAAACACGTCCAGCATGAAGTCGCCCCATGACCTGAAACACACACACACGTTTATGTCGAACACACACTCCTGATTGTCGCTGCGGGTTGAACCATCAGACGAACCAGTCATGAACGAGTTTCGAACTGTGTACACAAAGTGTATCACCATTATAATGTCTGATGTGCATTCCTGGTTAAAAACAGTGTGTCACACACACACACGACTCAGCGACCCGCGGAGTGTGTTCAGATGAAGCATAGAGTCTGAAGACATTCAGTGTAGATTTGTGTCGTGTGTGATTAGACTCGAAATCAAACTCGTGCATACTTGAGCGGTTCGCTTTCACACACTACTTCTGCTAAACTCTTTAAAACCTTTTTTACAGTCCTGATACAAACAGGATATAAATAATCAAACTCTCGTGGGATTACGTTTAATAATTGAGAAACTGTTTAATATTAAAGCAGAGAATGTGGAAGCATGTTAAAGGTAAATGGAGCTTCCAGAGAGAGAGAGAGAGAAGAGTGTGTGTGTGTGTGTGTGTGTGTGGAGACGCACATGTTCTGGTAAGTGCTGAGTGTGAGGTGTGTGGACAGATCCACATCTGAAGGAGTGTCGGCCTGGTGAATCGTTCCTCGGGGGAAATACAGCAAATCACCAGCCTACAGGAAACCAAAGGAGGCCTTAATATAGAGCTTTACAATCATATCTCTGCTCAAACACACACACACACACACTCAAGAACACCTCACGGCCCTGCTGATTGACCTCTCAGCCCGTGATGTCACTGACCTGCAGGATGAAGTCGTGTGTGGGGGGCCGATGCGGTGCTCGGGCTCCAGGCCGTACTCGCGGGCCAGAGGGACGGTGGGCTGGTAAAGCCTCCAGTGTTTCTGTCCCTCCAGCTGGAGGATCAACACCTGAAGCCACACACACACGTGCCAGCAGAACGTCAGTTACTCCTCATGCACAGATGAGCAAACTGTGACCGTAGATGCTAAACACACACAAGAGCAGACACACACCTCGACGTCGTGCGTAGTGCGGCGGCAGACCCTGAGAGCCACGAGGCGTGATGTAGATGTTCGAACCCAACCAGCGACCCGAAGAAGCACTCCAGCCGCTCCTGAATACGCCACAACTCCGTCCTGTGAACACACACGTGACCAGTGAGCACACATGACCAGTGAGCACACGTGACCTTGTTTGCACGAACTCTGACCTTGAACCTCTGAGGCTGGTGCAGCTGTATGGTGGCTCTGTTCTCCTCCAGGTCCTTCTTCAGCTGGCTGAACTTCACCTGCCCGTCTTTATTCAGCACTCTCTTCTGGCCGTCGACGCAGCGGCACACGTTCAGGTCTCTGGCGCTATCGGAGGCCGCGAGCGCAGAGCTGTCTGACGTCGGACAGCTGGAACAGTGAGTGGAAGTACGAGGCCAGAGCCGGATCGTTGCGCTGCAGGACCAGTGGCTTCTGCTCCCAGTACTGAAGGAAGAACTGGTCCAGGCTGACTGGACTGATCAGACTCTGGAAGAAATCCTCGAGAGAGTCGAAGCATAGCGGGTTCCCCATCTTCATCTGCTTCACAGGTACATCCTCCTCCTCCTCACTCTTCTTCACTCTTCTGCCCTTCTTTGGCATCTCTGCAGCATAAATATCATAATAGAAATATGCTCTTCATAACCTTCACTGCGCTGACTAGATAGCTTGCTGATTATTCTGGAATTTCTGTCAAAAACAGCCTATTTTCACTGTGTAAAACATGCAATCGCTTCAAACGATTATTCATAAATGTGTATGTGCACTAGTTTAACATCAAGACAAGGTGATGCAGCTGAAAAACCAATAAAGAACAGAACAGCAGTCGCATCAGATCGTTCCCTCCTCCGCCGTGTCTACAGTTTAGGACACGGTCAACTCGGGCATCAAAATGATTTTCGAGTTTCCCAGTAGTAAATACGACCCTTATGTCCAGTCCCTACTAGAAAACTCAGTTTTACAACAAATCCAATTCCTTGAGCACGTCAAAGCAGAATTAATAACCATTTATTCTTGCCACTGTGAAGAAACTAGAGTGAGAGTTAATGTTCATAATTAACGTGCAGCACAGATGAAGCTTAAAATAATGACAGGCTTTAACCGTTCATTCAGTTCACACATTCATCATCAGCAAAATAACCGATTAATCCAGTTTAATCTTATTCAGTTTATGGAAAACTGTCAACACAAGTGACAGAATGAGGGAGAATTTAATTTGCTTTTTATTGTAATTTAAAAATGCAGTGTCAAATTAAAATACAAAATGCAATTGAAGATTTGACATTTTATTATTATCTATTATTTAATAGAAAAATGCAAAGGAAACAGTTACGTGCATATAAAATGCTAATACAACAATAATGACAAGCTTTAAATTAAAGCGTTGTTCAGTTTTCCTCTTTTTTAATTTATGGATTAAATTTCAAAACCTAAGACAACAAGATATATTTAGAGTTTCGGAATAATAAGGAGAGTAAGATATTTAATCGTATACTTAACTACGTAAATAACTCATTCGCAGTGGAAGTTCAGACCATCATGTTTCTTACCGACAGCATTTACAGGCGCACGTGCAAAGACGGTGTCACACTTCAAACGCTCCGGGTGGAAACAAATCGTTCCTGGATTTTTTAAATCAAGTTCATTTCCGTAGTAGCAACCACAAAATATGTGGCGTATGCCGATTTCTATTTCACGAACTCGTCCAGTTCAAGTGATTTGTTGCCTTAAAGAATATGAATCATGGTGGACACCAGGTTTATTTTTGCTATTTCTTGTGGAAATTTTATTATAGGCAAAATGTTGAAGAAATGTAAGTTTGAATACAAAATAGTGTCCTGTTTACTTCTATATACACATTCACTACAATCTTTTAACAGACATCAGTGGAACGTTTGTACTTCAGTCAGATGTCAATGCAAAGAAAGTAAAAAAAAAAAAAACTGTTATCCGATTTATTTCGGAGCCTATGCTTCCCTACAACAGGATGTTTACAGGTTCAAGAAGTTCCATGAACGCAAACGTCCAAAGCGCGCGCCCGAAAACCAACGTCTCAGGCAGCGCGCAAATACTAATTTGAATTTTCTTTCACATCTTGTGCTTCTATAGATATACTGACACAAAATTATGCAAACACCTTGGCGAGTATACTAGTAAACAAAGTTGAGTATCGTAGACAATATTCAAATGGGATCCATGCGTTCGCACTTAAATGGAGAGCTGTCTAATAAACCTGCTGCTGTGTTTAATGTTAATATTAAATCCCAAACTTCAGTACTGAGCCCTGCTTGAGCTGCTCTTAATATGTGCTGTGTTATTAAATGATAGATACAATATGATAGAGCATTGTAATGAACAGTAAAAAAGTAACAGAAGCTCAAACAATGCATTTTAGCAGGCTTAATTAAACCAAAGACACAATTGTGTGCTTGCTTGTCTGGAAAAGGTCATATCCACAAATCTAAATGTACAGCTTCGAACCAATTTTTTTTTTGTCTTTTGCTCTGAATTAAAAAAATCTTGCTGGTTCCCTATGTAAATTTAAAAGAAAGACAATTCAAACATTCCAGATGTTGAATAAGATTATAAAGTCACCTGTGAACACTGATACCTTAAATGAGATCTTTCTATCCCCTACTTCCTCTTTTATATTTATTTATTTATGATGTAATAATGTTATGTATTGTCTGTTTTAATGTCAATATTCGATGACCCTCCTACAAAGTCAATTGTTTTACTTATTGTTAATTTCCAATGTCAGTGGGATTTTTGTTAATGAAATGAACGTTGTTACTTAAATAAATATTTATTTATTTGCCTAATTGGAGCTTAAGCAATAATGGTTAAGGTACAGTTTGACAGATTTTGTTGCTGATTTGAAATATGTAGTAATTTATTTGGGTAGTTCGGGAAGCAGTTTTTGTTGTCCACTACCGGAACCATCGGCTGCTGTTCGCGCGACACCGGGAGGAAATCGGAGGTTGCGCTCTATGTATACATGAAATCGGATGCGAGGTGAGAGTGAATTACGCTCGTATTCGCTTTCATTAATGTTTTTACTTCTGTGTTGTAAACAGTCTTAACGTAATTGATGAATGTGTACCCGTTTTGGTCTGCTTTAATCAACCGAACTATAAAAGAGTGTTTAACCAACTGCCAGTCTTAAGTTTGATATCGAGTCCAGATTAATACATTCATAAACATTTTAGAGCGTGCAGTTTCTACCGTTTATGGTCGTGATTCTGCTAATGAAGTAAAGAGACGTGTGGGTTTCAGTCACTGCTCTTTCTCAGACGTTAGCTGGTCTGCAGGATGTCTTCAGTGATTCCTCAAGGGTTTCAGAGCAGCAAACAGGACTTCCGGTTCGGCCCGTGGACCGTCACCGCCGTCAGGACTCACATCATGAAGTCCAAAGATATCGAGAGGTGAGGGATGCTGGAGAAATGAGATTTAACTGAGATACTGCCAACATTTACTCGCCCTCATGTTGTTCCTAACTGTTCTGGGAGCTAGTTTTAAGAATGTCAGTGGGCAAAGGGGCTCCATTCACTCATAGAGCATGCAGAAAAAGCTGAAGAAAGAAACTCATACAGGTCTGGAACAAATTCAGGGTGAGTAAATGGTGACAGAATTGCTTATTTTGGGGTGTACTCAGTGGTGTAGTCTACGTGATACGCAGGTATACGCCGTATACCCACTAGAAAATGTCAAGGATTTGCGTATGCCCACTAGGAAATGGCAAAGATCTCCGTATGCCCAGTTTAAAAAGCGTGAGGATTCATCACAACATCGTTTTGTGAAATAAATTTCCTACGACATCAGCACCCCTAAATGTAGGCGACAGAATTAAGTTCTGTTTATCAGATTCAGCGCGCGAGCAGAGAGCACGTCAAAAACAGAGGACAGGGTGTGTGTGTGTGTGTGTGTGTGTGTGTTCGTGTTCATCTGAGCCTCATTGGTCTGTCACTGCTCGTCAATGTCAGAATATTTGAGATGACAAATCAAATCAAAGTAGGCGGGCTTTATGTTCAAAGACGCTGCTGAGCGCGAATTTCAGCAGAGCGACTCGACGCTTCAGTTTACGGGCAAGTGCGAGATGTAAGTGGCTAAACTTAACATTTCATATTTTACATTTTAGGTCATAAATGTTAAACGAATGACAAAAAAATAATCAGGCAAACTAATATAGTTTTGTCTAATTTCGCCATTTTGAACTGAAATAAATAGGCATATATAGCCTAACGTGACTCATGCAATTTAATAGTTTACTGTCATTGCGAGGGGACAAGAAACATTAACAAAGCCGTTTACATCATTTTAGCCACAAGAGTAATAATGAATGTGTACATATTGAGAATATAATAATAATTGTAGCCTTTAGTACATTAAAAAAGCTCAGCCTTCGGAGGGGAAGAGAATTTACTGCCCACTATTTCTTATTCTTTTTTTTTTGGTCTTCAAACGTCTTGAAATGCACATCAGAGAAATTAAAAGAATTTGAAGCACCAACCAACCTCAAATTTAGGACCTCTTTGATTATAAAGAGGTGTCTACGGCCCTGTATTAGATCAATAATGAATGTGTGGCCTATATGTTTTGAATGCATTTAGTAAACCTAGCTTTAGTAGCTTTCAGTGAATAAACATGTCAGAGAACAATTATTCATAGGCAAAATTAACCTATCAGTTGACCCTATGTTTACTTTCTTCACTGACAGACAAAAATGAAAAGCCTATATCAGTCAAAGCTCAGCTTTTGGAGGGGAAGAGACAGGGCAAGATAAAAACAAAGAGAAAAAGAGGGTGATGCTGATGAGGGGAGAGAAATAATCTGCTGCCCAGTGCCCACTGACATGGTTTTAAAGCTGTTATCTATTTTTTTTTGGCCTTCAAAACATCCTAAAATGCACAAATGTATCAGAGAAATAAAAATTTTCTCAGGGAAACCCTGAACCCCCTGACTCAACCTACCTCACATTTGGGACAACAGTGATTATAAAACCCTGCCTTTGCATGTAATGAAACTGTACTGGTTAATAGTGAGCATTAGATAAAGTGTTACATTTTTTTTTTTTAGAAAAAAAGTGATGATCAAAATCCTAGTGACGCCCCTGCTTCATGCAACCTGTCAAAATCAAAGTTTTGTATAACTTTAAGAAAATATAAAAGAAATATATTACTATTGCACAGCAGAGTATACTTCAAGTAGGCCTAATAATACTAATAATAGTTTATTAAAACACACAGAAGCTCAAATGTCTTTAATTTACAACCCACCAAAATAAAAGTTTTTAGAGATAAATAAAGTAACTCAATGGAATTATGAAAGAAATTGCATAGTAAAATGTATTTTTTTAAAATAATAGTAATCAAATCTATTAAAACAGAATTTTAAAGGAATATCACGTTTTTAAAAATTTCCGCAAATGGGTGTTGGTGGTGGCGGCGGGGGGTGGGGTGCTGCTGGTATATCACAGTATACTCACTACAAAAAACTAGACTACACCACTGGGTGTACTGGCCCTTTAATATATATTTTTTTTTTATTCACAATTTAACACATTACACACACAGCACAATCACAGAAAAAACACCAAAAAAGAATACCGCAAAGTATATCGACAAGACAAGAGAAAAAAAAATAATAATAATAATAAAAAAAATAAAAAAAGGGAAAGAGAGAGAAAAATGAGTTATCCATTATTCCATTTAAGTTGATAATTGTATAGTCTCTATATAATTTAATACTAAGGCCCATGTGGTTTGGAACTCTTGCAGTCTTGAATGCTGTTTACTTGTAATTTCTTCAATGGGCAACAAATCTATTATCAAATCCAGCCATTGACCCAATGTGGGTCCTGACTGAGAAATCCATGCAGTAAGTATGCATTTTTTTGCAAAATAAGAAAACATTGTAAACACACATTTTTTTGTAAAGGGAAACTTGTTTTCAATATCATAATTCAATAAATATAACATAGGACATAGCTCAAAAGTACAGTTACACATATCTTGAATTACTTTATGAATCCTCTCCCAAAAAGCGAAAATAGCTTTACAATACCAAAATAAATGCATGAATGATCCTAATTCAATTCCACATTTTCTACACATAGGAGAGTTTGTGTCGTTAAATTTATTAAGCTTCACTGGAGTTATATAGTATTTATACAGAAATTTATAATTAGTTTCTTTAACTTTAATATTCACACTCAAAGGTAAGGTCAAATTAATACACAAAGTTAACCATTCTTTTTCGCTGAACTTCCTTTTAAGCTCTAATTCCCAATTTGTTCTCAGAGAAAAGAAAGAATTTGGGGAGCTTTCTAACAGAATTTTATATAAATGAGAAATCTTCCCTTTAAATGAAGTAGCAGAAATAATACATTTTTCCAACTCAGTAGGATATAATCTGAGTTGTCCCTTTTTATGTAGAAATGTAATAATATGACGAACCTGCAGATATTTAAAAAAATCTATTCTAGGAATTTGATATTCAACACAAATAGCAGTAAACGATTTAACAGACTTAGAGTCTTCATCAAACATATGCGCAAAAGTTTTCAGCCCATGAAGTGACCAGTTTCGAAAATCAGTTTGGGAGAGTGCTAAAAAGTCAGGGTTAAATGCAATAGGAGAGTTTTTACTTATATGACCTTTTGTACTCAAATACCTATTACAATCCTGCCAAGCTTTCAGTGTGGCTTGTAAGGGGGACAGCCCCTCTACCTCTACACTCATCAGAAACCTCAAGTTATCAACATAAAGTGTCGATGTAATCTCCAATGGATAACATGCTAATGATTCCAAAGTTACCCACAGGGAACTATTTTCCAGCTTCCAACCTATGATATTTCTAATTTGGCAGGCCCAATAATACCACTGAAAATTTGGAAGTCCTAAGCCCCCTTTTAAATCTGATTTTGTTAAAGTGGACAACTTAATTCGTGGAGTCTTATTGTTCCATATAAACTTTGTTAAACATCTATTAATTAACTTAAAAAAAGAAAAAGAAATATAACATGGTAACATATTGAAAGCATAAATAAACTTAGGGAGTATACTCATTTTAATAACATTAATTTTCCCAATAGGAGATTGGGAAATCTCTTATTGGCCCTGGCCCTTTAATATGATGACTGACATTAGGGCGATCTTCCCAATTTTGAGATTTACTATGAAGAATATCCAGACTGAAACAAGCCTGTGGACTTTATTTTTATCTCTTATTATTTCTTCGTATTATTTTAATTTCCTCTATGTAAAGCACTTTGAATTCCCATTCGTGATGATGAAATGTGCTGTGTAAATAAACTTGCCTTGTCTTATTGATTTGCACAATTTAAAGGTGGGGTTGACTGCTTTTTTTTTCTTTGCATGATTGTGTCTATGGGGTGCAATATAACATGTATCCGTGGTTTTTCTTTTTTTAAAAGTTTTATTTTTCATAAATTTCACCTTTATTGTCAGCCGCGCTCTCCTCTGTCCCCTGAACGAGCGGATGACTTCCTGAGTCTATGAAAACACTCCCTCAGAACCACGTAGTGGGCTCAGATTGGTTCGCTTTGGGCCGGTGTGTTGTGATTGGCTAAACTGTCGCTTACCGTTGTCCGGAAGGTTAACGCCCATTACCTTTACGGGCGAGATGGGCGGGCATGTGGATACCATAGACGGTGGATACACGTAAATAATGATGTGGAGACTGCAGTATCAGTGAGGCAGAATCAGACCAGAGAAAGCCGCATGAATCGAGTCAAGCAGAACCTCACCACACACGGCTCTTAATAAAGGTTTCTGAATGATAATTTGCTTCATTTTTTAACTTTATACACATTTGTTTTACACAATAGCATCTGACTGGCAACGATAGCAACTGACTGGCTAACTAATGTTAAACACAAACAGCGTTGGCAGGTTTACGTTCTTGATCAAATCGAAAATAAAGACATAAAGCATATACATGAAAAATACATTTACAACATTAGTACTTATACAAAATTCAGGTCCATAATGTTTGTACGCGTTTGCCGTAGACACAAAATAGCCAAACTAGTAGCTCATAAAGCCTACAAAGCCAGCGCTGGCATTTGAAATAAAAATAAAAAAAACACAACGCTACGTCAGGAATTATACATAATACATTTAAAATGATTAAGTCTTAATCATTAAGTCTTAATCGTACTTACGGGTTGTGGCTCAACAACTGCTGACTCTGGTTTTAAAGTTGGATCTGCTTCATGTTTTAGAAACAGTTTCTTGTTGAATTTGTGGAGATTCTGGAAGCTGTCTCTCGTAAATGCACAGCACAGAGAGCTACGATTACCATCGTCACTTTCAGGAATATAATCGAACATAAATTGTATCCATTGTTGTTCGAAGTACAGTGTCCGTGGGAAGTTTGAACACAGAAGACCTGACAGCTGCGTGAACACAACTCACTCGACCGCATAAATATGCCCTTTCCTGCATATTCCGGAGGGAGTGGTTGATGCAAATGTGTGTGTTAGTGACGTACCATAACCCAGCTGTAGTCCAAAACGAGTCGTTTCTGTAGGCAATTATACTTCCTGATTTTTAAAAGACGATATCTCTGCTTACACTGAACTTTCAGCGCTGCAACACTGTTCATGCACCAACAGCAACATTACACACTATTTAAAATCAAAAAAGTGAAATCGCAGTAAACCTGCCCTTTAAAACACTGTATTGCATTAAATAATCAGTAGTCAAAATAGTCATTAAACCCAGAGTTAAACTTTAAATCACTGCATAGTTTTAAGTGTATGAATTAAATATGCATTGATTCTTAATAAAGACGGAGATGGACGTTGAGATATTTGAGCGTGTGTGTGTGTGAGAGGTTGAGGCGTATTCTTTGCTCGTGTCCTGTTTCGTCTCACAGAAAGCAGGCAGCTTTTGCAGTTTAATGCGCTTTATTAACTCTAGTTGGAATAGAGCGCTTCTCTTATTTATTTTACTGTACAGGATTATAGATGCGATCGCAGTGATCAGAGAAGGGCTCATTCAGCCCATCAGGCGATTGTTTCAGCATGTATGGGTTAGAAAACGGCTATTTTTAACATAAATGTTGTGCAATGCACCTTTAAATGCATTTTCTGAGAATTTCTATTCAAGTTTTGACTGCAAAGCTAATAACTAGTTGGAATAGAGCATGTCTTTATTAACTCTAGTTGGAATAGAGCGTGTCTTTAATAACTCTAGTTGGAATAGAGCGTGTCTTTAATAACTCTAGTTGGAATAGAGCGCGTCTTTATTAACTCTAGTTGGAATAGAGCGTGTCTTTATTAACTCTAGTTGGAATAGAGCGCGTCTTTATTAACTCTAGTTGGAATAGAGCGCATCTTTAATAACTCTAGTTGGAATTGAGCGCGTCTTTATCAACTCTAGTTGGAATAGAGCGCGTCTTTAAGAACTCTAGTTGGAATAGAGCGTGTCTTTATTAACTCTAGTTGGAATAGAGCGTGTCTTTATCAACTCTAGTCCTGTAGAATAGAGCGCGTCTTTATCAACTCTAGTTGGAATAGAGCGTGTCTTTATTAACTCAGTTGGAATAGAGCGTGTCTTTAATAACTAGTTGGAATAGAGCGTGTCTTTATTAACTCTAGTTGGAATAGAGCGTGTCTTTAATAACTAGTTGGAATAGAGCGTGTCTTTATTAACTCTAGTTGGAATAGAGCGTGTCTTTATTAACTCTAGTTGGAATAGAGCGCGTCTTTATTAACTCTAGTTGGAATAGAGCGTGTCTTTAATTAACTCTAGTTGGAATAGAGCGCGTCTTTAATAACTCTAGTTGGAATAGAGCGTGTCTTTATTAACTCTAGTTGGAATAGAGCGTGTCTTTATTAACTCTAGTTGGAATAGAGCGTGTCTTTAGTTACTAGTTGAATAGAGCGCGTCTTTATCAACTCAGTTGGAATAGAGCGTGTCTTTATTAACTCTAGTTGGAATAGAGCGTGCCTTTAATAACTCAGTTGGAATAGAGCGTGTCTTTATTAACTCTAGTTGGAATAGAGCGTGTCTTTAATAACTAGTTGGAATAGAGCGTGTCTTTATTAACTCTAGTTGGAATAGAGCGTGTCTTTATTAACTCTAGTTGGAATAGAGCGCGTCTTTAATCTCTAGTTGGAATAGAGCGTGTCTTTAATAACTCTAGTTGGAATAGAGCGCGTCTTTAATTCTAGTTGGAATAGAGCGTGTCTTTATTAACTCTAGTTGGAATAGAGCGTGTCTTTATTAACTCTAGTTGGAATAGAGCGCGTCTTTATTAACTCTAGTTGGAATAGAGCGCGTCTTATTAACTCTAGTTGGAATAGAGCGCGTCTTTAATTCTAGTTGGAATAGAGCGTGTCTTTATTAACTCTAGTTGGAATAGAGCGCGTCTTTATTAACTCAGTTGGAATAGACGCGTCTTAATAACTAGTTGGAATAGAGCGTGTCTTTATTAACTCTAGTTGGAATAGAGCGTGTCTTTAATAACTAGTTGGAATAGAGCGTGTCTTTATTAACTCTAGTTGGAATAGAGCGTGTCTTTATTAACTCTAGTTGGAATAGAGCGTGTCTTTAATAACTAGTTGGAATAGAGCGTGTCTTTATTAACTCTAGTTGGAATAGAGCATGTCTTTATTAACTCTAGTTGGAATAGAGCGTGTCTTTAATAACTCTAGTTGGAATAGAGCGCGTCTTTAATAACTCTAGTTGGAATAGAGCGCGTCTTTATTAACTCTAGTTGGAATAGAGCGCGTCTTTATTAACTCTAGTTGGAATAGAGCGTGTCTTTATTAACTCTAGTTGGAATAGAGCGTGTCTTTATTAACTCTAGTTGGAATAGAGCGCGTCTTTAATAACTCTAGTTGGAATAGAGCGCGTCTTTATTAACTCTAGTTGGAATAGAGCGTGTCTTTATTAACTCTAGTTGGAATAGAGCGCGTCTTTATTAACTCTAGTTGGAATAGAGCATGTCTTTATTAACTCTAGTTGGAATAGAGCGCGTCTTTATTAACTCTAGTTGGAATAGAGCGCGTCTTTATCAACTCTAGTTGGAATAGAGCATGTCTTTATTAACTCTAGTTGGAATAGAGCGCGTCTTTATTAACTCTAGTTGGAATAGAGCGTGTCTTTAATAACTCTAGTTGGAATAGAGCACGTCTTTATTAACTCTAGTTGGAATAGAGCGTGTCTTTATTAACTCTAGTTGGAATAGAGCGCGTCTTTATTAACTCTAGTTGGAATAGAGCGCGTCTTTAATAACTCTAGTTGGAATAGAGCGCGTCTTTATTAACTCTAGTTGGAATAGAGCGCGTCTTTATTAACTCTAGTTGGAATAGAGCGCGTCTTTATTAACTCTAGTTGGAATAGAGCGCGTCTTTAGTAACTCTAGTTGGAATAGAGCGCGTCTTTATTAACTCTAGTTGGAATAGAGCGTGTCTTTAATAACTCTAGTTGGAATAGAGCACGTCTTTATTAACTCTAGTTGGAATAGAGCGCGTCTTCAATAACTCTAGTTGGAATAGAGCGCGTCTTTATTAACTCTAGTTGGAATAGAGCGCGTCTTTAATAACTCTAGTTGGAATAGAGCGCGTCTTTATTAACTCTAGTTGGAATAGAGCGCGTCTTTATTAACTCTAGTTGGAATAGAGCGCGTCTTTATTAACTCTAGTTGGAATAGAGCGTGTCTTTAATAACTAGTTGGAATAGAGCGTGTCTTTATTAACTCTAGTTGGAATAGAGCGTGTCTTTAATAACTAGTTGGAATAGAGCGTGTCTTTATTAACTCTAGTTGGAATAGAGCGTGTCTTTAATAACTAGTTGGAATAGAGCGTGTCTTTATTAAAGGTCCCCTGACATGGGTTTTTTGTATTATTTTATAATGTTTCCTGGGTTGCCCTTATAATGTTAGTATGTTTTTTAGATCAAAAATAGTCATAATTTAGAAATAAAAGGCATTTTTCCTAGCCTGATTTTAGTCTCTGCTTAGAACGCTCTGTTTGAAGGGGCGTGTCTGCTGTGGGATTCAATGTAACCGCCCTCTGCTCTGATTGGCTGACATGCTTGCATATGAAATAGCTATTACATGTGAAACTATCTTGAATACATTTTAGTACAGCTATTATACGTTTTTACTATAACAGATATCGAGATTACGGATTCGTGAGAAGTTTTTGAAGTATTTAGATTCTCATCACATAAAATGTTGCTCTGATAAGATTGAGCAAGCAGAGGACAGTCTGTCGATCACGAGAATGAGAGATCTTATTGTACAACGCAGTTTCTGCACTCTCTGCTTTCACCAATGCAGACACAATAATGTACAGTATAAGAGCTTCGTTGTGCAATGTAACGCAGTTTCTGTTCTCTCTAAAGCCCTCGTCCGCTCCATAGCCTAATGTGCGTTCTGCGCCTGCATTTAATGAGCCAACTGTCTATTTCTGCAGATAAATTAGTCTATATTCGTCATTCAAAAAGGAAAACCGACGCTGCCTGCTGCAGATACACATAACGTAAACAAAGCAGCGCGTGCTGACTATAATGTGCTTTCTGCGCCTGCGTTTAATAAGCCAACTGTCTATTTCTGCAGATATATTAGTCTATAATCGTCATTTAAAAAGGAAAATTGATGCTGCCGGCTGCAGATACACATAACGTAAACAAAGCAGCGCGTGCTGACTATAATGTGCTTTCTGCGACTGCGTTTAATAAGCCAACTGTCTATTTCTGCAGATATATTAGTCTGTATTTGTCATTCAAAAAGGAAAACCGACGCTGCCGGTTGCAGATACACATAACGTAAACAAAGCAGCGCGTGCTTACCGTTAGAATATCAATCCCGCTAAACACTTTCCTTAAATAAGATTATTTTCATCCTATTCAAAGAAACGATGTGAAGTTGATAATAGTCTGGCTTGACTTACTGATGCATAAACAGTATCAAACGATTTTGAGAGAAAGAAAACTAACCTGTCTCCTGCCTGTTAGACCATACAAAACTTTGAGAGTTGAGTCGGCGCAGAGAAAATAAAATTAACCCATTGTTTCTTCAGAGGCGCGGATGAAGGAACTAAAAAATACTTTTGTGTTCATTTGTACATCCGAACACTGAGCAACTGCCATGCTTCGCTCGTTTGCAAGCCATGATATTTCTCGAGGAAAAATAAAACCGCGCCTGCGCGTGTTTGTACGTCCTGTTCAGCTCGTTTTCTCATGGTCGGTCTCTGGCGGGCAAAGCAGAGAAAGGGGAGTAACCTTTCCCCTATATGACGTTATATAGGGGAGATTCTAGATCAGCGCGTTTGAGATGCAGACCGATGCAGAGAAGAGAAAAATAGCCAAAGCTCGGTTTACACCGATTGAAAATTCTAGACACGAGGGGACCAAATTACAGTCTAGGGGAACTCATATTAATGTTAAAAAACCTCAGAAAATGAAAATTTCATGTCAGGGGACCTTTAACTCTAGTTGGAATAGAGCATGTCTTTATTAACTCTAGTTGGAATAGAACGTGTCTTTAATAACTCTAGTTGGAATAGAGCGCGTCTTTATTAACTCTAGTTGGAATAGAGCGCGTCTTTAGTAACTCTAGTCGGAATAGAGCGTGTCTTTATTAACTCTAGTCTGGAATAGAGCGCGTCTTTATTAACTCTAGTTGGAATAGAGCGTGTCTTTATTAACTCTAGTTGGAATAGAGCGCGTCTTTATTAACTCTAGTTGGAATAGAGCGTGTCTTTATTAACTCTAGTTGGAATAGAGCGTGTCTTTATTAACTCTAGTTAGAATAGAGCGTGTCTTTATTAACTCTAGTTGGAATAGAGCGCGTCTTTAATAACTCTAGTTGGAATTGAGCGCGTCTTTATTAACTGTAGTTGGAATAGAGCGCGTCTTTATCAACTAGTTGGAATAGAGCGTGTCTTTATTAACTCTAGTTGGAATAGAGCGCGTCTTTATTACCTCCAGTTGGAATAGAGCGTGTCTTTATTAACTCTAGTTGGAATAGAGCGCGTCTTTAATAACTCTAGTTGGAATTGAGCGCGTCTTTATTAACTCTAGTTGGAATAGAGCGCGTCTTTATCAACTAGTTGGAATAGAGCGTGTCTTTATTAACTCTAGTTGGAATAGAGCGCGTCTTTATTAACTCTAGTTGGAATAGAGCGTGTCTTTATTAACTGCAGTCTGGAATAGAGCGCGTCTTTATCAGACTCTACCGATGCAGAGAAGAGAAAAATAGCCAAAGCTCGGTTTACACCGATCTGAAAATTCTAGACACGAGGGACCAAATACAGTCTAGGGGAACTCATATTAATGTTAAAAAACCTCAGAAAATGAAAATTTCATGTCAGGGGACCTTTAACTCTAGTTGGAATAGAGCATGTCTTAACTCTAGTTGGAATAGAGCGTGTCTTTATTAACTCTAGTTAGAATAGAGCGTGTCTTTATTGACTCTAGTTGGAATAGAGCGCGTCTTTAATAACTCTAGTTGGAATTGAGCGCGTCTTTATTAACTCTAGTTGGAATAGAGCGCGTCTTTATCAACTAGTTGGAATAGAGCGTGTCTTTATTAACTCTAGTTGGAATAGAGCGCGTCTTTATTAACTCTAGTTGGAATAGAGCGTGTCTTTATTAACTCTAGTTGGAATAGAGCGCGTCTTTATCAACTCTAGTTGGAATAGAGCGCGTCTTTAACTCTAGTTGGAATAGAGCGCGTCTTTATTAACTCTAGTTGGAATAGAGCGTGTCTTTATCAACTCTAGTTGGAATAGAGCGTGTCTTTATCAACTCTAGTTGAAATAGAGCGCGTCTTTATCAACTCTAGTTGGAATAGAGCGTGTCTAGTTTCTGAATAGAGCGCGTCTTTATCAACTAGTTGGAATAGAGCGTGTCTTTATTAACTCGAGTTGGATAGAGCGTGCTTTAATAACTCAGTTGGAATAGAGCGTGCTTTATCAACTCGAGTCGGAATAGAGCGTGTCTTTAATAACTAGTTGGAATAGAGCGTGTCTTTATTAACTCTAGTTGGAATAGAGCGTGCCTTTACAACTCAGTCCGGAATAGAGCGTGTCTTTATTAACTCTAGTTGGAATAGAGCGTGTCTTTAATTAACTCTAGTTGGAATAGAGCGTGTCTTTAATAACTCTGAGTTGGAATAGAGCGCGTCTTAATTAACTCTAGTTGTTAATAGAGCGTGCTTTATTAACTCTAGTTGGAGAGCTGTCTTTATTAACTCTAGTTGGAATAGAGCGCGTCTTTAGACGAGTTGGAATAGAGCGTGCTTTAATAACTCAGTTGGAATAGAGCGTGTCTTTATTAACTCGAGTCGCATAGAGCGTGTCTTTAATAACTTAGTTGGAATAGAGCGTGTCTTTATTAACTCTAGTTGGAATAGAGCGCTGTCTTTATTAACTCAGTTGGAAGTAGAGCGCGTCTTTAATAACTCTAGTCTGGAATAGAGCGTGTCTTTATTAACTCTAGTTGGAATAGAGCGTGTCTTTATTAACTCTAGTTGGAATAGAGCGCGTCTTTATTAACTCTAGTTGGAATAGAGCGTGTCTTTATTAACTCTAGTTGGAATAGAGCGTGTCTTTATTAACTCTAGTTGGAATAGAGCGCGTCTTTATTAACTCTAGTTGGAATAGAGCGTGTCTTTATTAACTCTAGTTGGAATAGAGCGCGTCTTTATTAACTCTAGTTGGAATAGAGCGCGTCTTTATTAACTCTAGTTGGAATAGAGCGTGTCTTTATTAACTCTAGTTGGAATAGAGCGCGTCTTTATTAACTCTAGTTGGAATAGAGCGCGTCTTTATTAACTCTAGTTGGAATAGAGCGCGTCTTTATTAACTCTAGTTGGAATAGAGCGTGTCTTTATTAACTCTAGTTGGAATAGAGCGTGTCTTTATTAACTCTAGTTGGAATAGAGCGTGTCTTTATTAACTCTAGTTGGAATAGAGCGCGTCTTTATTAACTCTAGTTGGAATAGAGCGCGTCTTTATTAACTCTAGTTGGAATAGAGCGTGTCTTTATTAACTCTAGTTGGAATAGAGCGCGTCTTTATTAACTCTAGTTGGAATAGAGCGTGTCTTTATTAACTCTAGTTGGAATAGAGCGTGTCTTTATTAACTCTAGTTGGAATAGAGCGCGTCTTTATTAACTCTAGTTGGAATAGAGCGTGTCTTTATTAACTCTAGTTGGAATAGAGCGTGTCTTTATTAACTCTAGTTGGAATAGAGCGTGTCTTTATTAACTCTAGTTGGAATAGAGCGTGTCTTTATTAACTCTAGTTGGAATAGAGCGCGTCTTTATTAACTCTAGTTGGAATAGAGCGCGTCTTTATTAACTCTAGTTGGAATAGAGCGCGTCTTTATTAACTCTAGTTGGAATAGAGCGCGTCTTTATTAACTCTAGTTGGAATAGAGCGTGTCTTTATTAACTCTAGTTGGAATAGAGCGCGTCTTTATTAACTCTAGTTGGAATAGAGCGTGTCTTTATTAACTCTAGTTGGAATAGAGCGTGTCTTTATTAACTCTAGTTGGAATAGAGCGCGTCTTATAACTCTAGTTGGAATAGAGCGCGTCTTTATTAACTCTAGTTGGAATAGAGCGCGTCTTTATAACTCTAGTTGGAATAGAGCGCGTCTTTATTAACTCTAGTTGGAATAGAGCGCGTCTTTATTAACTCTAGTTGGAATAGAGCGTGTCTTTATTAACTCTAGTTGGAATAGAGCGCGTCTTTAATAACTCTAGTTGGAATAGAGCGCGTCTTTATTAACTCTAGTTGGAATAGAGCGTGTCTTTATTAACTCTAGTTGGAATAGAGCGTGTCTTTATTAACTCTAGTTGGAATAGAGCGCGTCTTTATTAACTCTAGTTGGAATAGAGCGCGTCTTTAATAACTCTAGTTGGAATAGAGCGCGTCTTTATTAACTCTAGTTGGAATAGAGCGCGTCTTTATTAACTCTAGTCTGGAATAGAGCGCGTCTTTATTAACTCTAGTTGGAATAGAGCACGTCTTTATCAACTCAGTTGGATAGAGCGCGTCTTTATTAACTCTAGTTGGAATAGAGCGCGTCTTTATTAACTCTAGTTGGAATAGAGCGTGTCTTTATTAACTCTAGTTGGAATAGAGCGCATCTTTATTAACTCGAGTCTGGAATAGAGCGTGTCTTTATTAACTCTAGTTGGAATAGAGCGCGTCTTTATTAACTCTAGTTGGAATAGAGCACGTCTTTATTAACTCTAGTTGGAATAGAGCGCGTCTTTAATAACTCTAGTTGGAATAGAGCGCGTCTTTATTAACTCTAGTTGGAATAGAGCACGTCTGTTTATTAACTCTAGTTGGAATAGAGCGTGTCTTTAATAACTCTAGTTGGAATAGAGCGCGTCTATTAACTCTAGTTGGAATAGAGCAGTGTCTTTATTAACTCTAGTTGGAATAGAGCACGTCTTTATTAACTCTAGTTGGAATAGAGCGTGTCTTTAATAACTCTAGTTGGAATAGAGCGCGTCTTTATTAACTCTAGTTGGAATAGAGCGCGTCTTTAGTAACTCTAGTTGGAATAGAGCGCGTCTTTATTAACTCTAGTTGGAATAGAGCGTGTCTTCATTAACTCTAGTTGGAATAGAGCGTGTCTTTAATAACTCTAGTTGGAATAGAGCGCGTCTTTATCAACTCTAGTTGGAATAGAGCGCGTCTTTAACTCTAGTTGGAATAGAGCGCGTCTTTATTAACTCTAGTTGGAATAGAGCGCGTCTTTATTAACTCTAGTTGGAATAGAGCGCGTCTTTATTAACTCTAGTTGGAATAGAGCGCGTCTTTATTAACTCTAGTTGGAATAGAGCGCGTCTTTAGTAACTCTAGTTGGAAGAGGCGCGTCTTTATTAACTCTAGTTGGAATAGAGCGCGCCATCTTTAATAACTCTAGTCTGGAATAGAGCGCGCCGTCTTTAATAACTCTAGTTGGAATGAGCAGCGCCGTCTTTAATAACTCTAGTTGGAATAGAGCGCGCCGTCTTTAATAACTCTGGTTCGGAATAGAGCGCGCCGTCTTTAATAACTCTAGTTGGAATAGACGCGCCGTCTTTAATAACTCTAGTTGAAATAGAGCGCGCCGTCTTTAATAACTCTAGTTGGAATAGAGCGCGTCTTTACATAACTCTAGTTGGAATAGAGCACGTCTTTATTAACTCTAGTTGGAATAGAGCGTGTCTTTAATAACTCTAGTTGGAATAGGGTGCGTCTTTATTAACTCTAGTTGGAATAGAGTGCGTCTTTAATAACTCTAGTTGGAATAGAGCGCGCGTCTTTAGTAACTCTAGTCTGGAATAGAGCGCGTCTTTAATAACTAGTTGGAATAGAGCGCGTCTTTAATAACTCTAGTTGGAATAGAGCGTGTCTTTATAACTCTAGTTGGAATAGAGCGCGTCTTTAACTCTAGTTGGAATAGAGCGCGTCTTTATTAACTCTAGTTGGAATAGAGCGCGTCTTTATTAACTCTAGTTGGAATAGAGCGCGTCTTTATTTTACTCTAGTTGGAATAGAGCGCGTCTTTAATAACTCTAGTTGGAAGAGAGCGCGTCTTTATCAACTCTAGTTGGAATAGAGCGTGTCTTTATTAACTCTAGTTGGAATAGAGCGCGTCTTTAATAACTCTAGTTGGAATAGAGCGCGTCTTTATTAACTCTAGTTGGAATAGAGCGCGTCTTTATTAACTCTAGTTGGAATAGAGCGTGTCTTTATTAACTCTAGTTGGAATAGAGCGCGTCTTTATTAACTCTAGTTGGAATAGAGCGCGTCTTTATTAACTCTAGTTGGAATAGAGCGTGTCTTTATTAACTCTAGTTGGAATAGAGCGCGTCTTTAATAACTCTAGTTGGAATAGAGCGCGTCTTTATCAACTCTAGTTGGAATAGAGCGCAGGGCTCGACATTAAGGCTTGTCCGCTTGTCCGGGACAAGTGGGTTTTTTGAAGGACAAGTAGAAGAGAAAATTAGTTGTCCGACCGGACAAGTTAAATTTCAAACAAAATAAAATGCCATGTTACTTCACGTTATGCTAATGTGCCACTCGTTACGTCTATTTTACAGATTTAATTTTACCGATTTGAAACAAACACATTTTTCGCGCTGCCTGTGAATGTCCTGAATGTGACTCACAGAAAGACGCGCGCCAGTATAATGCTCGTGCACAGACCGCGTGCTCAGAAGTTCTCTTTCGCGCTTGAACGAACATCAACAACACACACAATTAAGCCAAAATGTCATTTGTCAAGTATCTTCATAACATAAGAGCAGTCTTATGATGGACAGAGTTGTTGTGACTTGTGAGGGATGAGGCGCGTGTGAGATCCGTGTCTCTGTCCACAGCAGCGGCTCTTAAAGGGCCAGCTACCAATAAAGCGTTCTGTCAGGTAAAGTTCAATGAAAGAACAAAGGAACAGAGAAAATTACGCACTGCTCTTGACTAAAGAACTTGCATGCCTGATAGCGATCCGGCACCACGCCGGATTTCCGGAACGTTCAGACGTGTCTACAAAAAAAAAAAAAAAAAACAGGTTCGGCGTGAACGGACAATTTCCAAGATCTGAGAGGCGCGTTCACTAAACCAGTGATTCCCAACCGTGAACACGTTAGTACCGGGCCTTGAAAAATCCCCGATTTTTCTTTTTTTTTTTTCCATAATAATAATTGTCTTTTTAAAATGCTGTTTAACGTGTCATGTTATTTAATCCAAAACACAAGCAATACATAAATACAAATAAATACAAATATTAAAATGTGTTTCTTTGAGCGCCTTCCGATTGCTTAGCAATGCGTCATATCTAAACAGACTGAGCGCGTGTGTTCATGGGTGCGTGCAGCTGAAGTGACAGAAGTATGCGGAGAGATGAGCGCGCGCAGACTTTAATGTCTCATTTCATTGCGGACAGTTCCGGTAAAAGGAAAGGCGATGACCAACTTGAAATATAGAGAAAGAAAAAGTCAAGCTTCAATCGCAAATACGATACCTCATACATTAGGTATGGATTCACGACAACAGGCGATTCCGTGGCGTCAAATCCGTTGTGTGTAATTTGTGGTGAAAAACTCTCAATGAAGCAATGAAGCCGTCAAAACTGCAGCGGCACTTCACCAAACATCCGAATCACGGTGTGTTTGCTATTGTATTCTGAAACTGTTACTATATAGGCCTAGTAGGCTGTGTTATGTATCCTGGTTGACTTTGTGATTAGTTTTGCACATGCATCGCCACAGAGTTAACTAGTTCTGACAGTACCGGATGCCTCTGCCTCGTTCACTTCACATCTGTGGGCGTCAGTGTCCAATTTACCTTCAATGAAACCTTGGTGTAATTGACAGAATTACTAAAAAATATTTAGCTACCTAAAAGTTAAAGATTTTTAATAAAACTCAAGAGATGTGTGAAATGTCAGGATTTATGAAAGATGTTAGTCTAGTAGAATTTTCTAAAAAATATTTTGCTACCTAAAAGTTAAAGATTTTTTGTCATGCATGTATGTCTATTTTCCTCCTTTATTAATGGAGTATATAAACAGCCTTTTCAATATATTAGTATTAAAATGCATTTTCTGAGAATTTATATTTCAAGTTTTTACTGCACATGTTCGAAATGTGTGCTCTTTGTCTCCATCAGTGCTTGTGTTCACCATATTCGGAAAACATTTGGAATGGGTCAGACATAATTCTGACCAATTATTAAGTTTTCTGCGTATCAAATGCATGTAAGAACTAATTTTCGCGTATAAATTGCATGATAACACACAATGCATGCTAATGCATAATCCTTATTGAATCCTTATGTGAATTTAGGGGGCGGCCGGGGGTTGGGGTTCCAACGTCTATGAATGGGAGAAAAGAGACACTTTTGTGAACCGTTCTGAAAGTTTAAAAAAGATTGGTATGCAAGGAGCCTTTGTTGCCACCTAGTTCATTATGTGCAAATAAATTATAGGCTGTTACTGTTTTGCAAAGTGATATATTTCCGGAATCCAAACGATTCATGTTAAAATTGAGGCATTCAAATTGACAACTGGTCCCTGGAATTTTTTTTATGAATATTATAAGTGAGTATTATGAGTATGCTATACAAGCAATAAGTACGCAGGTAAATGACTAGTTAAAAGCAGGGATGGATTAATGAACAGGCCTACTAGGCCCAGGGTCCCAGTAGCTCTAGTGCTCTACACAGATATGCTACTGTAATATAGGCTTGTATTGGGTTTGTTCATCTCATGTCTGAATGATGTCCATTTATATCTACAAAAGTCACCAGAATCTATAATTTAAGAGACTACCTGTATTTATCAAAATGTTCTCCCAGGGAGCACACCCCTGTATCGCGCTTGACAATTATGTTGATCAGGGCATATATCTCTTGGCTTCAGGGCCGCTTACCTCCCAGGGAAAAAAGTTCAGGCTCAGGATTTTCTACTACTCGCCCCTGAACTTGTGTAGCTTTAATAAGGATGTAGTCTATATATAATTTATAATTATGCAGCGCAGACTGTTTGATAACTTTATTCAATTTCTGTATATGTCCTACCTGTTAGACAGTTAATTTTTATCCAGACATCAATGGCTTATTGATCATTATAGTTGTTATCAATCATTTAGTTGTTATTGCTAATTTCATAATTATCACTAATCTATGTGCATTTGGTTTAGAACCAAACAAGTTGACATGAACCCATTTGTTTATTACAATCGCATATCACAACCGCAATATTGACCTCAATAATCGCAATATGACATTTTCCCCAAATCGTGCAGCCCTAGATAAAATTATAAGTCTTTACCCGGACAAGTGACTTTTGTGCATGGACAAGTGAAACATAAATTTACTTGTCCGAAGGACAAGTGCCTCAAAAAGTTAATGTCAAGACCCTGGAGACGTGTCTTTAATAACTCTAGTTGGATATAGAGCGTGTCTTTAATAACTCTAGTTGGAATAGAGCGCGTCTTTATTAACTCTAGTTGGAATAGAGCGTGTCTTTAATAACTCTAGTTGGAATAGAGCGCATCTTTATTAACTCTAGTTGGAATAGAGCGCGTCTTTATTAACTCTAGTTGGAATAGAGCGCGTCTTTATTAACTCTAGTTGGAATAGAGCGTGTCTTTAGTAACTCTAGTTGGAATAGAGCGCGTCTTTATTAACTCTAGTTGGAATAGAGCGCGTCTTTATTAACTCTAGTTGGAATAGAGCGCGTCTTTCATTAACTCTAGTTGGAATAGAGCGCGTCTTCAGTAACTCTAGTTGGAATAGAGCGTGTCTTTATTAACTCTAGTTGGAATAGAGCGTGTCTTTATTAACTCTAGTTGGAATAGAGCGCGTCTTTATTAACTCTAGTTGGAATAGAGCGCGTCTTTATTAACTCTAGTTGGAATAGAGCGCGTCTTTATTAACTCTAGTTGGAATAGAGCGTGTCTTTATTAACTCTAGTTGGAATAGAGCGCGTCTTTATTAACTCTAGTTGGAATAGAGCGCGTCTTTAATAACTCTAGTTGGAATAGAGCGTGTCTTTATTAACTCTAGTTGGAATAGAGCGCGTCTTTATTAACTCTAGTTGGAATAGAGCGTGTCTTTATTAACTCTAGTTGGAATAGAGCGCGTCTTTAGTAACTCTAGTTGGAATAGAGCGCGTCTTTATTAACTCAGTTGGAATAGAGCGCGTCTTTAATAACTCTAGTTGGAATAGAGCGCGTCTTTATTAACTCTAGTTGGAATAGAGCGCGTCTTTATTAACTCTAGTTGGAATAGAGCGCGTCTTTATTAACTCTAGTTGGAATAGAGCGCGTCTTTATTAACTCTAGTTGGAATAGAGCGCGTCTTTATTAACTCTAGTTGGAATAGAGCGCGTCTTTAATAACTCTAGTTGGAATAGAGCGCGTCTTTATTAACTCTAGTTGGAATAGAGCGTGTCTTTATTAACTCTAGTTGGAATAGAGCGCGTCTTTATTAACTCTAGTTGGAATAGAGCGCGTCTTTAATAACTCTAGTTGGAATAGAGCGCGTCTTTATTAACTCTAGTTGGAATAGAGCGCGTCTTTATTAACTCTAGTTGGAATAGAGCGCGTCTTTATTAACTCTAGTTGGAATAGAGCGCGTCTTTATTAACTCTAGTTGGAATAGAGCGCGTCTTTATTAACTCTAGTTGGAATAGAGCGTGTCTTTATTAACTCTAGTTGGAATAGAGCGCGTCTTTATTAACTCTAGTTGGAATAGAGCGTGTCTTTAATAACTAGTTGGAATAGAGCGTGTCTTTATTAACTCTAGTTGGAATAGAGCGTGTCTTTAATAACTAGTTGGAATAGAGCGCGTCTTTATTAAAGGTCCCCTGACATGGGTTTTTTGTATTATTTTATAATGTTTCCTGGGTTGCCCTTATAATGTTAGTATGTTTTTTAGATCAAAAATAGTCATAATTTAGAAATAAAAGGCATTTTTCCTAGCCTGATTTTAGTCTCTGCTTAGAACGCTCTGTTTGAAGGGGCGTGTCTGCTGTGGGATTCAATGTAACCGCCCTCTGCTGTGATTGGCTGACATGCTTGCATATGAAATAGCTACATATTACATGTGAAACTATCTTGAATACGTTTTACTACAGCTATTATACGTTTTTACTATAACAGATATCGAGATTACGGATTCGTGAGAAGTTTTTGAAGTATTTAGATTCTCATCACATAAAATGTTGCTCTGATAAGATTGAGCAAGCAGAGGACAGTCTGTCGATCGCGAGAATGAAGATCTTATTGTAAAACGCAGTTTCTGCACTCTCTGCTTTCACCAATGCAGACACAATAATGTACAGTACATAAGAGCTTCGTTGTGCAATGTAACGCAGTTTCTGTTCTCTCTAAAGCCCTCGTCCGCTCCATAGCCTAATGTGCGTTCTGCGCCTGCATTTAATGAGCCAACTGTCTATTTCTGCAGATATATTAGTCTATATTCGTCATTCAAAAAGGAAAACCGACGCTGCCGGCTGCAGATACACATAACGTAAACAAAGCAGCGCGTGCTGACTATAATGTGCTTTCTGCGCCTGCGTTTAATAAGCCAACTGTCTATTTCTGCAGATATATTAGTCTATAATCGTCATTTAAAAAGGAAAATTGACGCTGCCGGCTGCAGATACACATAACGTAAACAAAGCAGCGCGTGCTGACTATAATGTGCTTTCTGCGCCTGCGTTTAATAAGCCAACTGTCTATTTCTGCAGATATATTAGTCTATAATCGTCATTCAAAAAGGAAAATCCGACGCTGCCGGCTGCAGATACACATAACGTAAACAAAGCAGCGCGTGCTGACTATAATGTGCTTTCTGCGACTGCGTTTAATAAGCCAACTGTCTATTTCTGCAGATATATTAGTCTGTATTTGTCATTCAAAAAGGAAAACCGACGCTGCCGGTTGCAGATACACATAACGTAAACAAAGCAGCGCGTGCTTACCGTTAGAATATCAATCCCGCTAAACACTTTCCTTAAATAAGATTATTTTCATCCTATTCAAAGAAACGATGTGAAGTTGATAATAGTCTGGCTTGACTTACTGATGCATAAACAGTATCAAACGATTTTGAGAGAAAGATTAACTAACCTGTCTCCTGCCTGTTAGACCATACAAAACTTTGAGAGTTGAGTCGGCGCAGAGAAAATAAAATTAACCCATTGTTTCTTCAGAGGCGCGGATGAAGGAACTAAAAAATACTTTTGTGTTCATTTGTACATCCGAACACTGAGCAACTGCCATGCTTCGCTCGTTTGCAAGCCATGATATTTCTCGAGGAAAAATAAAACCGCGCCTGCGCGTGTTTGTACGTCCTGTTCAGCTCGTTTCTCATGGTCGGTCTCTGGGCGGGCAAAGCAGAGAAAGGGGAGTAACCTTTCCCCTATATGACGTTATATAGGGGGAGATTCTAGATCAGCGCGTTTGAGATGCAGACGGATGCAGAGAAGAGAAAAATAGCCAAAGCTCGGTTTACACCGATTGAAAATTCTAGACACGAGGGGACCAAATACAGTCTAGGGGAACTCATATTAATGTTAAAAAACCTCAGAAAATGAAAATTTCATGTCAGGGGACCTTTAACTCTAGTTGGAATAGAGCATGTCTTTATTAACTCTAGTTGGAATAGAACGTGTCTTTAATAACTCTAGTTGGAATAGAGCGCGTCTTTATTAACTCTAGTTGGAATAGAGCGCGTCTTTAGTAACTCTAGTTGGAATAGAGCGTGTCTTTATTAACTCTAGTTGGAATAGAGCGCGTCTTTATTAACTCTAGTTGGAATAGAGCGTGTCTTTATTAACTCTAGTTGGAATAGAGCGCGTCTTTATTAACTCTAGTTGGAATAGAGCGTGTCTTTATTAACTCTAGTTGGAATAGAGCGTGTCTTTATTAACTCTAGTTAGAATAGAGCGTGTCTTTATTAACTCTAGTTGGAATAGAGCGCGTCTTTAATAACTCTAGTTGGAATTGAGCGCGTCTTTATTAACTCTAGTTGGAATAGAGCGCGTCTTTATCAACTAGTTGGAATAGAGCGTGTCTTTATTAACTCTAGTTGGAATAGAGCGCGTCTTTATTAACTCTAGTTGGAATAGAGCGTGTCTTTATTAACTCTAGTTGGAATAGAGCGCGTCTTTAATAACTCTAGTTGGAATTGAGCGCGTCTTTATTAACTCTAGTTGGAATAGAGCGCGTCTTTATCAACTAGTTGGAATAGAGCGTGTCTTTATTAACTCTAGTTGGAATAGAGCGCGTCTTTATTAACTCTAGTTGGAATAGAGCGTGTCTTTATTAACTCTAGTTGGAATAGAGCGCGTCTTTATCGACTCTACCGAGTGCAAGAAGAGAAAAATAGCCAAAGCTCGGTTTACACCGATTGAAAATTCTAGACACGAGGGACCAAATACAGTCTCAGGGGAACTCATGTTAATGTTAAAAAACCTCAGAAAATGAAAATTTCATGTCAGGGGACCTTTAACTCTAGTTGGAATAGAGCATGTCTTAACTCTAGTTGGAATAGAGCGTGTCTTTATTAACTCTAGTTAGAATAGAGCGTGTCTTTATTAACTCTAGTTGGAATAGAGCGCGTCTTTAATAACTCTAGTTGGAATTGAGCGCGTCTTTATTAACTCTAGTTGGAATAGAGCGCGTCTTTATCAACTAGTTGGAATAGAGCGTGTCTTTATTAACTCTAGTTGGAATAGAGCGCGTCTTTATTAACTCTAGTTGGAATAGAGCGTGTCTTTATTAACTCTAGTTGGAATAGAGCGCGTCTTTATCAACTCTAGTTGGAATAGAGCGCGTCTTTAACTCTCAGTTGGAATAGAGCGCGTCTTTATTAACTCTAGTTGGAATAGAGCGCGTCTTTATCAACTCTAGTTGGAATAGAGCGCGTCTTTATCAACTCTAGTTGAAATAGAGCGCGTCTTTATCAACTCTAGTTGGAATAGAGCGTGTCTATTGCCCTTTGAATAGAGCGCGCTCTTTATCAACCAGTTGGAATAGAGCGTGTCTCTAATTAACTCGAGTTGGAATAAGTCGTGGTCTTCAGATAACTTAGTTGGAATAGAGCGTGTCTTTATTAACTCTAGTTGGAATGAGAGCGTGTCTCTACTAACTAGTCGGAATAGAGCGTGTCTTTATTAACTCTAGTTGGAATAGAGCGTGTCTTTAATAACTAGTTGGAATAGAGCGTGTCTTTATTAACTCTAGTTGGAATAGAGCATGTCTTTATTAACTCTAGTTGGAATAGAGCGTGTCTTTAATAACTCTAGTTGGAATAGAGCGCGTCTTTATTAACTCTAGTTGGAATAGAGCGTGTCTTTATTAACTCTAGTTGGAATAGAGCGTGTCTTTATTAACTCTAGTTGGAATAGAGCGCGTCTTTAATAACTCTAGTTGGAATAGAGCGCGTCTTTATTAACTCTAGTTGGAATAGAGCGCGTCTTTATTAACTCTAGTTGGAATAGAGCGCGTCTTTATTAACTCTAGTTGGAATAGAGCGCGTCTTTATTAACTCTAGTTGGAATAGAGCGCGTCTTTATTAACTCTAGTTGGAATAGAGTGTGTCTTTATTAACTCTAGTTGGAATAGAGCATGTCTTTATTAACTCTAGTTGGAATAGAGCGTGTCTTTAATAACTCTAGTTGGAATAGAGCGCGTCTTTATTAACTCTAGTTGGAATAGAGCGTGTCTTTATTAACTCTAGTTGGAATAGAGCGTGTCTTTATTAACTCTAGTTGGAATAGAGCGCGTCTTTAATAACTCTAGTTGGAATAGAGCGCGTCTTTATTAACTCTAGTTGGAATAGAGCACGTCTTTATCAACTAGTTGGAATAGACGCGGGTCTTTATTAACTCTAGTCGGAAGAGAGCGCGTACTTAATTAACTCTAGTTGGAATAGAGCGCGTCTTTGATTTGATTTGAGATCTTTATTTTGAACATGTAAATAAAAAAAATACAAATATTAATCAATAAGACAAGGAATATTGATAAAAAAAACAAAAATGAACAACAAAGTAAAAATCCATACTTTCCAGTACTTTTGGAAACAAAACAAAACAAAAACAAAAAAAAACAACCTTCTATTTACATGTGCAAAAAGGAGTAGAAAGAAGTAAAACTTATGTACTCCTACCCCTTTATACCATATTTAAACAAATAATTAAAAATAAAAAATCTAAATAAATAATCAATCTATAATCCATGAAAATATTGATTCAAAACTTCTATACACATAAGGGTGTTACCCATACATGACAATATTTATACATACTACAGAATTATTTAATACAAGCTCAAGTTAGCACTGCGTTTCTCTGTACCTCTGGAATATCATTTCTTTGAACATCTTTTTAAAATGAATTATGTTTGGACATTGCTTAAATTCATTATATAGTTTATTCCACAACTTAACCCCACAGACAGACAGACAGAAACTTTTTTGAGTAGTTCGATAACTGGGAGTCTTAAAATTTGACCTTCCTCTTAAGTCGTAACCCCCTCTCTTTCCGAGAACCTTTTCTGTATACTGCCAGGCAATAAGTTTTTACTAACCTTGAACATAAATATTGCTGTTTGAATTTCAACTAGATTAAATATTTTTAGTGCTTTAGACTGTGAAAATAATGTGTTGGTGTGTTCCAAATATCCTGTGTTATGAATTATTCTAATTGCTCTTTTTTGAAGCATAAATAACGGTTGCAATGAGTTTTGATATGTGTTACCCCAAACCTCTACACAGTAATTTAAATACGGTAACACCAGTGAACAGTACAAAATATGGAGTGATCTGTAATTTAGAATGTGCTTAGCTTTAGCCAATACTGAAATACTTCTAGACAGTTTTGTTTGGATATGTTTAATGTGAGATTTCCAGCAAATCTTGTCGTCTATAATAACTCCAAGGAATTTCATTTCATGTACTCGTTCTATATTAACACCCTCGATCTGTAACTGAACTTGATTGTTTGATTTACAGTTCCCAAATATCATGAATTTAGTTTTGGTCAAATTTAAAGATAACTTATTAGTATCAAACCACTGTTTTATTTTTCTGAATTCTGAAGTGATTAAGTCCAGGAGTTGCTGTAAATTCTTACCAGAAATAAAGAAGTTTGTGTCATCAGCAAATAATACAAATTTGAGTAGATCAGATACTTTACAAATGTCATTTATGTAGAGAATAAATAATTTTGGTCCCAACACTGACCCCTGAGGGACACCACAAGCAATGTCCAAACATTCAGATGTGTAATCACCCAACTTCACAAATTGTTTCCTGTCTTTTAAATAACTGCTTAACCAATTCAGCACTATCCCTCTGATCCCGAGCCTTTCCAGTTTATTGATTAGTATTTCATGATTAATTGTATCAAATGCTTTTTTCAAATCAACGAATACCCCAACTCCATATTTTTTTTGGTCAGTGGAATTTGTAATTTCTTCAATGAGTTCAATTAATGCTAATGATGTTGACCTGTTTTTCCTGAATCCATACTGGCTGTCAGTGAGCAGTTTGTGTTTTTCTATGAATTTGTCCAGTCTGTCACTGAAGAGTTTTTCTAGAATTTTTGAGAATTGTGGCAATAGAGAGACAGGCCTGTAATTTGTAAAGTGGTGTTTATCTCCAGTTTTGTACAGAGGTATTACTTTTGCTGTTTTCATTTTTGTTGGAAATTGACCATTTTGAAACGATAAATTAAAAATGTGAGTTAATGGTTTTGAGATCCCCTCGATTACATGTTTTACTATCATCATATCTATTTCATTACAGTCAGTGGATGTTTTAGTTTTGCATTTTTTAACAATGTCTATTATTTCTTTTTCTTCTACAGCTTTAAGAAACATTGAACTTTGATTTCTTTCAATACGATCGTTATATCTGTTATCGATTATCTGTGAGTTAGGAATTTTTCCAGCTAAATCTGGTCCAACGTTTGCAAAATATTTATTAAATTTATTGACCACGTCCTCCATGTTATTGATGTTCTTTTCATTACAAGTGAAATAATGGGGATAATTAGACTGTCTCGTACCATTTCTTATAATACTGTTTAGTATTTTCCATATACCCTTTATATTATTTTTATTATTATCTATTAATTTACTATAGTATTCTTTCTTACAAATTCTCATAATCTTAATTAATTTATTTTTATATTTCTTATATTTATTTTCTGCTTCTATAGTTCGGTGTTTAATGAATTCTCTATAAAGTGTGTTTTTCTTTTTACAAGCATTTTGTAATCCTTTAGAAATCCATGGTCTATCACTATATTTTTGTTTTCTGTAATCTTTCTTTATTGGGCAATTTTTATCATATAACAATTGAAATGTTCTTAAGAATTCACCATATACTTTATTAATATCTTTTCCCTTATATATTACTTCCCAGTCTTGTGAAAGCAAATCCTCTTTAAATGCAACCATAGCCTCTTCTGTTCTGACCCGTCTAGATAGGGGTTTATTGTCTTTTTTAGATGTGTAGTTGCTGTTGTAAACTGTAAAAACTGGTAGGTGGTCACTAATGTCATTTATTAATAGTCCACTAACTGAATTATTATCTATGTCATTTGTAAAAATATTATCAATTAGTGTAGCACAGTGGGAAGTAATCCTGCTGGGTCTGGTAATTTTGGGAAAAAACCCAGACTATACACTGTATTTATAAAATCCTCTGTCCTATTGTGCTGGTTTGGATTTAGCAGATCAATATTGAAATCCCCACAGATAAACATGACTTTCTGATTTGTTTTTGTGAATTTTTTTTCCATCCATTCCTTAAATGACTCAATACTAGAACCCGGTGATCTATAGATACAACTTACAATAACATTTTTCTTTTTTCCCTACATACTTCTATTGTTACACATTCAAGTAAATCATCCACCACTGTAGACATTTCTTCCACCACCTTGAAATTAAATTTCTTATCTATATACAAAGCCACACCACCCCCATTCTTGTTTTCTCTATTAATACAAAACATTTCATATCCTTCAATTTCAAAGTTTGAGCTCTTTTCACTGTTTATCCAAGTTTCAGATAATGCAATTATATTGAAAGGCTGTTTGAACTGATCTAGATAATATTTAATGTTTTGAAAGTTAGCGTAAAGGCTTCTGCTATTGAAATGTATTATTGACAGTTGGTTTTCTGTATTTACTGAACTATTAAACTGTTCATTCGTGTAATAAAAGCAATTGCAGTTAGTGTTGAGGAAGAAGTTGTTTACCGGATCAATATCGATTTCCATGTCCTGTGAGTGATGATCAGTGTATTGAAAGATGTTCAGCTCTTGTTCATCATGATCAACAATGCTCTGTAGTAGTTGATTAGCTCCGGTACGTGAGTGAGTTGTGGAAGCTGTCATAGTGCCTAGCGCAGTTCAGCATACCTGGTTGGAAATGAAGTATTTCTTGTCTATTTTGGTGTACTAGACCGGGGATGTATGACCAGTTTGTCATGTCTTAGAAAGGCAATGTCTCCTCTTTGTCTCGCAGCTCTCAGGTCCGGCATCAGTTCCTTTCGTTTCCTTCTGACAGTATCCGTAAAATCCTCGTTGATAAAGATTTTGGATCCTTTCAGTGATTTTGTTCTCTGAAGTATAGTAGATCTGTCCTTGTGCCTCAGAAATTTCACTACGATGGGCCTTGCTCTGTCCCCTCCAGGTTTCCCTGTCCGGTGGGCCCTCTCCACTTCAACCTCTCGCTGCATCTGTAGCTTCTCCGCCAGCACTTTCTTTACTTTTTCCTCCGTCTCAGCCCAGGTCTCTCCTGGTGCCTCCTGAATTCCCTCAAAAACGAGGTTGTTACGCCTTGATTGTCCCTCCAAATACTCCATTTTGTCAGTGACCGCAAGTAAACTGTCACACACTTTAAATATGTCTGACTGCATGTTATTGCAGCGTTCAGTTTGCTTAGCGATTTCACTTTTAATGTCATCGACATCTTTTTGTGTGAATTGCAAACTTGATTTTATGTCCTGTAGATCCTTAGTTATTGCATCCAGTCTGTTGTTTGTGGAGTCCATAATGATTTTGGCATCTTTAATAACTCTAGTTGGAATAGGTGTGTCTTAACTAGTTGGAATAGGCGCCGTCTTTATTAATTCTATTGGAATAGAGCGCGTCTTTAATAACTAGTTGGAATAGAGCCCGTCTTTATTAACTCTAGTTGGAGTGGAGCGCGTCTTCTTGAGCTCTAGTTGGAATAAGAGCGCGTCTTTATTAACTCTAGTTGGAATAGAGCGCGTCTTTAATAACTCTAGTTGGAATGAGCGCGTCTTTAATAACTCTAGTTGGAAATGGAGGCGCGTCTTTAATAACTCAAGTTGGAATCGAGCGCGTCTTTATTAACTCTAGTTGCAATAGAGCGCGTCTTTATTAACTCTAGTCTCGGATAATAGGAGCGCGTCTTTATTAACTCTTAGTTGGAAGAGAGCGCCTGCCTTTATTAACTCTAGTCGGAATCGAGCGCGCCTTTATTAACTCTAGTTGGAGTAGAGCGCGTCTCATCAGACTATCTACGTCGGAAGAGAGCGCGTCTTTATTAACTCTAGTTGGAATGAGAGCGCGTCTTTATCAACTCTGAGTCTCTGGAATAAGAGCCGCGCCCTCATCAACTCGACCCGCAATACAGCGCGTCTTTATCGACTCTGAGTCGCGAATAGAGCGCGTCTTTATAATAGCTGCTCAGCCCGGAGTAGAGCGCGTCTTTTCTCTAGAACTCTAGTCGGAATGAGAGCGCGTCTTCAATGACTCTAGTTGCACATAGAGCGCGCCTTTAATAACTCAAGTCCGCAATCGAGCGCGTCTTTGAGAACTGCTAGTTGCGAAGGAGAGCGCGTCTTTCTAATAACTCTGGTCCGAATAGAGCGGGCCTTTAACTCCTTAGTTGGAATAGAGCGCGTCTTTAATAACTCTAGTTGGAATAGAGCGCGTCTTTAGTAACTCGAGTCTGGAATAGAGCGCCTCTTTGGTAACTCTCAGTTGGAATGAGAGCGCGTCTTTAATAACTCTAGTTGGAATAGAAGCTGCGTCTTTAGTAACTAGTCGCAATAGAGCGCGTCTTTATTAACTCTAGTTGGAATCGAGCGCGTCTTTATTAACTCTAGTTTGGAATAGAGCGCCTCTTCATTAACTCTAGTTGGAATAGAGCGCGTCTTTATTAACTCTAGTTGGAATAGCGCGTCTTTAAACTCTTTGGAATGAGCGCGTCTTTATCAACTCTAGTTGGAGTAGACGCGTCTTTTATTCTGCAACTCTAGTTGGAAGAGAAGCGCGTCTTTATCAACTCTAGTTGGAAGATGAGCGCGTCTTTCATAACTCTAGTTGGAAGGAAGCGCGTCTTTATAACTCTAGTTGGAATAGAGTGCGTTCTTAAATAACTCTCGTTGGAATGAGGGCGCGTCTTTATCAACTCTAGTTGGAATAGAGCGCGTCTTTAATGGAACCTCTTAGTTGGAATAGAGCGCGTCTTTAATAACTCCAGTTGGAATAGAGCGCGTCTTCACTAACTCTAGTTGGAATAGAGCGCGCTCTCTATCAACTCTAGTCTGGAATAGAGCGCGTCTTTATCAACTCTAGTTGGAATAGAGCGCGTCTTTATTAACTCTCAGTTGGAATAGAGCGTGTCTTTATTAACTCTAGTTGGAATAGAAGCACGTCTTTATGAACTCTAGTTGGAATAGAGCGCGTCTTTATTAACTCTAGTTGGAATAGAGCCCGTCTTTATTAACTCTAGTTGGAATAGAGCGCGCCTTTATTAACTCTAGTTGGAATAGTGCATGTCCCCTGCGTTCCCCTCAGGCGTGCCACACGATTCGGCCTGATCGGGGCGGGGGGTTGGGCTTTAAGGAGGGGTGGAAGACAGCGCTTTAAAGGAAAGGAACATGCGGCACAATGATCATCTTGATTGTCACATTTTTGTTATCGTTGGAAGCTGAAATCTGAACCAAAACTAAACTGTGATTCATCGCAGAAACGCAGACCCAGCTGATGTTCAAGAAAGAGACCAGTCACAGGATGTAAGCTGGCCAGTCGGCCATTGCTGTATCTGAACATTATTACGAGCACATCAGATTAATGAATGGGAGCAGGATGATGATGAAGATTGATGGATGATGGCGACGATGTTGTTGTTGATGATAATGATGATAATGATGATGACGGTGTTGATGATATAAGCTCATGACTTGTGTGTCGCAGGCTGGCCGAGACGATGCACATGCCGGCTCTTGCCAGAGATGCTGTTCGGGGAGAACGTGTTGCGCATTCAGCACAGCGACGGCTTCGGGATTCGAGTTCAACGCCATCGACGCGCTCAAACTTGTCAATAACATGCAGGATTCTGTGAAGGTGGCCTGTGCCCAGGAGTGGCAGGACAGCAGGTATGGTGTATGCTTGGCAGGAGCACCTGAAGAGAGGCTTTGACACTGGAGAATCTGTGTGTGTGTGTGTGTGTGTGTGTGTGTGTTCAGGGCCGACTCAGAGCATTCGAAGGACGTGGTGAAGCGTGACGATTGGACTTACACAACCGACTACAGAGGGACTTTACTGGGAGAGCACATGCAGATGAAGGTATTCTGTGCTTTAACTCGGACCAGCTGCATGTGAAGCGTCTTCTGACTCAGAAGAGCTTGTATGATCAGCAATATTCTGCTCTGCTGCATCGGCGCCATTATACGGGAGCTGAACTGAGCTGGATGATGACATCATTGTTTGTCCAGAGTGCTGCCCCCAACGTTAACATATTTAAGAGGAAAAAATGCAAATGATATCCCATATTGACCACTACTGTTGACTTAAGACAGGTGTAATGAATCGTTGACTCACAATATAAACGGGTGCTCTCTTGCTCCGGCTGCTCTTCTGGGAGTAATCAGATGTGCTCAATTTTCTACATCATTTCGCTCTTTCTACATCATTTAGCTCTTTTTACATCATTTCGCTCTTTCCACATCATTACGCATCTACATCATTACGCTCTTTCTACATCATTACACTCTTTCTAACATCATTACGCTCTTTCTACATCATTACACTCTTTCTACATCATTACGCTCTTTTCTACATCATTACGCTCTTTCTACATCATTACGCTCTTTCTACATCATTACGCTCTTTCTACATCATTACGCTCTTTCTCGTCATTTCGCTATTTCTACGTCATTACGACTCTACATCATTACGCTCTTTCTACATCATTACGCTCTTTCTACATCATTACGCTCTTTCTACATCATTACGCTCTTTCTACATCATTACGCTATTTCTACATCATTACGCTATTTCTACGTCATTGCGGTCTTTCTACATCATTACGCTCTTTCTACATCATTACGCTCTTTCTACGTCATTACGGTCTTTCTACATCATTACGCTCTTTCTACGTCATTTCGCTCATTTCTACGTCATTACGATCTACATCATTACGCTCTTTCTACATCATTACTGCCTCTTTCTAGTCATTACGCTATTTCTACGTCATTACGCTCTTTCTACATCATTACGCTCTTTCTACATCATTACCGTCTTTCTACATCATTACGCTCTTTCTACATCATTACGCTCTTTCTCAACATCAGTTTCGCTCTTTTGTACGTCATTACGCTCTTCTACATCATTACGCTCTTTCTATACGTCATTATGCTCTTTCTACATCATTGCAGCTCTTTCTACATCATCCGCTCTTTCTACGTCATTCCGGCTCTTTCTTACATCATTCAGCTTTTTGTACATCATTACCACTCTTTGTACATCATTACGCTCTTCTGACATCAACGCTCTTTCTCCGATCATTGCCACTCTATCTACATCAGTTACGCTCTTTCTACATCATTACGCTCTTTCTACATCATTACGCTACTTTCTACATCATTACGCTCTTTCTACATCATTACGCTCTTTCTACATCATTACGCTCTTTTTGCGTCAGCTATTTTACATCATTGCGCTCTTTCTACGTCATTACGCTCTTTTACGTCATTGCGCTCTTTCTACGTCATTACGCTCTTTCTACATCATTACGCTCTTTCTACGTCATTCACGCTCTTTCTACATCATTGCGCTCTTTCTACATTCATTACGCTCTTTCTACATCAGTACGGTCTTTCTACATCATTACGCTCTTTCTACATCATTACGCTCTTCTACGTCGTTTCCCTATTTGTACGTTTCTACGATCTACATCATTACGCTCTTTCTACATCATTACGCTCTTTCTACATCATTACGCTCTTTCTACATCATTAAGCTTCTTACATCATTAAGCTCTTTCGACATCATTACGCTCTTTCTACATCATTTCGCTATTTCTACGTCATTACATCTACGTCATTACGCTCTTTCTACGTCATTACGCTCTTTCTACGTCATTACGCTCTTTCTACGTCATTGCGCTCTTTCTACGTCATTGCGCTCTTTCTACGTCATTGCGCTCTTTCTACGTCATTGCGCTCTTTCTACGTCATTGCGCTCTTTCTCACGTCATTGCGCTCTTTCTACGTCATTGCGCTCTTTCTACGTCATTGCGCTCTTTCTACATCATTACGCTATTTCTACGTCATTATGATCTACGTCATTACGCTCTTTCTACGTCATTACGCTATTCCTACATAATTACGCTCTTTCTACATCATTACGCTATTTCTACATACATCATTAAGGTATTTCTCATCAATACCGCTATTTCTATATCATTACGCTATTTCTACATACATCATTGCGCTCTTTCTACGTCATTGCGCTCTTTCTACGTCATTGCGCTCTTTCTACGTCATTGCGCTCTTTCTACGTCATTGCGCTCTTTCTACGTCATTGTCGCTCTTTCTACGTCATTGCGCTCTTTCTACGTCATTGCGCTCTTTCTACGTCATTAGCGCTCTTTCTACGTCATTACGATCTCACGTCATTACGCTCTTTCTCACGTCATTACGCTATTTCTCACATCATTACGCTATTTCTACATACATCATTAAGGTATTTCTAACAACAATACCGCTATTCTTTGACATCATTACGCTATTCTCTACATACGTCATTGCCCGCTTTCCACGTCATCTGCGCTCTTTCTACGTCATCTGCGCTCTTTCAACTGTCATTGCGCTCTTTCTACCGTCATCGCGCTCCTTCCATTGCGTCATTGCAGCTCTTCTACGTCATTGCGCTCTTCTACTGCCATTGCGCTCTTCTCACGCCATTGCGCTCTTTACCGGTCATTGCGCTCTTTCTACGTCATTGCGCCTCTTTCTACGTCATCGTCGCTGCTTTCTGACCGTCATTGCGCTCTTTCTTCACGTCATTGCGCCCTTTCACGCCATTGCGCTCTTCTACGTCATTGCGTCTTTTCTACGTCATTGCGCTCTTTCTACGTCATCTGCTCTTCTACTGTCATTGCGCTCTTTCTACCACGCCATTCGCTATTTCTACGTCATTGCTGCTATTCCTGACGTACATTACGATCTACTGCCATTACGCTCTTTCTAACGTCATTACGCTCTTTTCTACGTCATTACCCATCTACGTCATTACGCTCTTTTGACATCATTACGCTATTTCGTACATCAGTATCTTATTTTTACGTAGCATTACGCCTCTTTTGACTTGTCATCACGCCTTTCTACGTCATTACGCCTCTTCTACCGTCATTACGCTCTTTCTACAGCATTACGCTCTTTCTACGTCATTACGCTATTTCTACGTCATTACGATTCTACGTCATTACGGCTCTTTCTACGTCATTACGCTATTTCTAACATCATTACGCTCTTCTACATCATTACGCTCTTTCTACATCATTACGCTCTTTTCTACGCCATTACGCTATTTCTACGTCATTATCGATCTACGTCATTATGCTCTTTCTACATCATTACGCTCTTTCTACATCATTACGCTCTTTCTACATCATTACGCTCTTTCTACATCATTACGCTCTTTCTACATCATTACGCTCTTTCATACATCATTAAGCTATTTCTACATACATCATTAAGCTATTTCTACATCATTATATTCGCTCTTTCTACGTCATTGCGCTCTTTCTACGTCATTACCGCTCTTCTACAGCATTACGCTCTTTCTACGTCGTTACGCTCATTTCTACGTCATTACGTATCTACTTCATTACGCTCTTTCTACGTCATTACGCTATTTCTACATCATTACGCTATTTCTACATACATCATTAAGGTATTTTTACATCAATACCTATTTTATATCATTACGCTATTTCTTACATACGTCATTGCGCTCTTTCTATTGCCATCGCGCTCTTTCTATGTCATCGCGCTCTTTCTACGTCATTGCGCTCTTTCTACGTCATTGCGCTCTTTCGACGTCATTGCGCTCTTTCTACGTCATTCGCTTCTTTTTACGTCATTGCGCTCTCTTTCTACGTCATTGCGCTCTTTCTACGTCATTGCGCTCTTCTACGTCATTGCGCTCTTTCTACGTCATTGCGCTCTTCTACGTCATTGCGCTCTTTCTACGTCATTGCGCTCTTTTACGTCATTGCGCTCTTCTACGTCATTGCGCTCTTCTACGTCATTGCCTTTCTACGTCATTGCGCTACTCTTACGTCATTACGATCTTCTACGTCATTACGCTCTTTCTACGTCATTGCGCTCTTTCTACGTCATTACGATCTCTACGTCATTACGTCTTTCTGACATCATTGCCTATTTCTACATCATATACTCCATTTCTACGTCATTACGCTCTTTCTACGTCATTACGCTCTTTCTACGTCATTACGCTTTTTCTACGTCATTACGCTCTTTCTACATCATTACGCTCTTTCTACGTCATTACGCTATTTCTACGTCATTACGCTATTCTACGTCATTACGCTCTTTCTACGTCATTACGCTATTTCTACATCATTACGCTCTTTCTACATCATTACGCTATTTCTACATCATTACGCTCTTTCTACGTCATTACGCTATTTCTACGTCATTACGATTACGCATTATGCTTTCTACATCATTACGCTCTTTCTACATCATTACGCTCTTTCTACATCATTACGCTCTTTCTACATCATTACGCTCTTTCTACATCATTAAGCTATTTCTACATCATCATTAAGCTATTTCTACATCATTATATTGCGCTTTTTACGTCATTGCGCTCTTTTCTACGTCATTACGCTCTTTCTACAGCATTACGCTCTTTCTACGTCATTACGCTATTTCTACGTCATTATGATCTACTTCATTACGCTCTTTCTACGTCATTACGCTATTTCTACATCATTACGCTATTTCTACATACATCATTAAGGTATTTCTACATCATATACATACGTCATTGCACTTTCTACATCATTACGTCTTTATTTCATGCACATCTACGTCATTGCGCTCTTTCTCACGTCATTGCGCTCTTTCTACGTCATTGCGCTCTTTCACGTCATTGCGCTCTTTCTACGTCTTCTATCATGCGCTCTTTCTACGTCATTGCGCTCTTTCTACGTCATTGCGCTCTTTCTACGTCATTGCGCTCTTTCTACGTCATTGCGCTCTTTCTACGTCATTACGCACTTTCTACGTCATTACGCTCTTTCTACATCATTACGCTCTTTCTACATCATTACGCTCTTTCTACATCATTACGCTATTTCTACATCATTACGCTCTTTCTACATCATTACTCTCTTTCTACATCATTACGCTCTTTCTACATCATTACTCTCTTTCTACGTCATTGCGCTCTTTCTACGTCATTGCGCTCTTTTCTACGTCATCTTGCGCTCTTTCTACGTCATTGCGCTCTTTCTACGTCATTGCGCTCTTTCTACGCTCATTGCGCTCTTTCTACGTCATTGCGCTATTCCTACGTCATTACGATCTACATCATTACGCTCTTTTCTACATCATTTCGCTATTTCTTACGTCATTACGCATCTACTCATTCGATTACGCTCTTTCTACATCGTTACGCTCTTTCTACATTTGTTACGCTCTTTCTACATCGTGACGCTCTTTTCTACATCGTCACGCTCTTTCTACATCGTTACGTCTTTTCAATCGTTACGCTCTTTGCATCGTTACGCTCTTTCTACATCGTTACGCTCTTTCCATGATTCAATCTTGCTCATCGTTACGCTCTTTCTACATCGTTACGCTCTTTCTACATCGTCACGCTCTTTCTACATCGTTACGCTCTTTCTACATCGTTACGCTCTTTCTACATCGTTACGCTCTTTCTACACATCATTACGCTCTTTCTACATACATCATTAACGCTCTTTCTCAACATCATTATATTGCGCTTTTTCTACGTCATTCGCGCTCTTTCTACGTCATTGCGCTCTTTCTGACTTCATTGCGCTCTTTCTACGTCATTGCGCTCTTTCTACGTCATTGCGCTCTTTCTACGTCATTACGATCTACATCATTACGCTATTTCTACATCATTACGCTCTTTCTACGTCATTAAGAAATACATTTCAAGAGTCAAGGAATCTTACACTGGTTCAAACTAGGCTACTGTATTGTATATGTTTGATTTATGTTGAAGTATTTGTGACATTTTTTAATGTTGAAACTTTTGTTTATGTATTCAGGCTATCAAACTTAAGCTGGACTTAAAGACTTAAGCTGGACTGTGATGCTATTTTCTTCTGGAAACAAACTCTGTTGTATTATTTTCCTGTTATCTCTGTAAAGCTGCTCTGAAACGCTCTGTATTGTAAAAGCGCAGTATAAATAACAGACTTGACGTGAACAGGTGATGCCGATCACCGAACCGCATCGACATGGAGAAGCTGAAGGCGCGAACACAGATCCAGTTCTTCGAGGAAGTGCTGTTGTTCGAGGACGAGCTGCATGATCACGGCGTGTTTATGATCAGTGTCAAAATCGTGAGTGTTCCCGGCTTGATTTTCAGATGTGCAACATTACTGGTTAGTAAAGCGATGTGTGTTTTCAGAGAGTGATGCCCACCAGCTTCTTCCTCCTGCTACGGTTCTTCCTGCGAGTGGATGGTGTGATGATCAGGATCAACGACACCCGTCTTTATCACTAGGCAAGACGCCGTTGAGTTGAATGCTTTAATGTTCAAATATTATTTCAGCGTTTTTAAACTTCTTTGTTCTGCAGGCTGGAAGAAACCACATGCTTCGAGAATTCAGCACACGTGAAAGTAAAATATCAGATCTTCAGGTGAGTCAGCTTTTCTGCTTAAGAAATACTTGAGTTTCCTAATGGTTTATCTCGTACCTCAGGCCATTCAAGACTCTTCTCCTCAGCTGGAGAGAAATTAAAGACACAGTTCATCCAAATATATATTCTGTCATCTTTTACTCACCCTCATGTTGTTCCTGTCCTGTATGGGTTTCTTTCTTCTGTAGCTGCATAACAAGATAACACTTTACACTACAGTTTAACAGCCTTGTAGCCAGAGGTGTCAAGAACCAAGAATACTTTGTTACCTTACTTAAGTAGAAATTTTGGGTATCCATACTTTACTGGAGTAATCATTTTTCAGCCTACTTTTTACTTCTACTTCTTACATTTTCATGCAATTATCTGTACTTTCTACTCCTTACATTTTAAAAATAGCCTCGTTACTTCCATTTAATTTCGGCATTTTTGTCTATTCCGGCTTGTCATCATTAAAAAAATATGACCAATAACACGCACGGCAAATAGATCTGAGTCCCGCCCCCTGAACATACATTGCTAAACTGATTGGCTTTGTGTTTTCTTTCTAACTTGTGAGAGGCTATAGTTACATTTGGTTGTGCGAAGCGGCAAAACTGCAGGAAACCTGAGAGCTGCGTAAGTAATGGTAGAAATAGTCAAAATACGGGTCAAATCGCGTCAAATTTGGGGACAGACGTTTTTACAATATTGTATGACAATCGCGGGATATGTGGCATAACGAGTATATCGCTAGTGTATGTGCGTGCGGTGCGCCCGCGAGCGTGTGTGTATGAGAGAGAGAGAGAGAGAGAGAGAGTGTGTGTGTGTGTGTGAGAGAGAGAGAAGGAGGAGAGAGTGTGTGTGTGTGTGTGTAGAGAGAGAGGGGGGAAGAGAAGAGGAGAAGAGTGTGTTAGTGTGAGAGATAGAGAGAGAGTGGGTGTGTGTGAGAGAGAGCGAGAGAGAGCGAGAGAGAGAGAGTGTATGTGTGTGTGTTTGCGAACCTACATTATAGGGTTAAAATATTCCCACAAAGATGGCAATATTCAAAATGTGTTTTCTGTGCTTCATGAAACACATGGTAGCCTACACATATGTGGTTACTACTACTGAGTATGTATTTGCATTGTACTAAAATTGAAATAAAACTGAAATTAATTTTCTATGGGCATATAAGCGGCTGAAACGGGTAGCCTTGCATTTTTTGCATCCCAAAATTTTCAACTAATATTTTTGATAACATTATAGTCATAATGGCCTTTAGAAAAATTTTTTTTTTTGAGGAGGTGATAGGACCCTGTGGCGCATCTAAGCTTTTGTCTTAAGGATAGTTCACTTTAAATTTATTTTCGATATGTTTTAACTTACCTCAAGGGCATCCAAGATGTAGGTGTCTTTGTTTCCACAGTATTTTCCATTTTGATATTTTTAGGTCTAAACCGCTCTTGTCTGTCAGTAATATAATGGAGGTCTATGGCTCACCATCTCAAAGAGCATTCACAGAGAAGTCCAGATTAAACATGATTTAATGACTAGTAAGTGTAAGTACACATTAATGCCTTAGACACTAAAATGAGCGAGTTTGTGTGAGAAAACGACAGCATTCTATACCGCTTTCACCAGCCACGTCCCAAGCTGATCTGAGGGCCGTGAGGCTTCGGTCTGTGCAAACGCCGGAAGTGATCTCTCGCACGTGAACGTCACTCATTGTTTACACAGAGATTTTGTAAGCGTTACCTTTCACTGTGAAGATCTAAACATATTTAGATACAGGACATTTAGATACAGGAATCGCAATGGAAGACGATTTAGGTATATCTAAATATGTTTAGTGACAGGTAAACTTCCGAAATCTCTGTGCAAACAATGAGTGACGGACACACGCGAGAGATCATTTCCGGGACTTGCGCAGACCGAAGCGTCCGTGCCTTGATTTCACTTGGACGTGGCTGTGATTAAAGAGGTAAAACTGATATGAATACTGTTCGTTTTCTTACACAAACCGTCTCGTTTCGTGTCTTAGGCCATCAATGTGTACTTACATTTATGAGTCATTAAATCATGTTTAAGCTGGACTTCTCTGTGCATGCTCTTTGAGGTGGTGACCATAGACCTGCATTATAATATATAAGATCTCAGGTCTGTCAGTCATATTATGACTGACAGACAAGAACGCTTTGCCCTAAAAATGTCAAAATTGAAAATACTGTGGAAACAAAGACACCTACATCTTCTAGGTAAGCTAAAACAGATCAAAAATTCATTTCAAAGTGAACTATCCCTTTACAGGAATTATTTTTCCTTACATTACTTTTACTTTTTTACTTTAAGTAGTTTTTGAAACCAGTACTTTTATACTTTTACTTGTAGTAAAAGCTTGAGTTGATACTTCAACTTCTACAGAAGTATTTTTAAACCCTAGTATCTATACTTTTACTTAAGTAATGAATGTGAATACTTTTGACACCTCTGCTTGTAGCCAAAGGAACAAAGGAGTTTTCATAGTGGTTGTAAACCCAGGCGGTGTTGAGGCTAAACCCTGAACCCAGCGGAGGAACGAAACTCGCAGACTCCTCCAGACGGTGTTGAGGCTAAACCCTAACCCAGCGGAGGAACGAAACCACGGACACCTCCAGGCGGTGTTGAGGCTAAACCCTAACCCAGCGGAGGAACGAAACCACGGACACCTCCAGGCGGTGTTGAGGCTAAACCCTGAACCCAGCGGAGGAACGAAACCACGGACACCTCCAGGCGGTGTTGAGGCTAAACCCTAACCCAGCGGAGGAACGAAACCGCGGACACCTCCAGGCGGTGTTGAGGCTAAACCCTGAACCCAGCGGAGGAACGAAACCGCGGACACCTCCAGGCGGTGTTGAGGCTAAACCCTGAACCCAGCGGAGGAACAAACCGCGGACACCTCCAGGCGGTGTTGAGGCTAAACCCTGAACCCAGCGGAGGAACGAAACCGCGGACACCTCCAGGCGGTGTTGAGGCTAAACCCTAACCCAGTGGAGGAACGAAACCGCGGACACCTCCAGGCGGTGTTGAGGCTAAACCCTAACCCAGCGGAGGAACGAAACCGCGGACACCTCCAGGCGGTGTTGAGGCTAAACCCTAACCCAGCGGAGGAACGAAACCGTGGACGCCTCCAGGTGGTGTCTGAGGCTAAACCCTGAACCCAGCGGAGGAACGAAACCGCGGACACCTCCAGGTGGTGTTGAGGCTGAAACCTGAACCCAGTGGAGGAACAAACCGCGGACACCTCCAGGCGGTGTTGAGGCTAAACCCTGAACCCAGTGGAGGAACAAACCGCGGACACCTCCAGGCGGTGTTGAGGCTAAACCTGAACCCAGTGGAGGAACAAACCGTGGACACCTCCAGGCGGTGTTGAGGCTAAACCCTAACCCAGCGGAGGAACAAACCGCGGACACCTCCAGGCGGTGTTGAGGCTAAACCCTGAACCCAGCGGAGGAACGAAACCGTGGACTCCTCCAGGTGGTGTTGAGGCTAAACCCTAACCCAGCGGAGGAACAAACCGCGGACACCTCCAGGCGGTGCTGAGGCTAAACCCTAACCCAGTGGAGGAACGAAACCGTGGACTCCTCCAGGCGGTGTTGAGGCTAAACCCTAACCCAGCGGAGGAACAAACCGCGGACACCTCCAGGCGGTGCTGAGGCTAAACCCTAACCCAGTGGAGGAACAAACTCGTGGACTCCTCCAGGTGGTGTTGAGGCTAAACCCTGAACCCAGCGGAGGAACAAACCGCGGACACCTCCAGGCGGTGCTGAGGCTAAACCCTGAACCCAGTGGAGGAACGAAACCGCTGGACTCTCCAGGCGGTGTTGAGGCTAAACCTGAACCCAGCGGAGGAACAAACCGCGGACACCTCCAGGCGGTGCTGAGGCTAAACCCTAACCCAGTGGAGGAACAAAACCGTGGACTCCTCCAGGTGGTGTTGAGGCTAAACCCTAACCCAGCGGAGGAAGAAACCGCGGACACCTCCAGGCGGTGTTGAGGCTAAACCCTAACCCAGCGGAGGAACGAAACCGCGGACACCTCCAGGCGGTTTTGAGGCTAAACCCTGAACCCAGCGGAGGAACGAAACCGCGGACACCTCCAGGCGGTGTTGAGGCTGAACCCTGAACCCAGTGCAGGAACGAAACGCGGACACCTCCAGGCGGTGTTGAGGCTAAACCCTAACCCAGTGGAGGAACAAACCGCGGACACCTCCAGGCGGTGTTGAGGCTAAACCCTGAACCCAGCGGAGGAACGAAACCGTGGACTCCTCCAGGTGGTGTTGAGGCTAAACCCTGAACCTCAGCGGAGGAACGAAACCGCGGACACCTCCAGGCGGTGTTGAGGCTAAACCCTGAACCCAGTGGAGGAACAAACCGCGGACACCTCCAGGCGGTGTTGAGGCTAAACCCTAACCCAGTGGAGGAACAAACCGCGGACACCTCCAGGCGGTGTTGAGGCTAAACCCTAACCCAGTGGAGGAACAAACCGTGGACACCTCCAGGCGGTGTTGAGGCTAAACCCTAACCCAGCGGAGGAACAAACCGCGGACACCTCCAGGCGGTGTTGAGGCTAAACCCTAACCCAGCGGAGGAACGAAACCGTGGACTCCTCCAGGTGGTGTTGAGGCTAAACCCTAACCCAGCGGAGGAACAAACCGCGGACACCTCCAGGCGGTGCTGAGGCTAAACCCTAACCCAGTGGAGGAACGAAACCGTGGACTCCTCCAGGCGGTGTTGAGGCTAAACCTGAACCCAGTGGAGGAACAAACGCCGGACACCTCCAGGCGGTGCTGAGGCTAAACCCTAACCCAGTGGAGGAACAAAACCGCGGACTCCTCCAGGCGGTGTTGAGGCTAAACCTAACCCAGCAGAGGAACGAAACCGTGGCACTCCTCCAGGTGGTGTTGAGGCTAAACCCTAACCCAGCGGAGGAACAAACCGCGGACACCTCCAGGCGGTATTGCAGGCTAAACCCTAACCCAGCGGAGGAACAAACCGCGGACTTCTCCAGGCGGTGTCTGAGGCTAAACCCTAACCCAGCAGAGGAACAAACCGCCGGACTCCTCCAGGTGGTGTTGAGGCTAAACCTGAACCCAGCAGAGGAACAAACTGCGGACTCCTCCAGGCGGTGTTGAGAGCTAAACCCTGAACCCAGCGGAGGAACGAAACCGCGGACTTCTCCAGGCGGTGTTGAGGCTAAACCTGAACCCAGTGGAGCAACAAACCGCGGACACCTCCAGGCGGTGTTCGAGGCTAAACCCTGAACCCAGCGGAGGAATCAAAACGCGGACACCTCCAGGCGGTGTTGAGGCTAAACCTTAACCCAGTGGAGGAACAAACCGCGGACACCTCCAGGCGGTGTTGAGGCTAAACCCTAACCCAGTGGAGGAACAAACCGCGGACACCTCCAGGCGGTGTTGAGGCTAAACCTCAACCCAGCGGAGGAACGAAACCGTGGACTCCCTCAGGTGGTGTTGAGGCTAAACCCTAACCCAGCGGAGGAACAAATCGCGGACACCTCCAGGCGGTGCTGAGGCTAAACCTGAACCCAGTGGAGGAACGAAACTCGTGGACTCCTCCAGGCGGTGTTGAGGCTGAACCCTGAACCCAGTGGAGGAACGAAACCGCGGACACCTCCAGGCGGTTTTGAGGCTGAACCCTAACCCAGCGGAGGAATCGAAACTGCGGACACCTCCAGGCGGTGCTGAGGCTAAACCTGAACCCAGCGGAGGAACAAACCGCCGACACCTCCAGGCGATGTTGAGGCTAAACCCTGAACCCAGTGGAGGAACGAAACCGCTGGACACCTCCAGGCGGTTTTGAGGCTAAACCCTAACCCAGCAGAGGAATCGAACTCCGGACACCTCCAGGCGGGTGTTGCAGGCTAAACCTGAACCCAGTGCAGGAATCGAAACGCGGACACCTCCCAGGCGGTGTTGAGGCTAAACCCTAACCCAGTGGAGGAACAAACCGCGGACACCTCCAGGCGGTGTCTGAGGCTAAACCCTGAACCCAGCGGAGGAACGAAACCGTGGACTCCTCCAGGTGGTGTTGAGGCTGAACCCTAACCCAGCGGAGGAACGAAACGCGGACACCTCCAGGCGGTGTTGAGGCTAAACCTGAACCCAGCGGAGGAACGAAACCGTGGACTCCTCCAGGTGGTGTTGAGGCTAAACCCTAACCCAGCGGAGGAACAAACCGTGGACACCTCCAGGCGGTGCTGAGGCTAAACCCTAACCCAGTGGAGGAATGAAACCGTGGACTCCTCCAGGCGGTGTTGAGGCTAAACCCTAACCCAGCGGAGGAACAAACCGCGGACACCTCCAGGCGGTGCTGAGGCTAAACCCTGAACCCAGCGGAGGAACAAACCGCGGACACCTCCAGGCGGTGTTGAGGCTAAACCCTAACCCAGCAGAGGAACAAACCGCCGACAACTCCAGGCGGTGTTGAGGCTAAACCCTGAACCCAGTGGAGAAACGAAACTGAAAATATGCGCCACAAACGACCGAGTGTGTGTGCAAAGACGCGGCAGTCAAGCTCTGCTCTATTCACCTGCACATAATGCACCTAAGACCAAAATGATTGATATGTCTTGTCAGGCTGGAATTCGTGCCACAAGCACAAACACAATAATTTACCAGTATGGCTTCTCTAAAACTCGATCTAAAACTTTCTGTCTCTTACTACTGCTCGTAACTACATCAACACCCAGCAATGAGAAAGCGGACCGCAAGCTCATTTGTTTTCCTCGGGCTACGTCATATGACGCGTTGCTTGCGGGAAAGGTGTATTCCAGAGCCTAGCGCATTTTTAACCAAAATCTCTACATCAAATGAGATTTCATTAGACATTTTTACATACGTTTTTTTAAAAGACCTCTGCAGACAATTTAATGTATTAACTCAGAAATAAATTCAACCTGCATGTTGCTCTTTAAGCAGAAAATAGTTAATAACTGGCAAGACAATCAAAACTCTCCTGTTTCCTCTGCGACAAAATGGGATGCTGCTAAAGTGGTTTTACGGGGCCACATTATCTCCTATGCTTCCTGAAGTGAACAAAAGTCAAGACCCAAAAAAGGAGAGAATTAGAGGCCGAATTAGTTCACTTAGAAAATCAATACAAACAAATACCAAGTCAGACAAATTGGATTAATTTGAACAGAGCCAGAGCTAAGTTAAATTTAGACCATACAGAGCATATTAAGAAATTACTATTTTTTTGTAGGCAAAAATATTACGAATTTGGAAATAAGCCCAGCCATTTACTTGCATATCAACTAAAGAAAGCACAACAAGAGAGAGTTATAAAGGCAACCAGGACTCCATAGGGCAGCGTATCCTTCTATCCCCAGATAATTAATGATACTTTTTCAGATTTTTATAGGACTTTATTTAAAGCTGAGGATGAAGGAGCTTTGATGGAGGATTTATCAGATTATTCGCGTAAGATTTCTCTTCCTGTTGTTTCTGAAACGAACAGAACTCTTTTAAACGCCCCCTTCACTAAGGAGGAAATTTGGCAAGCTATTCAATCTATGCCCTCAGGTAAAGCGCCAGGCCGGGCCCAGACGGGTTCCCACTTGAATTAGGATATAAGCCCAATCTTAAAGGAACATTCTAACTTTCTTGGGACTTTAGCCTATTCACCTTATCTCCCAGAGTTAGATAAGTCCGTACATACCTTTTTCATCTCCTGTGCGTGCTATAAGTCTGTTTGACGCACCCACCGCTAGCCTAGCTTAGCACAAAGACTGGGTGTAATTGGTTGCAGTTCGCATACTAATCCAAATGAGTGACAAAATAAAGCAAACGTTTTTCTATTTATATGTTGTGATTTGTATAGTCACAGAGTGTACAAAAAACAAAATCAAAAGAGACACAGACATCTTTTAACTGTATAAGCACTGCTACTTGGGCGAAGTGATAACTGCAGCACCGAGAACGCACCGTGACGAGGAGCAGAGGGTTCGTTCAGAGTTGGAGTTATAGCGTCATAGAAAAGCATAGTTTATCATGGGTGTTCACTTTATTGTATGAGCTGTGACAATAAACAGGGGAGATAATGATGTTTCATTGAATTCCAACCAAAAACGCATCCTGATTTATAAATATCACAGAACATAAAGAATTATTAAAGGAATTCGATATATTTTAAATGCAATTTATTAGCTGAACCAAATGTATTCAACAGCATATAATACAGTAGGCTATAATTGCATTACAGGTAATTGTTTTTGCACAATGAACCCAAAGCCTAACGTACCTGTACTGGACAAGGTCACGGTTTCTAAAAAAAAAAATAGGAAGGCTACAGTCCTCCTGATTTTACAGCTCCGCTCATTTGTTACTGGGGTGATAGAGCGCATTCATGACAAAACAATACAAACATTAGGGCCTGCTCACATATTCGTGTTCTGTTTGCGGCTCAAGTTCATTACTTCAATGTATGCGCGCAGGGTGTAGGGCGCGTTTTTCCAAGCGCGTTCCCGCCGCATCAAGATAAAACATATTCATACCCTATTCATATAAAAGTGTCACTAACGTTACCAATCTGGCTAATGGCACTGTTACAGTAGGTCATCTGAAAACATAACACTTACCTTACTGCAGCCGCGAGCTTTGTCCTTATCTCTATGCCCGTATTCTTCAGCACACGTTTATTTTCCATGTGGGAAATTCCATTTTTTCAAATAGTCGTCCTCAGTGAAATATACTGAGCAAACATAATGTCCCTTGATAATCTCTTTAGGTGTGTTTGAATCAATATCCAGAGCAGTTAGCCATTTCTTCATCAGATCAGCGTTTTCAGTTGGAATTCTGTGAAACATCATGGTATTACCTCCCCTGTTTATTGTCGCAGCTATTTACAATACAGAGAAAACCCATGACTGTAAACTACGCTTTTACTATTTTTAAATTGCTGACTCTGTTATTCAAACTCTGAGCGAACTCTCTCTCCTCTCTCATGGCGCGTCTCTCAGGTGATTCGGTTCACTCCGCCCAAGTAGCAGTGCTTCGCCTTCAGAGAATATAGTTCCCAGTATTTATACAGTTAAAAGATGTCTGTGTCTCATTTGATTTTGTTTTTTGTACACTCTGTGACTATACAAATCACAACATATAAATAGAAAAACGTTTGCTTTATTTTGTCACTCATTTAGATTAGTATGCGAACTGCAACCAATTACACCCAGTCTTTGTGCTAAGCTAGGCTTAGCGGTGGGTGCGTGCCAAACAGACTATAGCACGCACGGGATGAAAAAGGTATGTATGGACTTATCTAACTCTGGGGGATATGGTGAATAGGCTAAAGTCCCAAAAAGTCTGAGTGTTCCTTTAATGTCTGCAATTAATAACCTTTTTGAATTAAATTTAATTCCTGATTCTTGGTTCTCTGCCGTCATTAGTCTCATTTAAAAAAAAGACAAAGACCCTTTGGATTGCTCCTCTTACCGCCCGATTAGTTTATTGAATGTAGATTACAAAATTGTGGCTAAAGCAATGGCTCGGCACCTTGAATCTGTCGTTCCTCTGTCTGTTTCTCCGTACCAGATCCGGATTTGTAAAACCTAGATATGGCTCTGATAATATTCGCGATTATTGAATATTCTAGATCATGTACATGTGACCAAAGACCCACTTTAATTGTGTCCTTGATGCCGAAAGTTATTCGATAGGGTGGGGTGGCCTTTCCTTTTCGCTGTATTAGAGAGGATAAACCTAGGACATAATTTCATTCACTTGATTAAACTGTTATATTCCCAGCCTATGGCAGTGGTTAATACAAACCGGTTAATGTCTAGTAGATTTCCTGTTGGCAGAGGATGCCGTCAAGGCTCCCTCTCTCACTCCTCTTATTTTCTTTGGTCATCGAACCCCTGGCTGCAGTAATGAGGGCAAGTACAAGCATGCTGGGTATTCAGTTGGCTCAGATGAGCATCGTATTTCACTTTATGCCGACGATGTGTTATTATATTTGAAGTACCCTGAGACTTTGGTTGATGCAATTCTTTCTATTATCAGAGAATATAGCACATTTTAGCACATAGCACACTAAATAAATCTCAGGCCTTGTACTTGTATGACTTCTCCCTGAAGCTGGTTTGGGTTCCCCGTTCCTTCTAGCTCCCTCTGGTTTTCAATATCTGGGAATAAATGTTACACCTGATCTGTGTGATTTATTCAAACTAATTACACTCCATTAATTACCATAATTAGCCAGGAAATGTCCGACTGGTCAAATCTCCCCATTTCATTTCTGGGCAAGATTAATGTAATAAGAATGAACATTGTTCCCAGACTGAATTTTCTATTTCAAAGTTTGCCCTGTTATCTGACTGTTGCTTTTTTTTTTTTTAAGTTAAATTCTATCATATCAAAATTTGTCTGGAGTAAAAAAAAAAGCCTAGACTCAAATTTTCTACTTTAATGAAACCCAGGGAACTTGGAGGGGTCTCACTCCTGAACTTCCAGTTATATTTTTGGTCTGTCTCAGATAAAAAAAATATGATAAATTGGTTTCTTGACAGAACGGATTCACGTTGGGTAGGAATTGAGTCTTTGAGATGATTCCCAAACTTGTTATGCACTTTACCATTTATTTACAGTGTACATAAAACCGAATCAGTGTCCAATATTTATACGGTATTAAAACACTCTCCTGGCTTGGAAAGATGTTTTGAAGTATCTGAATATTCATTATACTTTATCTTTAAAATCCCCATTTCATTCAACCCTGACCTACTATTCAGAACATTGGTCTTCGATCATGGAGACTGAGGGGAATTTTGGAGCTGGACCAGTTATGTGACAAGGCAAGGGCAATCTAAAATCATTTCAGTTGTTAAAACAGCAGTTTAATTTGAACAATAATGATTTCTACAAATTCTTGCAACTATCAACATTTTCCTGGAATCACTTTTAAAGGACAATAGAATATGTTTTGATCTTTCTGATGTAGAAAAACAATTGCATACTTCAATTTCCCTCAAAGGAAGATTTCTGCTTTTCATACCATATCTAATGTTGGGCCTTCCTCCTTTGACCCTTCGAAACTGATATGGGAAAAAGACTTTGAAAAAATTTCAGTGATGAGGCGTGGCTATCCGATCTGCTCCTGCGTCTTTTTGGCCTCGTTTACACTGCATGGTTCAAGTGACCCAAATCCGATTTTTTCCTCTCATGTGGCACAGATCGGATATGACCGGTGAACGTGTAAGCAGGAAAAAAACGCATGGATTTAGATTTTCTCAGATCGAATTCAGGCCTCATTCATATGTGGTAATAAATCGGATATGAATTCGGATGCGTGCATTTGCGTGTGCCATGTAAGCAGACAAATCGGATATTCCTCAGTAAATGCGAGTCGTCCGTCATTAAAAAGTGCGCGATTACAGGCGCGATGGAATAAAGCAAACACACAGTGGAGCAATGCGGAGGTTTCATGTCTTTTGAGTGTTTGGGGCGAAGAGTGCAGGCAAAAATGCAGGGTTGTTACAGAAATAAATCCGTATTTGAACACATTTCACGAGATATGAGGCATCGTTTTAAGTGCTCGTGCCTACAGTGACTCTCCTCTCCTCTTTTTCTCCGCCGATACGAGACCAATGTTTTGATGTCTTTTCAAGATATTGTGGAAAGAAAAACACTGGATAATTTTAATCACATCTGTATCCATTGCATTTCGTGCTGTTTTTCTTAATTTTTCGGGTCAAAAGCGTCTACATTTGGTAGTTTCAGCAGTGTATAGTGTAAATGCAAAAATCGGATATGGGTCACTTTTAAAAGATGATGTAAGCAGGTCGTCGAAAAATTCGGATATAGTCAGAAAATTGGATTTGGGCATCAAGGCTTGCAGTGTAAATGCAGCCTTTGAGAGGAGCCTCTATATTGAATCATGAGCAAAGCTTTAAGTTCATTTACAGGACTTATTTAACATTGGCTCATCTCCATAAGATTTTCCCTAATGTCTCCCAATTGTGTTTCAAATGTAAATCTAATATTGGTACAGTGATGCAGATGTTTTGGAGCTGTGACATGATCAAGGTGTACTGGAAAGAAATACATAAAATTGTTCAGAGGATTATTGGTAAATCTTTTGCTCTATCTCCGAGTATCTCTCTCCTGAACTATAAAGCTGAATTGCACCTCAACCATGATCTAGAATGTGTTCTACAAACCCAATTCCAAAAAAGTTGGGACACTGTACATATTGTGAATAAAAACAGAATGCAATGATGTGGAAGTTTCAAATTTCAATATTTTATTTAGAACACAACATGACGTATTAAATGTTTAAACTGAGAAAATGCATAATTTTAAGGGAAAAATAAGTTGATTTTAAATTTCATGGCATCAACACATCTCAAAAAAGTTGGGACTGAGGAGACCAGTTGCTCAAGTTTAGGAATAGGAATGTTGTCTCATATCTTGTCTAAATACAGGCTTCTAGCTGCTCAACTGTCTTAGGTCTTCTTTGTTGCATCTTCCTCTTTATGATGCGCCAAATGTTTTCTATGGGTGAAAGATCTGGACTGTAGGCTGGCCATTTCAGTACCCGGATCCTTCTTCTACGCAGCCATGATGTCTGTAATTGATGCAGTATGTGGTTTGGCATTGTCTTGTTGGGAAAATGCAAGGTCTTCCCTGAAAGAGACGACGTCTGGATGGGAGCATATGTTGTTCTAGAACTTGGATATACCTTTCAGCATTGATGGTGCCTTTCCAGATGTGTAAGCTGCCCATGCCACACGCACTCATGCAACCCCATACCATCAGAGATGCAGGCTTCTGAACTGAGCACTGATAACAACTTGGGTTGTCCTTGTCCTCTTTAGTCCGGATGACATGGCGTCCCAGTTTTCCAAAGAACTTCAAATTTTGATTTGTCTGACCATAGAACAGTTTTCCACTTTAAATGAGCCTTGGCCCAGAGAAACGCCCTGCTTCTGGTTTCCGTTAGATATGGCTTCTTGGAAGTTTTCTGGAAGTATTCTTGAGCCCATGTTGTGATTTCCATTACAGTTCCATTCCTGTATGTGATGCAATGCCGCCTGAAGGGCCCGCAGATCACGGGCATTCAGTTTGGTTTTTCGGCCTTGACCCTTACGCACAGAGATTGTTCCAGATTCTCTGAATCTTTGGATGATCGTATGCACTGTAGATGATGATAACTTCAAACTCTTTGCAATTTTTCTCTGAGAAACTCCTTTCTGATATTGCTCCACTATTTTTTGCCGCAGCACTGGCTGAATTGGTGATCCTCTGCCCATCTTGACTTCTGAGAGACACTGCCACTCTGAGAGGCTCTTTTTATACCCAATCATGTTGCCAATTGACCTAATAAGTTGCAAATTGGTCCTCCAGTTGTTCCTTATATGTACATTTAACTTTTCTGGCCTCTTATTGCTACCTGTCCCAACTTTTTTGGAATTTGTAGCTCTCATGAAATCCAAAAGGAGCCAATATTTGGCATGGCCATTCAAAATGTACTGACTTTCAACGTTTGATATGTCATTTATATTCTATTGTGAATAAAATATAAGTTTATGAGATTTCTAAATTATTCCATTCCTTTTTTACTCACAATTTGTACTGTGTCCCAACTTTTTTGGAATCGGGTTTGTATATCTTTGTACCTACTTAGCGAGAAAATGTATACTCTTGTTGTGGTCTCACTCCTCATCTCCCTTCTGTTAGTATGTGGATGAATCAAATTGCTATTTTTCTTCCTTTAGAAAAGCTACAATAACTTGTGGACTTACGCCGGAGGTCTAATGAGTTCTGGCGTATTTGGTCCCTCTCTTTGGAATTTTCTTGAATTTCTGTTGAATGCTTTAATTTTCTTCACTTGTTTTTGTGTTGTGTTTTATTTTTATCTATTTATTTATTTTTTGCTACTACCATTCACTAGACCCTTTATTACCAGTTGATGGATGATTGTATTTGCTGCCTTGAGACACCTGTACCACGGTTCTGATGTTGTAAAATTATAAAAACAATTCTTTAATAAAATAATACAATTAAAAAAAAAAAACTCCTTCCACTTCAGCAATAACCTGCTGTGCCGTCTTTGAAAGAGATCAAACTTCAGTTCGGTCGCTCAGATTTGCCAGTTTAAGATGGAAATTAAATTTCAGATCTATGCTCAATAAGTGAATAAATAGATTATAAATACAGCCTAAATATAATTTGGTATAAAAAATCCCCTTAAAAAAAACAAATATGAAATAAAAAAAATCAAACTAAAGGGGTGTTCACTCCAAATGCAGTGTGGCCTCAACACTCCTGTCTGGAGGTTCCTGTAAGAGCTTGACAAGCTGGTTTACGGGTTTATTAACACTGATTAAACTGCCAAATAGTGTGTGCCTCATTATTCTGTATCTGACGCCGATGTGTTTGTCTCTGTTGACTTTGCAGCACGTTCCTCCTGCGCTTTACACAGACCCCAACGAGATCGCGCAGCATTTACCCCTGAAACTCACCGAGTGTGAGAAGCTGCAGCTCCCAGAGACGCCAGCGGGAACATCACAGTCTCCACTGAGGCGGGAGTGAACACCGGAAGTAAAGACTCGTTCACCCTCGCTATGATCACATCTGAAACTGTCCTGTAGAGTCTCATCCTGTAACTTTCGTGAGGTGCAGATTGTCTGCTTTGTAATGTAATGCTTGTTTGATCTGTTTATCATTGGAGAAGATTTTATTAAAATGCTTTAAATGATTTCACTGGATTGAGAAAATATGTCTCGATTTTATGAGAAATGAAAAAGAATGACTCGAAGCTTGTATTAATGAGGAACACCTAATGCTGAACCCTGTTGGAGAAGCTCGATGAGTTATGCTATCAGAATTATCAATGCATTCTCATCCCAAGGCGTCATATACCGATGCTTTTGCCAAAGCGTATACATCCAACGCACATGGCCCCCTTTAGCGTCAATATAACACGCTTCGGTTATGGGTAGGTTTAGACCACTAGGAGGCGCCTTCTGGCCAATATATATCTGCGTCTCATTTTGACGCTAAAGGGTGCGTTGGATGCATAACTGTCAACCCTCCCATTTTTTCTGGTGTCTTCTCACAGTATTTTAGCTCTTTTCCTGCTGTCTTCCCGTTTTAGTATTTATCCATAAAATACCCTGTATTTTTACGCTCTGTGTGAGACGTACAAGCTTGGACAGATTCATCCTCGGATGCGGCGCCGCGCGCACTGTTAACTCCGGAGACACACTGGCTGCGTGGCGTAAGCGTCTCGTAAGCGTGGCGTGTCCGTTTTTATTTCGGCTCCCATATTAACAGATTAGAGCGTGCACACTGCCTGCGTGACGCAGCGTCCTTCCAGAAAACGCGTGCATGCTAGAAATAGAACTGACGCCTATTTTGAAGCGTGTTGAAAGCGTTTCCAGGCAAAAAATAAAATAAAAAATAGGAAACGATGTTTATATGTCATTTTGTACATCGAATACATAATAATAAATTACATTTTGATGTTTGAAAGTGTAGGTTTTGACAAATTCAGATATCAATGTAATTTACACAAATAATAGCTAATATTAAAGAGCAACATGCAGGTTGGACACCCCTATATAGCATAGTGTATGTTGACGATAAAACAACTAGATTTACTGAACTGGAGTAATATATATTTAGCCATTAACGATATTTTGAGAAAAATTGTGATAAAAAAAATTCCGCGTCTACGAATCACTAACCGGAAGTGACGATCTCCGAGGGAGTCTGTTCAAGTTCAGGCTCAGGGTACAATGGATGCGAAACGACGAAATCGTGTTCTCTGCGATGTTATCGAATATGCCTATGATGACCCACAGGCATATAATTACTGAGCCTCCTAGGCGAGATAGAAGTCGTGGAGAATACGGGGGACGAACAATGGGCAAGAGAGGTAACGAGAAGTAAAGAGAAGAAACTGTTAGAGTTGTGGTGTCTGAGAAAACCAGTGGCGAATAGGGCAAGTGAGTTAAGTTAAGTTAGCACCGTGGTAACTAGACGCTGCTTGTCCATCTCACTGTAATGGCTATAACCTTAGTGTTTGGCAGATAAATCTGGCTTTAGCAAACATACATTCGACTTTGTTCTTGATTAAACATCCATTTAGATTGTCTCTAACCCAATGCCAGCAACATTTTGTCTTCTCATATTCTGCGTGACTTGCCATGATGCTAGTCTCTCATCCAAGCTGTGCTAGCACACTATCTCTAACATTTACTAATGACCATGCCATAACAACAAATAAATACATCTCACCGGTGCCACTGCATCAGGCAACACCTGTCCTAACTGCCCGTTAACACTTAATTTCTAAGCAGCCAATCACATGGCGGCAACTCAGTGCATTTAGGCATGTAGACATGGTCAAGACAATCTCCTGCAGTTCAAACCGAGCATCAGTATGGGGAAGAAAGGTGATTTGAGTGACTTTGAACGTGGCATGATTGTTGGTGCCAGAAGGGCTGGTCTGAGTATTTCAGAAACTGCTAATCTACTGGGATTTTCACGCACAACCATCTCTAGGGTTTACAGAGAATGGTCCGAAAAAGAAAAAACATCCAGTGAGCGGCAGTTCTGTGGGCGGAAATGCCTTGTTGATGCCAGAGGTCAGAGGAGAATGGCCAGACTGGTTCGAGCTGATAGAAGGGCAACAGTGACTCAAATAACCACCCGTTACAACCAAGGTGGGCAGAAGAGCATTCTCTGAACGCACAGTACGTCAAACTTTGAGGCAGATGGGCTACAGCAGCAGAAGACCACACCGGGTGCCACTCCTTTCAGCTAAGAACAGGAAACTGAGGCTACAATTTGCACAAGCTCATCGAAATTGGACAATAGAAGATTGGAAAAGCGCTTGCCTGGTCTGATGAGTCTCGATTTCTGCTGCGACATTCGGATGGTAGGGTCAGAATTTGGCGTCTGACATACATGAAAGCATGGATCCATCCTGCCTTGTATCAACGGTTCAGGCTGGTGGTGGTGGTGTCATGGTGTGGGGAATATTTTCTTGGCACTCTTTGGGACCCCTTGGTACCAATTGAGCATTGTTGCAGACGCCACAGCCTACCTGAGTATTGTTGCTGACCATGTCCATCCCTTTATGACCACAATGTACCCAACTTCTGATGGCTACTTTCAGCAGGATAATGCGCCATGCCATAAAGCTGGAATCATCTCAGACTGGTTTCTTGAACATGACAATGAGTTCGCTGTACTCAAATGGCCTCCACAGTCACCAGATCTCAATCCAATAGAGCATCTTTGGGATGTGGTGGAACGGGGAGATTTGCATCATGGATGTGCAGCCGACAAATCTGCGGCAACTGTGTGATGTTATCATGTCAATATGGACCAAACTCCCTGAGGAATGCTTCCAGCACCTTGTTGAATCTATGCCACGAAGAATTGAGGCAGTTCTGAAGGCAAAAGGGGGTCCAACCCGTTACTAGCATGGGGTACCTAATAAAGTGGCCGGTGAGTGTAAATGCTTTTCAAATGCAGTTAGTGTTACCATTAAAAGAGTGAAATGTGCGCCACAGACGACCAAGTGTGTGTGGTAACAGACGCGGCAGTGAAGTCTGCTGTATTCACCTGTGCACATAACGCACCTCAAGACCAAAAAGCCTTGTTTTTCCTAGAAGGAAAATGCTGGATATGATGTCCTGACGGGCTGAAATTCGTGCAACAAAGCTGCGGTCGGCAACTTCATGGCTGATCGAGTGGACTTTGGCAACATTTTTGTTTACAACTCATATTTCCCTCCCCCACTATCAACGAATACCCTCCCACAGAGTTCGTGCTCGAGTGCGTGCGCACCAGGTTATATGTGCAACGCGACCGTCTCATCAGCATTCATCAACACCATGGATTACTTGGAGGTGTGCTGCCCTGGCTAATCTTACCAATATATTGCAATTGCTACGCCATTTATACTGTAAATGAGCTTACTTGGTTTGTTAGTGTTCCGCCATCACTCTTCCCTACTGCACGAACTTCAGGCGTGTGCATGTGATTGTAATGTGCCACGGGGTGGCATGTGCCCGATCTGTGATTGACAGTCAGATCTCACACCCCCCTGGGCTGACTGGACACAGTTAACAGGGGAGCGCTGGATTTTTTGCAAAACAAATAACACTGGCCTCCAGATGGGAGCTAGAGCACAGGGTTTTTTTTAAAAGCCACTTTATTTATGTTTGTTCTGTCGGATTATGGCTGTCGATTTCATCTCAAGGATTGCTTACGTAAAAGCGACTGTCCAGAACTTTGCCAACGGGCAGCTTTAAACATGTAGTGTCATTCAGACGGCAAGCTTTACATAGTTCATAAAAGCTGAGTTTAAAGAAGAAACGTGGTTGAAGATAAAGTCAAGTCGAAGAAATAAAATGTTTCTTCGATTTGAAGGTCGGCATTCAGATTTAGATTCGATGGCTTTGATTATGTTGTGTTTGCAAGCTCCTGAGACAATGAAATGTTTTAAATGTGGGAGGGGAGGGGCACGTGAGGGGTTGTGTCCGGGACAGACTGAGAACACTGTAGATGCAGTGGTGAACCGCTGCAGAATGATGCTGTCAGGAACCAGACAGAGCAAGCTGGAGCCTTCCAGGGGTACAGCAGAGGCTGCAAAAGCCAGATGTGATGACAGGGATGGGAAGTTCAGAAAGGGGTAGAGGGCCAGAAACATCAAATGTCATTGACAAACCAGCTGATCTGGTGATGGATGATGAGGCTAGTGAGGAGTGTGTGAGTGATGGTGCAATTTTTAAGACGCTTCTTCTGTTAAGAGGAAAGGAACAAAACGAAAAGAGGGGATGCAAAGTCAAAACAACTGCCAGAAATTCAAGTCTGAGGCACATAAGAGATAATGAAAAGAGTACTGCTGAGGAGTCTGAATGGTGATACGATGTGGACAAAAGGAGTAAGCGTCAGTGCTTACTCCTGAAGATGGCGCCAGTGTGTAAGGCATGCCGTCTGCCAGCATCATGTTACACCTGCCTTTTGTTTGCTGTCATTTTATTTCTGTGTTTTTGCTGTCGGCATGTAACTAGTCTACTCGTATATGATCGCCAAATTCTGTTCGACATCCAAGCGTCCTGTGAGGCCTCGGGGCTGTTTAGAGATCGTTTGGGAAGAACGAGCTGGTGGCCTCCCACTCGTGCTCGTCTGACATCCCACACCATTTGCGCTGTCATCCGTGCCGACCTCCCCCGTTGACAAAACGCCATAGGAGACGAGGAGGACGTGACGGAGTGCCTTGTCGCTCACAAAGCTGACCTGGGGTTCTCGGATGTGCTTTGCTCTCGTCTCCTCCACGGTGGGTTCGCGGTTGTCCCGCTGTTCGTGACTGCGGTGTTCGAAGGTCCGTGGCTGCGATGGCACGACCTTTCCCCGGTCGAGACTGGAGACAGTTGTGTCGTGGCTGTTTGCGTGGCTTCTCCGGGTCGCATGCGTGGTTCTCCGTGGGCCGGGGTAATTCGGCGGGGAGATGCGGTGTCAGTGAGGAGTGTTTGCGGATTTATCCGGTGCGGTGTGAGGGCGACACCTGCGGCACATTGCGACGGGCCTCAAAGCCAGACAGTTGGATTCGAACTCGCACATGGCTCATTACCAGATCATTGGCTAACAAAACATTTGTGCTAAATGACTTTTTTACCTGCACAAAAACTGGACTTTATGCTGCTGACTGAGACTTGGCTTCATGCTGGCTGAGTCTGTTTCCCTTTCCGAAGCCTCTTCCTCTCAAATTGTGATTTGATGTCTCCCCCGCACCACTGGTAAGGGGTGGGAGAGGTCCTGCCTACTGTTTAAATCACAAGTTTCCAGTGTCGGCTGTTAACATCTGTCAACTATTCGAGTTTTGAGCTTCAGCTATCCAACTAAATCCCTCCACCCCAACGCTATGTGCAGTTGTGTATCGGCCTCCGAAATACAGCAAAGAATTTATGCCAAGACTTTGCTGACTTTGTAGCAGGTCTAAGGGTAAACTATGATCATTTTATAATTTGTGGTGATTTTAACTTGTATGTTGTGAAAACAAACCCATGGTTAACGATTTTGTAAATCTTTTAAATACTTTTAATTTAACTCAGTCAGTGTCTGGTCCAGTCACACGAAAAGGGACACACATTGGACCTTGCGAAGAAGATGAAGAAATGTCTGCTAGCTTTTATGCAGGTTGCTACCAAAGCTACAGGAGAAGTCAAAGGCAGGGCTTGAGAAGCCTTTGTGTGAAAACAAGAGCTTTGCGAATGCAATGCAGAACATGGAGGGCGGAAAAGCGCCTGGAGTCGACGGTCTTCTAAGTCCGAATTTTACAAAGCCCTTTTGGGAGGTGATGGGTGAGGGATTTCTCCTGGGTGTTCTCAATTGAAGAGCATGGCCGAGGGTTCTCCACCTCTGAGTTGTGGGAGAGCTGTGATTACTCTTCTCCCAAAAGAAAGGCGATATTGCAAGAAATTAAGAACTGGAGACCAGTGAGCTTGTTGTGCTCCTGATTTTGAAAGTGGCTCTGGCCAATAGATTGAGAGAGGTGATGGGGCAGGTCATACGCCCTGACCAACGCATACCTGTTTGCCTACTGAGGTCTCATCTCCAGACTAAGATCTTCCTGTTGGGACATAATGGAAGTTGCTGGTCTGTTGGGTATCAATCTCGGACTCATTTCCATTGATCAAGAAAAAAGCATTTGATAGAGTCTGAGCACCAGTACCTTTGGAGAAACTCTGATGCTTTTGAAAGTATGCTAAGAATCAATGGTAGTTTGAGCGCCCTTTTTTAAAGTTAATAGAGGCATGAGACAGGGGTAGCAATATGTAATCTGAACCAAGTATATTTG
>JAQIUQ010003208.1:0-14378 GCA_030378365.1 Hybognathus amarus | reverse complement strand
ATTTTAAATTGTGTGGTGGAAGTATAATTTTCCATATCCATTATAGTGGGTGTATTGTATACTTAATGAATGTGATAATCTCACAAAGGTCTCTTATTTATATGGCTTACTTATTGAATAATATTTCAATGTGATATTTAAGAATAAGCTATGTTATTTGTTCTGCAGACTTTTATTGATTCAATGATTTGAACAGCTTCACTTGATAACTTTAGAGCCAGTGTAAGATTCCCTACTTTGTTTAAAAATGAGTGTCAAGGTCTTAAATTGTCCTCATTTTATATCTTTCCTTTAGACACATAATAAATTAATTAGCATCAAATACTTCCATCTACCCAATCAAAATTGCATTTTCAACAGTAGGAAACTAATATGCTGCCTTAATTCTCATAACAATTGGTATAACAGTGATGGATAGTCCTCTTGTACATAATTATTCAAAATCTTTCCATTTAGAGGTGATTAAGAGAAAAGTTGCCTGATTTTATGACCCTAGAGCATCTGGATTGGCTTGCGCTTCCTGTGACTTAACATCTGTGTTGCTAGGTCAAAGCAAACTCACTATTCAAGTGGGACCACCTCATTTTCAAGACTAATGCACTGAAAATGAGCACAGAATTGCACATCCAAAGGATAGTCCTGGCGTAGGTTCTTGCCAACAGTTGTTCGACTCTTGCCAAACTCCCTCGTTCTTGCAGTCTCTTGTACTGTCCCTGCTTGTTTCTCAGAAACCTCCGAGTGCTAAACAAAACTGGAGTGAGCCAAATTACTCAGATTCCTGTATTTTGTAAACCCTTCCTTCAAGTGAGATTACATTGTAGCTGCACAGACAAAGATTTTATCGCCTGCAGAAAGGGTGAACATAAGAGACAGTGTAACCTTCTTTTGAGTTTTATTGCATGCCAACATGATACCCAGTACACTCCTACATATCCTCAGTAATCTCATTTGGGTCAAAGTACCGTTGCTTATTTTCTCTTGCAGGTGGTTAACTATAAAAGCACCCCAGGAGTTCCATGGATGCTCACATGTTGTCTGCCACCAAGGCTTTGGATTCATCGCTCTCTTTGCCCTCCCCACTGAAAAAGTGTCCATCTTTGCATCTAAAGGTTGTTCCAATGCTCATGGGGAACTGCCTGCTGCTGTTCCCTCTGGTGCCTCTAAGACAAAAGCTCTTTGTTTCTCCCCTCCACTCTTCATCCCAGAGCAGGATGGGGAAGGAGCAGCACAGGAATCTGATGGCACATAGGAAACATGGCATGATGGAGTACGACAGAGTCAAGAGAGCATGGCGTGTGGAACCAGTTCTTTGTTCTTGAGGAGTACATGGGGATCTGATCCACAGTATGTTGGGAAGGTAAGAAGAAAAGAGATTTTCTCTGAGTCGAGGCTTTGGGCTAAAGGGTATTGAGAATAGATTGAGAATAAATCTGTGGGGGAGTTCAAAGGGCTGCAACTATAACCCGCTGCTTCTAGTTATTCTTATTCTTCTTTTACTGTGTCTTCACTTTCTATGCTCATGACCAGCTTTTGGTTGCTTGAAAGTAAATATTCTCAACCACATAACATGGTTCATGGTTTGAGCAAACAGATGGTGCAATTGAGATTTTTTGGAGAACTTTAGCAATGTATTGAAACTTGAGGATTTGTCTGTATAGTTTAACATTAGGATTATTACATTCAGATCAATGCTGAAACATACAAAATGGATGTAATTGACAGCACTATAAATGTAAACATACACATTTATATCATATCTATATAACCTGTTACACAAATGTAAAAAGAAAAAGCAACATGGAAAATAGAAATGTTTAAATTTTTAAATATAATAAGTAGAGGAGAATCTGCATTAATACAGTAGATCATCTATCTATAAATTTCAGGAACGTCTGTTCTTGTCTGTGTGTCTGTCTGCCTGTTTGATCGCATCTGTCTGTAAAGCTGTTAGTCCGTTTCTCGATGGATCTCAAACTTGAAACAAGCGTCTTGCTGCGAGGCACAGAATAAGTGTCATGGCCAAAATTCGACGTCTGTTTGGATTAGAAATGCAAAAGATATCGCTAAAATACGGGCATTTTGCACTAGTTTTTTTTTTTTTTTTTTTTTTTTTTTTACTGCAGTATGATTGCGTCATCAACTTGAGACTCCTCCGTGCTGAAATAAACTAGTGGCAGATGCTTAACCATTTTGGCAGACAACCATATATGTATATGTAGATGCAAAACTGCCTTCTTCCTCACCCAAGGCGCCTATATTTTGACACTTTTGCAAAAGCGCAAACATCCAATTCACACATGGCACCCTTTAGCCCCAAATGAGACGGTAAGTTTTAGGTAGCCATTTTAAAGTGCTATTTCAATAATTTGTTCTTCCCTGGATTTCCACTACCAAATAACAGACTGGCAAAGACTTTTTGACTTTACTTTCGGAACATAAAGCTCTCAGTATTTCCATCAAAAATATATTCAATTGTGTTCCGAAAATGAACAAAAGTCTTACAGGGTTGAATATACATGAGGGTGAGTAATTACCGCCATAATTTTCCTTCAGATCAATCTAGACCCTTTCAAATTTGTAAAACTAGTTTTACATCAACTCAAACAAACTGACAATCTTATGTCTGTGGGAAGACGTCGGATCATCTTATGATCTGCTGATCTCCCCACGCACCAGAAATTGTTGCATTGTCAAACATGCGGACTGGTACAATCCTGAAACCATTTAATTGGTATTCACAGCAAGGGATAGAGCTTAAAAGGGCTTCGTATTGGATCCCAGGATGAAAATTCAATGTCAATGATCCTCTACAAAAGAGGTTCGGAATTGAGCGTCTTCAGCTTGAGTTACGACTCAGAGCCAAATTGATATAGCCTGCAGTCAGTGCCAGTGCAACCAGTGTGAGCCTGAACTGAGAGCTGTCTGTGATAGCATCGAGTAGACTGGGGCTTGTCACAGGCATGTTCTCACAACCACATGCCACCTCTACTTCTGGTGGCTGCAGTAACACATTCGAAAACAGTCTCGCTTTCTTCACTCAAGATCAGACAGAGTGATGTCATGGAATGAGCCTTGCCTGTAACCTCCGATTGTATCATAACATGAGAAACACGCAGTAGAGTCAGAGCCACTCCAGCTTTAATTGCAAACAGACATGTTATCCTATCAGGAGCAGAAGTTTGTTGGCTACTGACCTCCTTTAACTTGGGGTCACTGGAAGAATGGCTTACAGGCTACTTATGCATTATATGGATGATGCTGCATGTTGGCATCAAATGAGCAATCTGCTACTAAAAGGGGGGGGGGATGACTGCGATTTCACTTTTTTCATTTTAAATAGTGTGTAATGTTGCTGTTGGTGCATGAACAGTATCTGCAAAGTTGCAGCGCTGAAAGTTCAGTGTAAGCAGAGATATTGTCTTTTAAAAATCAGGAAGTATAATTGCCTATAAAAATCGACTCCAATTGGGACTACAGCTGGGTTATGGTACGTCACTAACCTACACATTTGCATCAACCACTCCCTCCAGCAATATAGGCAGAATGGCATGCGCATTTCCCAGGCGGCATGTCGACCCGTCGAGTGTGTTGTTCATCGCAGCTGTCAGGTCTTCTGTGTTCTGGCTTCCCATGTACGTCTATTCTTCCTCAATGATGGATACAATTTATGTTTGATTATGTTCCTGAAAATGATGATCGTAATCTAGCGAGTTCAACACCTGATTCAACTAAGAAACTGTTACTAAAACATGAAGCAGTTCCGACTTTAAAACACAGAGGCAGCAGTTGTTGGGCCACAATCTGTAAGTAGGCTAAGACTTAATCATTTTAAATGTATTTGCATGTATAATTCAAGATGTAGCCTTGTGTTTTATTTTTTTCAAATGCCAGCACTGGCTTTATTCTAGCCACTACTAGTTAGACTATGCTATTTTGTGTCTACGAACAAACCGGTACAAACATTATGGACCTGAATTTTCTATAAGTACTAATGTTTTAAACGTATTTTCATGTATATGCTTTATGATGTTATTTTCGATTTGATCAAGAACGTAAACATACCAACGCTGTTTGAGTATAAGGATGTACTCACACTAGCCAGTTTGAACCGTGCCCGAGTGCGTTCTGACCACCAAAGCGCGGTTCGTTTGACTCAGTGTGAGTGCTCCGAACCGTGCCCGGGCGCGGCTCGATTGGCCGGCCCTGGCCCGCTGAATGAAGAGGTGGGCCAGAGCTCGGTTCAGTTGGACTCGGGCGCGGTTCGCATGCAGTGTGAGCGCTAACCGTGCTGGAGCACGGAACAGGACGCGTGACGTGCAAACCTCCTCATATGAGCAGCACGATTTTCGTGAAAATTTTCGCGACACATCTGTTTAACAACAGGCTGTGAGAAGGCAGTGGACCACACGACACAAAATTATCCACAAAGAAAATAGAGTGATGGACTTCATTGTGTTCCGTTCAGAGACGCGCTCTTCTTGTTCATCCCGAAACCGTCACACCATAATGACGTGAAGTGTGCTCCGGCACGAATGCTGAAACCCTATGTGAGTGCAGGCCAGCGGGGAGGGGGACGATCGTACTCAGGCCCGGTTCATGGCAACCGTGCCTAGTGTGAGTACACCCTAACATTAGTAGCCAGTCAGTTGCTATTGTGTAAAACAAACGTGTATAAAGTTAAAAAATGTAGCAAATTATCATTCAGAAATGTTTAGTAAGAGCCGTGTGTGTTGACGTTCTGTTTGACTCTTCATCGCGGCTTTCTCGTTCTGATTCTGCCTCAAACTGAACTGCAGTTCGACACATATTTACATCTGGACCGGAGCTCATGACATGCCCGTAAAGGTAATGGGCGTTAATCTTCCGGACAACGTCGAGCGACAGTTTAGCCAATCACAACACACCGGGCCAAACTAACCAATCTGAGCTCACGACGTGTTTCTGAGGGAGTGTTTTTATAGAATTAGGAAGTGAACCGCTCGTTCAGGGGACAGAGGAGAGCGCGGCTGACAATAAAGGTGAAGTTTATGAAAAATAAGACTTTAAAAAAAAGAAAAAACACGAATACATGTTATATTGCACCCCATAAATCAACGCGTTCTCATCCTTTAGCGTCATATAGAACGTTATATGACAAAACGGCGTTATACTTACGCGCATGGTACCCTTTATCGTTTATATAACACGCGCTGTGATGGTTAGGTTTAGGTGTGGGGTAGGGTAGGGTAGTCTCATATTACGCTAAAGGATTTATGACGCCTTGAGTTCGCGTGTTATATAAACGATAAAGGGTACCATGTGCGTAGTATAGCGCCGTTTTGTCATAAAGCGCTTTATGTGACGCTAAAGGATGAGAACGGGCTCCATAAATACAATCATGCAAAGGAAAAAAGCAGTAAACCCCTCCTTTAAAGAGAAATTGTTAACAGTTGTTAATATTTTATAATCACTGTTATTTTATAATTTTCAACCATGTGAATAAAATAATTAAGATGAAACTGGCTGATCAAATGAGAGCCGTAAAGCTTATAATAATTGAATAATTGTTGTGAAAATGTACTGTAGGTAAGTATGCGCAGTTCATTTAGTAGTGTTAGTTATTCCCTATCACTGATGTGTGAAGGAAGTTTAGATTCACTGTCTGACACACTGAAAACACATTGTAGGTCCCAGTACGTTTTCATTAGATAATAACACTTTAAACTTTGCAATTGTGGCTTCACACCTCCCATAACTGTAGTTATTAGAAGCTGAGGACTGTGATCAGAGCTGGCACCATGGGAAATTATAACACAATCCCTCACATAATGTTTGAGCTGCTGTCACAGTTAAAGTGACACCACACATGAAATGTTTCATCAAAGTTACATGACAGGAAAAGTTTACTTTACTTCATTTTAAGTTTACTTTACTGAATTCAGAATGTGCATGGGGAAAATACTCATTGTGCACTTTGTGTGCATTTTAGCTTCTCTCAATTCAGTTATATCCTGATTAAAAATGAATGGGTCAGTCTGAATAAATTATTGAGAATGTTGAGTGTTCAGTTAAACAATTGCTTCTTTCTCAGTGGGAACCAATTGTAGAAAAATACTGGATCATATAACTTGGTGTGCTAACTGGTGTAACAGTCCGAGGGGACTATTTGCTGGTTGTGGTCAAATAATATGGTGCAGAATCCAAGAAAGCCTTTAATTGGATAATAATTTGAATGTTTTGCAAAGTTACTACAATTAATTTGTGAATAAATTACAATTATTATTGCTGATTCACCCACAATCACACTAAATTGGATTAAGAATAGCATGTTTTTTTTAAATTCCAGCAATCAGTGCATTTCTCAACTGCTTTAATGCTGACAAATGTACCAATTTACTGTATCAAATGTGTATGCAAGTTTTCTTTTTGGCTATATTTTTCTGTGTGAAGCAAGGAACACTTCTTGTTTGCCCTTTGCAGTGAGGATATATTACCCCACTGTCACATTTTTCTTTCCAAGTATGACCTTTTCAGTCGAAAATAACTCTTCTTTTTAGCCTTGCCTTTTTTCTGGCTATTTTACTGTCAACAGTCAGGATTGTCCTTACCTCTAAACACTTTTTGTGAGACCATGTGGTTATACAGCCATCAGCGGTCACCATTTTAGGAGAGTGTGTCCTTAATTTATTGGTCTCATTTGCATTCATAAAAGATTAGTATAGTGAAATCGAACTGTAATGAACTGTAACAAAGATTAGCTCTTTCAATGCTGGGTTGAAGCTCATGGATAATCTACAATCTGCTAATGTGAATTATTTGATGGCCTGTTCTCTATCTAATGTACTTTTAGTATTAGCTACACTGTCATGCAGGAACGTGGCAGGATTTGGCAGTACAGTTCTTCTTCCATTTTGATAATTTTGCATCCTTTCACATTATGTCAGTGATTTATTTTTTCACTTTAGAGTAATAATTCGATAACTTCAAACTATCCTTCCTTTCCAGAGGATCAAATTTGGTGTTTCCTTAAACGCTTTCTCTGAGTTGAAAAGATAACGGTTTTCCTCAACACTCTATCACCTTAGGATCCTTAATTCTTTAAAACCTCCACTAAAGCCATTATATTTTCAGCTGAAGAATATCCATGCTGTAAATAAATCAATGTTGTTGAGCAGCTAACAGAAAATTAATAGTGACGGTTATCCACATCAATCCTCTTTGGACATGTTCAAACTGTATGGGTAATGATATGCCACCCACATGTTAGCCGACATGTATAGTCACATGATCAGTTTTTGAAATAGAATTGGTTTGGTTAGGACAAATCTGATTTACTGTAAGTAAATGGATTGAAATAAAATTATCATTGGATATGCTACATTTGTGCTTAAAAAATGATTGTCTTGCTTTTGTTTGCTGATTTTGAATTTGAATATATTTGCATTTGTTTACAGTTAAATTATGGTAATTCAGTAATTATTTTACTCCACTCCCAGTGAGATTTCTCATCATCTCTTTTCACATTTCAGCTTCACTCTGACCTGGATAAGGGAGATAGTAAGGTAAAGTACACTCTCTCAGGTGAAGGAGTCGGCTCTATTTTCACCATCGGAGCCGAGCACTGGAGACATCCATGCCTTAAGGAGCCTGGACAGAGAGAGAAGCCTTATTACACATTGAGAGCGCAGGCTGTGGACGTGTTCACGGGCAGACCCTTAGAGCCAGAGTCAGAGTTTATTATCAAAGTCCAGGACATCAATGACAATGAGCCAAAGTTCCTGGAGGGCCCATACTCGGCCAGCATCCCAGAGATGTCACCCATCGGTGAGTTCACTTCTCATTATGTTCCAGATGGTTTGGTGTTTGAAACTGAGGGAAAATCCTGGCCTCAAAGCATGTTGCTTTTAAGTATGTCTTGATTTGATGGTCTGAACTCTTCTTTTTTATTGTTCACATACATATTCATGGTCAGTGAAAGATGTTAGACATGTTGCTGCTAGTAATTAACTGCACCGAATGATTTATCCCTGTTGCAAAAACAGCTTAAACCAGCCTAAGGTGGCTAGTCGATCTCCCAGCCTGGCCAAGCTGGTCTGTTTTGATTGTTTTAGAGAGCTTTTGGGCACTTTTCAGCTGTCCAGGCTGGGAGACCAGCTGGCCAAACAACTAATCCCAAATGCTGTTGAACACTGCATTTCCCCTTAGGAAAGCAGTCACAATTCTCAATTATTCATATATCGATAATTCATCATTATCATGGTACATAAACTATCTCTATATTTCTTCCAAATAGAAGTACATTTTCATTCATAAAAGTTTCGTTTTTTATTAAAAATGAAAAAAATGAGATTTCGGCTTGATTTTTAGTTTTTTGGTTAACAGGTCAAAAACAGATAAATGACCTCAAAATCCATTTTGCACATGAGGGCGGCCATGAGACGCCCCTTTCATCCGATTGGTCAAGCAAATCTTGAGCCTGTGACATCATCAGAAATTCCCCAGGTCTTTTCAACAAAACAATAGTCCTATGGCTCTGCGTACCGCTTCTTAAACTGTACAACTTAACGCGTTTCACAGAAGTATTTATGGTAACACTTTACAATACGTGTGCACTAATATGCATTAATTCATCCTTAACTAATGCACAGATAATCATGAATTAATGTATTACTCATGAAGAACTAAACCATTAATAAATTATTACTGCATCAACAACTAATAGTCAATATGATTAATAGATTAAGTAATACATGAATTGCTATTAATTCAATGTGTCATTGTGTATTAATTCCTTAATAACATATTTTATTAACTAATAGTGTAAATTAATGTGTTAATTACCACAATTAGTCAAAGCTATGCACTTCAACTTCCAGTTGTCTGTTTTAATTAATCATTAGCTAATGATTTGCAAGGTATCATTATGTTATGACTTTACTTGTTGGGGCACATCATTATTAACTAGTCATTTAGTGATTGTAGTAATTTTCACGTGAATTTGCACTAACAATTCATTAATTAATGATGTATTAATGCATATTAGTGTACCTGTCATATTATCTCAAAGTTAAAATACAAGGCTTTGGCTCATTCTGGTAATTAACATATTAATTAACACTATTAGTTAAAAAAATGAGTTATTATGGAATTAATCCACAATTACATATTTAATTAATAACAATTAATGTATGAACTAATACATTAACCTTACTGCATCTTAATTAGTTCCTAATGTGGTAATCGTTAATGAATAGCTTAAATAATCATTAGTTACACATTAATTCAGTATTATCTGTGCATTAGTTTAGCATGAATTAATGCTTATTAGTGCACACATATTGTAAAGTGTTACCGTATTTATTTTAGAAATATTCAATATCAACCTTCACCCAGCCGGTTTTAATTAGCTGTGCAAAGTTAAATCTGTGTAGTGCTACACTAGAACCGCACAGAAGCGGGTGAAGCACAGACTGTTCTTTCAAGTGTAAATATCTGTTTTACAGTCTATGGTAAATAAGAAGCAGTCATAACTCTTCTTCTCAGGATTATTAATATAGTATGTATTCATCATTTTATTTTTATTTTATTTTTTTTGCATGTGGAAATTCGCATGGTCTCTTTTCATGATAAGGCACATGTGTGAGCAAATAACGGCCACTGACGCTGATGACCCCACTTTATGGAAACAGCGCGGATTGTGTACAGCATCCTTCATGGGCAGCCCTACTTTCTGTTGACCCCAAGACAGGTAAGGAATAGTGGATTTGTGGGTGGTGTTTTATATTTAACACATGGTTTTTGCATTCTATTGAGTTGAACTCACCGCTCTGCTCAAAGCCTTTCTATGGCATTGCCTTTGGCATTTTATTCCATTTGTGTCATGCCATCATATTCTGATCAAAAAGTAGCTCCTTTGAGAGGGGAGCTATTAGGACTGATTAAGTCTTTTTGAAGGATGTCAGAGGTTCACCTCTTCGATGATACAGCTCACAAAGGCATTGTAGCACAGATTAATGAAGGCCTGTTTAATTCTTCATATCTCTGTAGGTCTTTTACGTCCATCAGAAGAGAATTGTGCTGTTCTTAGAACCGAGGGCAACATTTTCATTGAGTTAAAGTTAAATTAATTATTTAGTACAATGTCACTTTATCCTGTGTTTTGAAATGTACAAAAACAAAGTATATGCGATGTATATTTCTTTGTTCTTCATTTTCTAGAACAAGAGTTTAAGAACCTTACTGTATTTTTGTGTAATTAATTAAGAAAAAGTGTTCCGCCATCTTCCTCTGACTAAAGTAACTTGAACGCACTGCGTCGTAAACATGATTTCCCACCTTGTACGATACAGAACTTCCCTCAGGAGGACTTGAACGCACCATTAGTTCCACTGAAAGCTCACAAATCAGTCTTTTCATGTAGTCGCGGTGTTACATTGTGTCATATATGTCAACAAAACTGATTAAAAAACCGTCAATCTCCACTTCATTGATAGTAGATACTAGCCTGCGATGCCAGCCCAAACTCCGCCACACAACATTTTTTGGACGGGAAGTTCGGTCTGAACTCGAATCCATTGAGGAGTAATAGAGCATCACAGTCCCGCCCACAGCCCGAGAGAGCGCTGGTGCCGGAAGTAAATTTCCCATTCATTTTTCCCATTGACATTTTGTAAAATCCATATCTAAAGAGTATTAGAGCATGTCTAAAGATAATCAGCTACGGCTGAACTCATAAGCATACAACATATCATTTCGAGTGAAAAAACGAAGAGAAAATCCCAAAAAAAGTCAAAGGTACAAGCCTGTGTACATATTATCATTTCCGAGCAAAGGAACTACTCCTCCCATAAACCACCGCGCCTCACTAAAGTCGACTGAAATCCACCGTGAAAGAGCCTTTTGAGTGACTTCCAAATCTGACGACGGGCACGTGAACTTTTTCCTCCAGTGAATTTTATATAATGAATGTGCAGGGAAGCTCCTTTTCCTCAAATTAACTGAAGCTTATGCACATGCTAAAACATTGAACATCTGGCTCGCTCATTGGCTTCTATGAGCAACTGGACATCCAATGGCACGGGGCGTCTCAGAGGTGCGACCAATGAACTCAGCCCTACGTCATTACGCGATCTTCAGTCTTCACGTACCTTCGCAGGGTTTGAGACACGTGACACGACTTCCACCAATCAGATGCATCACTGTGGGATTGTGGGATTGTTCAGGATTGTGGGTAATGAAGTACTTATCCAATACATCGCGAATAAAAGGCATTTATCTTAAAACAAGGTTTGTGCCCCATGAACTTTTGGCGTTTATATGAGCACATACAATCACTTAGTACAGCCGTAGCTGGTTTTAAGTCTACCATGTATGGTTACGTTTTTATGGCTTATATCCCAAATGTCAATGGAGAAATTGTATTGAATTTTTACTTCCGGCATCGGCTGTGGGTGGGACTGTGATGCTCTATTATGATCAGACAAGAATCGTTCGGGCCAATCAAATTGCCAGGCGGGCTTTAAACGATGATGGACAGATGATCTGCCAGGACATAATCATCACGTTATCAAGAGCGCTTAATTGGCCTTCTATAGATTCCGCTGTCGCGTCTGTTGTAAAATATATCGACTGCGCATTCATTTTAATAGACGAACAGAGAACTGCAATCAAGGCATTTGTCGATCGGAAATATATTTTTGGTGTTCTTCCAACATGATTCTGGGAAAAGTGTAACTTATCAGCTGGCTCCGATGGTCACTAAGAAGATGGGACGTAATGAAAAGCCTGTGGTTGTTGTGGTTTCTCCTTTGGTCGCACTCATGGAGGAGTAAGTAAAAGAAGCAACACTCGTTATTTAACTTCTAAAATAAGTAAGTTCTGTAGTTGAAAACTGCGCTATGCAAAGGAGTTGACTTACTGCGTTGCTCTGATTGGTTGTAGGTCTACTGACTATCCAATTGAGTGCAGGTTTTTTTTTTCCTGGTTCGGTTAAGACACGCCTCATAATCAAAGCCCAACTTCAATGGTTCTCCATTGAATATGAGTATGACGAAGTCAGGCTAAGTAGATACGGTCTTATTTTGAAATTTATTATTTTTCAAACAGATGCTGTATAAAGCAGAACTGCTGCAGTACATAAAGTATTAAATGGAAATGTGTCTGAAACATTTGTGGATTTGGTAAATATTGAATTAATTTCACTTCAGCTGTGGTAAAGTATACAAACACTACGTGAGCGGTCACTAAGGGAACGAGAAAGTGTCCGAACTTCACGTCTCCGTTTGCAGCTCCTACGATATAGAACCCACCTTGGCGCTAATTGCAATATTTCACGCGACAATCATGCAGAAGAATTGCTGTGTCGTTTCTGTACCACCAATAAACCTACACCTTGAGTGTTTAACAGCAAAACTTGAGTGTTGAACACATCACATGTACACTCATTGAATACCTAGCAAGTTACTAAATATGAGAACAAACTCAAGAGCAACACTAAAAATGAAATTAGCAAATGGTTAAACCATATTATTCATAGATGCAGGCCTAAATTATATATTTTTTTATGTGTACGCCTATTTTAACTAAATATCTATAGTTGATTACAATAAACTCTTCATTGAATATTTTTTAACCTGTTAATTCTCTATCTACATTTTTTTTTTCTGATAAAAAGTGTATGTTCTTACATGCCATCACTCTGTTTCTCTTTCTTTTTCTGTCGCAGGGGTCATAAGAGTTGCCTTACCTAATATGGACAGGGAGGTTAAAGAAATGTACCAGGTGGCCATACAGGCTAAGGACATGGGCGGTCAGCTTGGGGGCTTAGCTGGAACCACTACCATCAATATCACTCTCCGTGATGTCAATGACAACCCACGCGGTTTTCTAAAAGTATGTTCAGAAAACAGATCTTTCTAGATGTGCAGGAATCATTATAGAACACCATTAGGCTTACAGTATACTGTCAGCATTTCTATATGCAGCAGCAGTTTATCCCTGGGGTTTATCCTTAATGTGAATTTAATCTGGTTTGCTGTGTGGAAACCTTAAACATGAGTCCATTATTTGAATTGTTTAATTCAGTTAATGGCAGTCACTGATAGCAGAGATTGGCTTTCTTTAAAACAGGCCTGAACAGTAATACATGACCCGAGAAGAACCTCAGATTTACAATTGGCCATGATTAAGACCTCAAGGGTTCTTGCCAAACACAAACAACTACATAGTTTATTTTTGCCAATGTGATTAGCATTCCAGCACTTTTCTCCAGAGCGCCTGAAGTGATTAGAGGATGATCATTGTTAACTGTGATGTCTAAATGTAGATTAAGGTATTCATAAATGTTATGACTATTCCTGAGGGGAGAATGTGATTAGTAATAAAGTTGTTTGTGAATTTCAACAGGTATCTTTCACTTACGTGTTCTTGACTCTTCACCTGTGGGCTCATCGGTGGGAAGGGTTAAAGCTCATGATCTTGACTCTGGGAAGAATGCTGAAGTGGAATATAGCATTGTTGCTGGGGATGGCAGCTCCATGTTTGATATTTACAGCAATAAGGACACACAAGAAGGAACAGTCATTCTGAAAAAGGTAGAGTATGGCTTTTTGTAGTCATTTTCGGTCTCAGAAAAATAAGATTAGCTATCTTGGTGTATCATACACTACCATTTAGAAGTTGATTTTAAAAATGCAGTTTTTCTCATGGTGGCAAAGCTGAATTGTCAGCATTATTTCAGTCTTCAGTGTCATATCATGATCCTTCATAAATTATTCTAATGTGCTGATTTGGCACACAAGAAACATTATATTATTGTCAATGTTGAAAACAGCTGTATAAACAACTCAATATTTTCCAGGATTCTTTGCTAAATGAAAAGTTATAAAGAACAGTTTTTATTTGAAACAGAAATCTTTTGTTACATTAGAAATGTAACAAATGCACTTTCAATGCATCCTTGCTGAATATTAATTATTAATTTCCTTAAAATGTTACTGTACCTTTTGAACAGTGTTTTACATTTATTTATTATTTAACATTTTTTATAACATTTATATTGACTTTCTTTTTCATGCATTTCAACATATATATTTTTTCTTTCTTTTTGTGTTCAGTATTTAAATGTGAAGATGAATTAGGATTGAGAGCTATAGCACAGTGCCAGTTCTGGACTTCTGGGGGCCCGAAGCAAAATTTGTAAGGGGGCCCCTGTCAATGCATTCATAAAAAAAAAAAAAATACTAATAATAAAAAATACACCAAAAAAAAATACCCCCAATACGATCTTTCAGAGCAGTTCCAGTTAACAAACAACTGTGAGTTGAAACAGTCAGTATACTACTATATACAAATTTTAAACAATAGGGCAAATACAATAGTACTAAAATATAAAAAAATAC
>JAQIUQ010003205.1:82500-106037 GCA_030378365.1 Hybognathus amarus | reverse complement strand
CTGTTAATGTTAATAAATGCACTGTCTGACACATGAACGTTTATTAACTAACATTATCAAATGTTAATATTGTTTTTAAAATATATTTTGCTCATTGTTTACTGATAATAAGACCTTACTCTAAAAGTGCTACTGATATGTTTTAGGAGTAGACAGCTAATATGTCACAACGTTAGCATTCAAAAACTATTTAATGTCACTTACCCCTTAATATGTGGATGTTTTATTGTTTGATCTGGTAAGCATTGTGTAATATTTTTAAATGGTATACTGTATTCACATAAATATATTATATATAAATTATATGTAATTACATTACATTTAAATGAAATAATAATAATATGAATAGCATAAGTATTATCTGCTAACTGTTCAGTTTGTTCTGTTAGTTCTGTCAGTTCATTGTGTTTCCCTTTGCTTGAGTTCTAGTTCTTTGTTTCCATAGTTGTTTATTAGTTCTAACACTTGTTCTGTTCTCCGTTGATTGCTCTCTGTATATTTAACCCTTCGGTTTCTTCGTTTAACAGTCACACTTACAGGACCTTCGGGTCAAAATTGTATTTAAATATTTAAAAAGAAAATCATTATTTTTTTTTTACTTGTTTTTTATAATATTTTTCTTTTTTTTTGTTTTGAGAAGAAGAAAAAATATTAGTATTAATGCAATAATTATGACCAATTTTTCCCCTCATTGAATATAATAGAAAAAAAAAAATTTTTAAAGCTGTATTTTATTTTGTAGTCAACAAGCCTAGGCCTCATAAAATCAATTTCTGAAATTAGATGGATGCCATCTCATGGACACACTGACTTTTTTAAAAATACAAAACACATGTATAATCCTAAACTCTAAAGGTGTGTGTGGATGTGTCTGTTTTGTACTCTTGATGTTCTGATTCACACCCTTTTACTGTTGTGTGCTTTTTTCAAGATCGTTGCTGATTTGTAGATTGTACGCACAAAAAAGCTCAGTATTTTAACAGTTTTTGCCAATTTCCTATATCCAGCATGCCATTTTTGACCTGAAGATCTAAGTGATGACTTTTTTAGACCACTTAGACTTTTCAAATCCTGTCCCCAATTTTTGGGGTTTTTCATATACCAAGTACCATTAAAGTCACCAAGTTTCAGATATCATTCTAATGAAGCTACAACTTTTACAAAAATTGTAGACGCTTTGGGTCATTATCGCACCTGAAGAACCCAGAGGGTTGAGGCTTTAGTTCACAGTCTGTTTAGTTTATGTGAATGTGTTATTGCTATATCTTTTCTCTAATGTTTTTTTTTTGTTTCATAAGTATTTTTGTATTCATCTTTGTTCATGTGGTTTCTAACACATTACAAAACTACCAAACCTGAGATTTGATTTGTTGCAGTGGTTTTTTCCCTGTTACTGTATGTACTTGCTAGCCATCCAATTGCTCTGCCTAGAAGAAGGAGCAAAATCTAGAAGGACCACACCGAGGACTTCTTAGATCTGGTGTGCCTTAAGCCAGGACATACTTGAACGACTGCAAGGCCAATCATGAATGTAATTCGTACTTACGCCGAATGCGCCAACTGTCACGTTCAGTTAGAGCTCATAGTCAGTGTTTTGAAATTGCTGCAGTCGATGGAAAGTCTGTAAGTGTGTTCAGTTCAGTCTTACACACTATCTGTCAGGTGTCTGGTTGTGTTTCCCTGCATTGTCACCAGAGGTCCTCGTTTCTCACGGTTATCTTTCACTGCTTTTCAACTTCATTTCCCAGCATTCTGTTCTGTCGCTCATTAAGTTCATTGCACCAGTTCACCTTGTTAGTTACTGTGTGTATATATTTCTCTGTCTGTGTTAGTGTTCATTACAGAGTCCTTGTTAATGTCCAACACTTCTTGGTTTTGTGCTTACCCATTCCTTGTGTTCTGTGTTGCGTCTTTATTTTGCAGATTGTTTATATGGTATTTGGCCCTTGCCTGGACTGGAGGATTATGATTTACGGATTACCCAAATTAAAGGAACATCATACTGCAATTGGATCTGCATGTTCTCTCTCCTGTGTGTGTCGTGACACTATCCAGCAATCCAAGGCACCGTCTGCCCGGTGTTAGTCCTCAGGGAGATTCTGCGCCAGCCTGTCGGACTGGGTCCTGCCGGATAACGGTTTTCCGTTCACCATCTACCCCACATACCCCTTTTCCACCAAAAAAAACTGATTCGGAACTGGTGCTGGATCAAAGTTGGTTTGGAGTTGGTTCAACTCTGTGAACCGCTTCAGAACCTGTTTGTTTTTCCACTGACTAGAGGGCCCAGGGAACTACGTCGCTACGTCACTGTGTACGTTGCCATACGTCTCAGCCAGAGCCGTTGGTCTTTCAGCGATAAAACGCTTGAAGTCAGATTGAAATATGTAAGTCTCTTTAATTTTTTCGTTTGATATGTAATTTTTTTCTAAAGTTATGTACCCCGGCCTCTGTGTCTTTTGTTCTTTCCATTTATTTGTTCTATATTTGTGACTGTTTCTTCTTTGCTAATGTTTTCAATAAAAAAATTGAAAAATAGAAACGCTTGCCAACTTAAATCATAAACAATTACAAAAGGCGGACTCCATCGTGTTTCTGCAAATGTTTCTCCTGGCTTTGCGATCCTACTATTATGGTCAGAAGAAGATGTTTCAGAACACATCTCAACCCGCCCAGCCCCCGAACGTAAGCATGACCGTGGTAGAAGACGGTTCTGAGTTGAGCAAAGAGTTGGTGCCACTTTGGAACCAGTTTCCCAGCCGAGAACCGGTTCTTTGGCTGTCGAAATACAGAATAACTGGTTTGCGCAGGCACCGGCTCTGAACCGTTCTTCGAAGATACCTTTGGTGGAGAAGGGCTACAGAGGAGGACACTACCAGCCCCACTCCGGACCCAGAGGCCAACCGCGTCTTTCACAGACTGCATGAGAGTGACGATGTCAGCAGCCCACCGCAGACATGAAGCTTTGAGCCCTGCACGATGTCACCGTTAGATCAAACAAACACTTAGCCAATGCATGCACCCGGCAGGCCAGCTTAACGGATTGTCTGGATAGAGCCGTCTACACCACATCTGTCACTGGGAGTGTCTTTGTGGATTCGAGGGCATGGAGTAGCAGCCACACCCACATTCCCTGTTCGGCCTGTTTTTAACTCTGTCTTATGAGGGAATGGAAGTGCATATTTCCCTGTTTCCGATCCTCGTCTGATCCCGCCTGCTGCAAGTCTCCCGTGTCTCCAGAGGATCCCGCCCAGCCCACCTCTCCCACTGCCTCTGTTCATAACAGCCAGATTCATCTTCCACGCCACTCGTGACCTCGGCTCCTCACTCAGTCCGCCTGTGTTGGGTGGTGGTGAGGGGCACAGTGTGAGTAGACGTCATGCTGCTTGGTGCCAGAGACCCAGGTGTTTGAACCTCCAAGGTGAGCAGTGGCGGCTCGACTTCGATTAAGATCTGAGGGCGAGACCCTATCTCGAGAGCCGCTCCCTACCCCCTACTTTCATTTCATTTCATTGAATTAAATGTGCTATTAGACAGCCTAAGCTACCAAATTATCACATACAGAGAATATTGAAAAACCCAATACACAGTGAATCAATTTTATGAAGTTAATTACATTAAAGATTCAAAAAGGAGTGTCTTTATTACCTATGAAACTTTCCAAAAAAGGTTACACAAAAAAGGTTTATAAAAATAGAAACCTCATATTTCAGCATTTTAAATCATTCTCTATAAAAAAGCAAGTTAGTCAATAAAGACAGTACATTCCTGACATTTTATATGATAGCTTATATTCGCATTATTAATAGTAAAACTTTAATCTTTAATTTTCCCATGGCCCTGTCGTTGCTATAGAACCATGCACTCATTACACTGCGCTTTGTAACGACAAAGAAGTTTTAGTAGCCAATGTATTTTTCCACCACAGAAAAACGCTGCTGTAGTTTTTTGCTTAAAGATTTATTTACGGAGAAGAGAAAAAACACCCAAGTGGGTGCACGTGCACTTCATACCTAGCATATGAAGTGCGCTTTCGTGAGCGCATAATGAGCGCGCTTCCCGTGCGCCATTTGAAACATAGAGGATTTCCCAAAGGACGCTCCAGCGGCGCAAAGTACGCTCACACGTGAACCAAATCAGGAGATCCCGTCACATCGCTTCATGCCCGCATGGCACCTTCTCAGCAAGCAGGGCGCTGCATCGCACAGATCCCTGAAACTGAGAAAAAAATAGAGAAAACTTCGCGGCACAGAGGATTTTTTCGACTGCTGACCTCTGCCCGCCGGGCCGACCCCCACGTAAACGCCGCCCGGCGACTGCCCGGTCCGGCCTGTGCCTGAGAACCGCTAACACCTGAAGGTGAGGACACCAATGTGTCCCTGAGCAAGACACTTAACCCCAGTTGCTCAGAGGCGTGCGACCTCTGACATATATAGCAATTGTAAGTCGCTTTGGATTACATTTTTTTTTGAAATGTGTGGATGTGCCTCGGGTCATCTGGTCTCCAGCTCGCCTTGTCAAGAGGATACTCTGGCTTCACCTCCAGCTGCCGAGTCCGTTCATCTTGGCTCCTCCTTCACTCGGCTCCACCTGGGACTACGTCCTCACTGCTCTCATCGACCTCCCTTGTCTCTCCGAGATATATTTCTTGACCTTCAGGTGTGCTTCTGTCCTGCACTCCTTCAGCATCTTTGGGCTTCACCTCCTCTCTCCACCTCAGTCCTCTGGCACCCTGGCTCAACCTCGGATCCTCGTTCACTACCGCCTCGGTTTCCTGATCCTTAGTGTCGTGTGGGCTTATATGCTTTTCTTGTCCGCCTGGGCCTCCAACTTGTCGGTCATCTCCGGCCGTATGGTCTTTCTCATCCGGCTCGCTGTGGGCCTTCCTCCTGGCTGTGGTCTGGGTCCCTGCATGGCTCCTTCTGTCTCACTCTCTGCCTGGCTCTTCCCTCTCCCTTCTCTTACAGTTTAGTTCTGTCAGTTGTGTTTTAGTCTGGTTTTCCCTGTGCCCACTTGTCTGAGCCAGTTGTTTGTTTGTTTCCATGGTTGTTAATTAATTTCATGCCTGGTTTTGTTTTCGTTGACTTGCTCCCTTGTGTATTTAAGCCTTTAATACAGTATTTTCCAGGTTCTGTATTGTTTGTTATAAGTATTTTTGATTCACCTTTGTTCGTGCAAATATGATTTACTCTTTCCGCCGCATTGACGGAAATTTCTGTCATTTGTGAGACAACACTATGAAACTGAAAACAGTGTTTTCACTGTTATATGGGAGTGCTATTATGCATCTTCTGAAAGAGTACTGAATATCTAAATCAAAACACATTCGAACAAAGATGCAAAAACAATCAATGTGATTGGTAATCAAATATCTAAAAATAAAGCAATCAACATTAAAGTAGCATATAAATCAAAACTGTGCAGGCATTAGGGGTGTTGATGGATTCTATCTACTGAAACTATGTTTTGATCATCGTTCTGAATCTGATCCAGATGTAGTCTTTAACAAAAACGTGATTTTCTCAACTTTTCGCTCAAAATGTTGATTTTTTTATTAGACATACCCACATTCAAGTGTTTGTGAAAAGAATGCATGAAGCTTTTTTTTTAAGCAGTGGGTTTGTTCTCTTCTTTTATATATGTGAAGATATTTCTAGAACAAATATTCTGGGGGCGATGACATTTTTGTGAAAATGGTCAAAAGCGCTGGCATTGGTTTGCGGGGAAAGAGTTAAACAACAATTAATAAAAAAAGCAACCTTATTGAACATTTAGGTAACACTTTACAATAAGGTTCATTTATTTAAACATTAGTTCATGCATTAACTAACATGAACTAACCATTTGTTACTGTATTTGTTATTGTTTGTTAACGTTTAGTTAATACAAATCTAGCTGTTCATTGTTTGTTCATGTTAGTTCACAGTGCATTAACTAATGTTAACAAGATTTTAATAAAGTATTAGTAAATGTTGAAATTAACATTACCAAAGATTAACAAATGCTGAAGAAGTATTGCTCATTCTTTGTTAATGTTAACTAATGAACCTTATTGTAAAGTGTTACCGAACATTATTTAGTGTTATATTTTCTAGTTTTTAAAATGGTGTAATATTTAAATTTTGTTGTCTGTGAGATAACATCGTAAAACATAATGTATTAAAAATGAAGTCTTGAAGTGATATAGTAACAGTTTCCCTGCCTGTTTGTGACAGATAGTCTCTTGCATAATGCACCAAATCTCGAATATGTTATTGACTTTAATTGTTTTAGTGAATTGGGTCAGTGCGGTAAAACTAGAGCATGCAGTGAAATACTAAGTAAAAAGCTTTTTCTTTTTACCATCCGTATCTGCTCAGATTAAAGTTACGTGTATGTACAGGGGACTGGACAGCCCTAATCTGTAATTTCCATAATTGCTTTTTTTCTTTGTGTTCAAGAAAAAAGTTCTTAATGTGCTAGAAATTAGGAATATTGTGAATGAGGTTTAAATAACACATTTGATGCATTTCCATAAATGGATGCAATTATTATTGTAATCATGGGCTTCTGTGGAAGGAAATTGACTGCTATTCCAGGAATTCGGGGGAATACTGAGAATCATTGATGGACAGAAGTGCAATGGGGGCATTTGATCTGTTTGATCCAAATAACCTGATTTTCCTCTCACCTTAATTTTATGCGCATTTACAATGAAAGTTTTTGTTTTGCTTGATTATTGAAACTGAGTTTCTAAGTTATTGTTAATTTCTTAACAATAACTAAGCTAAGCAAAGATTAGTAGGGATATGACGTATTTGCATTTAAATTCAATTTAATTCGATAGTCCACCCAAAAAGAACATTTGGGTGGATTTACTCACCATTCATCATCATTTATTCACTTCTCATGTCATTCCAAACCTAAACGACTTCCTTTATAGATATTTTGAAGTTCAGGTTCCCATTGACTTCCACTGTATTTTTTGTCCATATAATGGAAGTCTATGGAAGCCAAAACCATTTTGTTACCATTACCAACATTCTTAAAAATATCTTGTTGTATGAAAGAAGAAAAACATATAGGTAGAAGCAACACATAATATTCATTTGTTCATAAACTGTTCTATCTGGTTTTAACAGTAAGTAAAATTTTAACTTGATTTTCATGCTTTTGTGTTTGGTGTGTGTGCAGTAGAAAAAGTTGCGGAAGCCTGCCAAATTATTTCATAGTGAACCTGGCGGTGAGTGATTTCCTCATGGCCATCACACAATCTCCAGTGTTCTTCATCAACTGCCTGTGTAAGGAGTGGATGTTTGGAGAACTTGGTAACTAATAGTTTTTTTGCATGCACTCCACTACATAACACTTCATTTTCAATTAAACTTGTAAAAAAGTTGTATCTAAGACAATTCAAATTCAAGCTTTTCACCTAAATGTATGATATTTTGAAGGTTTATAAATTCTAAATCACAGTATTGACTTTTTATATTGTACATTATGCATGTATTCTCTCTATTTGCCCATAGGATGTAAAATATATGCATTCTGTGGCGCACTGTTTGGGCATCACCTTCAGATGATAAACCTGTTGGCCATCTCTATCTGATTCGCTATCTGGTCATTACCAAACCACTGCAGGCCATCCAGTGGAACTCCAAACGGCAGAACCTCTCTGGCCATCCTGTGCATCTGGCTCTACTCTCTGGCCTGGAGTCTGGCTCCTCTGATTGGCTGGAGTAAGATTTAAATATTCTATTAAATCTTAGTAATTTAAATATTCTAATGTAGACTTATAATGAAGAAAACACAGGGATATAGGGCTGGTAAGGTCTTTTTAAAGGGATACTTCAGGATTTAGCATTAAGCTTTGTATTAGTAGGAAACCTGTAGTATTTTCAAATTACCGTGTTTTCCACCCTCATATCCCCCTGAGATGAGAGATTTATGTATTTTTTGTTGTGGAAAAAATCCTCTGATGACAGCAAAAATAGTCATTTTGCTAGTCATTTTACATGCACACCTTTTGTTTCAATCTAACTGGAATTAATCCCGATTGGTGAATCTGAATGTAGTGTTCACATGAACGCTGAACAAGTGATCGGTTGATGTGCGTTTTAACATTGCTAAGAAAATTCCCGCTCCTCCGTGAGAGATACCGAGACCGGTGCGTCTCACAGGTGTCGCTCATCGGTAATCACGCCACCAGCCTCGCGCCCATTCTCCCGCGGCCCTCACTCGTCCCGCTCGCCACAGTAAACATGAGTCGCGTCGTTCTCCCGCGGCCCTCACTCGTCCGCTCGCCACAGGAAACATGAACTCGCGTCGTTCTCCGCGGCCCTCACTCGTCCCGCTCGCCACAGTAAACATGACTCGCGTTGTTCTCCGCGGCCCTCACTCGTCCCGCTCGCCACAGGAAACATGATGAATGGCGACTGTAAAACGCAAAAGCCCAATCCTGGACATTTTGGGCGATCACGAAACACATTTTCAGGGCTCATCACGAGACTCACTAGTAGCCTAGACTTGTTGTTTAACGATTGCGCTCTGTTAACGGTAGGCGTGGCCTCCTAGGGCAGCAAAGCAAGTGCATTCTGGGAGTTGTTGTCTTTCATCCACATTAGCCAAAAATACACTTTCTGGCTTTTCTCAGTCTAGAAAGCTCCAAATTAAAAAAATATTCTTCATAAATGACCCATTTTAAATACAAATTCATCTCTCCAGAGGTGAAGAATCCCTTGTCTCTTAAAAACATGCATGGAATTGCTCTTGCAGGTTTTTTTATTTTTTTATTGCAGAACTTATACATAACAACCAACTCAGGGAAGTTAAGTAACGTGCACAAACAAACAAACAATGGTCCGTAACAAAAGAAAAAAACATCCTTGGTTTGCATATACATCAAATTATGTAATACATAAAAAAAGAAAGAAAAGCATAATAATAAGGTCAAGACTTGTCTTTGAGTAAATCATCAAAAAGCATAAAAAATCTTTCACTTTTCTTGTTATTTATAAGTCTAAGGGACAAAATAAAAAAGTCAAAATCAGCGAGAAAAACAGGAAAGCTCAAAGGAGATTTAAGCCATTTTTGCTTATGGATGAAGAATTTTGCATACAAGATAAAGAAGTTAACAACGTACTCAAGGGAAAGCAACTTTGGATTTTCATAATAAAAAATAACCTCTTTGAGAGTGAAAGCGTGGGTCACATTAGTAGGGCTAAAAACAAAAGAACTTAATTTAGTCCAAAATCTATTGGTTATAGTCACAAAATAAATGGGCAGCTGTTTCCTCAACAAAACCACAGAAGGAGCAAGTTTCATCAATATCAGAATATTTAGAGATGGAAGAGTTAACAGGATAGATCTCATGAAGGATTTTATAATGAATTTCTTTAACTTTGTTGGATACGCAAAATGTATTGCTTTTGCAGGTTCCTACATCCCTGAAGGTCTGATGACGTCATGCACGTGGGATTACGTCTCGCCGTCTCCTGCCAACAGGAGTTACACCATGATGCTGTGCTGTTTTGTCTTCTTCATCCCCCTGGCAGTCATTCTCTTCTGTTACCTGTACATGTTCCTCGCCGTACGACAGGCCTGCAGGTCTGAGCCCCTCACTGGCCTCTTGAGTTTGAAGAGTGATCATTGAAAAGTGTTCATTACTGTATTTTGTGTGTGTTTAGAGATCTGAAAAAGACTGAGCTCTAGGAGTCCACCTTTGCTGAAACAGTATTCCCTGAGGAGCGAATGGAAACTGGCTAAAGTAGCGGCTGTGGTCATAGTGGTATTCGTTTTGTCCTGGGCTCCCTACGCGTGCATCACCCTCATCGCCTGGGCGGGTGAGTTCTGAGCATGCACACATTTTCAGAAATGTGTCTTCATACCTCCACATTCATGTGTTCCTCATAAGCTTAGGAATCATCACTAAATATATTGCTATACTTGGGATTAAGTTTGTTAAACGAGCTGGTAAAACCTGATAATGTAAGCTTGTGCTACATGTATGAATGCATACTCTATCGTTCAAAAGTTTAGGTTTCACTAAGATTTAATACTTTTATATAGCAAGGATGGGTTTAATTTAATTAATTTTAACATGCATCTATATAATAAATAATGATTAATAAAAAAGGTAGAAAAAAGCTGTAAAGTAATTTCTGGTTTGCATTTCACGCACGCTCAGTCCTCTACACATTGGATTCTGGGAAATAGTGCTTCAGCAAGTGTACATCGGATGTACACTCAAAATCAAGAGAGGATTGTGGGTAAAAAGTAGTGAACGGAGGCAGGGAATGATGTCGTTCACTCAGAAATCGGACACCACTCACAAAACTGGCCAACACCTGTATATAGTGTGTGTGTATATATATACATATATATATATATATATATATATATATATATATATATATATATATATGTATGTATGTGAGTGTGTGTGCGTATATATATACATATATATATATATATATATATATGTATATATGTGTGTGTGTGTATATATATATATATATATACACACATATATACACACACACACACACACGCGTGCATGTGTATATATATATATATATATATATATATATATATATATATATATATATATATATATATATATATATATATATGTGTGACATAGTGTATATATATATATATGTGTGTATATATATATATATATGTATGTATGTATGTATGTGTGTGTATATATGTATGTATATATATATGCGTGTGTGTGTGTGATATATATATACACACACACACACACACACACACACATATATATATACATGCACATATACACATCATATACACACACATACATATATATATACATATATATATATATATATTAGGACTGTGAATCTTTGCACAGCTAATCCATATTCCGTTCACCTATTCATAGGTTTTCCAGTTCCAATTAAGTAAGTATTTGTGCAAATTCAGAATGATCCAATCCCATGCGATTCACATCCAAATTCCATGTGTCGTTCAGAATTTTAATTCTTAAATTTTTATATGCATCATAGTATTATTTCAATAGTCTTCACCCAATGGGCTCAAGCGACCTTCGGGGGCCAGATGGTGGACTTCCTGTCCATTGTTGATGATAGTTCATGTTGGCTTTTAATTTTAAATGAACACACCATCATATAAAAAAAATTAAATGGCCATCAGATTAGCATATTTGTAGAATAACCTAAGTAACCAATTTCCTAAAGGAAACTTTTAAAGTATTGCATTAAATGACTAACAAATGGACAGATTAATAGAGGACGCTTTTCATCACTTTTCATTTCTGCATCCTTCTGCAGCTGCAACCATCCTTTAACATTCTTCACTGCGATTTGCTTGCCTGCCTTGGTCCCATAGCTCCATGCAGGTATCTTTGCAGCAGTCATGACTCAGCTTCTCTCCAGCCTCTCACCCGAGAAAGCACAATAGTTTCAAAGGCGAACGCTGAAAGCCATCTATGAAGCTGCCATGTGCCATTGCGTGGTCAGCCATGCCAGAAGACCTTTCACTGTGGGAACCGTCCATCAGCTGATTTCTTTAACACAGAGATTTTACCTGAGGGGAGCCATACCATTGACATCACCCGTCCTGAGCTGCTGAGAGATAAGCTCACTCCATTCAGAGTCGCATGGCACTTCGCCAACATGGAAAACTTCTCCACACGCAGCTGTGGTCTCTTTCCGCGCCTCCCTCTGCCGTTAGTGCTGGCATGGCGAAAGATGGCGCCCACACGCTGGTTCTGAGCACAGCCTCTTGTCTTGGATGCACGCTGCGACTCTAGATTTCTGGGCGAGATTTTAAGCTAATTCTGCTGGTAAAGCAAGGAGCCAAATCACGAACACCGACGTTGTCTCAACAGGCAAAAAGATAAACTCATCTTTCCATCCATCCATTTGACCGACCGGGCTTTACAGGCGCTGAGAAAATCAGGGGTGTGTGTAGCGCGTGAAGCCAGATCAAATGCCGAGTGTCTCAACAGCCAATGCGTGAGGCAGCTTGTACCAGGAACACCTTTAAGTTTGTGTTCATATACTCTGAACCACTGAACGTGACATATGCATCAACCGATTAATCCAGTCTTAGCCTTTTTAAATCGATTTTTCACGTAAATAAATCGATTTCTTACGATTTCAAAATACATGTTTCAGCGCAATCGATGCATATACTCAGGATTGCAATCTCATCATCGAGAAAACACGAGTGTAATCGTTACACCCCTAATATATATATAGAGATATATGTATACGTATACCACACTATACACACACATACATATGTATATATGTATATATATATATACGTATACATGTATATACATATATATATATATATATATATATATATATATATATATATATATATATATATATATATATATGTATATGTATATATATATATACATATACATATACATATATATATATATATATATACATACACATATATACATATATATACACACTGTATGTATATACACATATATGTAACCCTAGGAATGTAAGCCGTGCTACAAGTATGAATGATTTATCGTTCAAAAGTTTTAGGGTCAGTAAGATTTAATACTTTTATTTGGCAAGGATGCATTAAATGTATCAAAAGGCACAGGACATGTTAAATGTTATAAAGGATTTCTTATGATAAAGTAAAAAAATAAATAATAATAATGCTGTTCTTTTCTTTTCATCCCAAAATCATAGGAAAAAAAATGCATCAGTTTACACAAAAATATGAAGCAAGCACAACTGTTTTCAATATTAATAATAATAATAATAATAATGATTGTTTCTTGAGCACTCAAATCACCATATTACTCTCTACAAATGTATTCAGGTAAACTATTTACCTCAACTTAAATAAATACATGGCTGCAAGTAATTGCAAGTTGTTTTGATGAGATCTGTTGACATAATAATAGATTAATATTGTGTGTAGTTGAAATGCAAATGTAAGTGTTAAAAAGGTTTTTAAATAAATAATAAACAAGACTAATAGATAATATTAACAGATATTAATTGGATCCAGTGCCACCGCTCAATTTAATTTATTTGAGTAATCAACTTAAATTGTTTATGCTACAAATTAAGTTCATCTTACTCAATTTTTTTGTTGAAGTTACTGTAATAACTCAAAGTTTGATGCGAACTGTTTCATAGTTTTTTGTTGTTGTTGTTGAGCCAAAACATTTGATTTTAGAATGATTTCTTAAAGGATCATGTGACACTGAACACTGGAGTAATGATACTGAAAATTCAGCTTTAATCACAGGAGTAAATTACATTGTAAAATATATTCAAAATAATTTAAAATTGCAATAAAATGTCACAATATAACTTTTTTTTGTTATTCCAGCATTGGTGAGCAAAATATGCTTATTTTAAAAGCATTGCAAATTATCACTGACCCCTAAACTTTCCATAAAATTTCATGACTGCATGCGTTAAGTTTAAACATCAGTAATATTGTCACATGCAGCCGTCTTGCACTGAAGCTACGGCCATGTGATAGGAGCCGAACAACTGCTTACTTGTGTGAGCCTTGTGTTCACTGTTATTATTTTTGTTATCTGTTCTGTAAGCATGACATGGTCTTTCTCTCTGCCGATTAAAAGATACATTTGCTTGAGAAATAATTCTGAAATACAGTTTTTGCCTTAAATTTGAAAGTAATTTGTTTCTAACACATCTTATGCATTGTGTTTGCAATGTAATATTGGGTCAAATGTGGGTAGTGTCTGTAGTTAGGTCACAAATTCTGTATAACCACACTTTAAAAGTACTAAAGTACAAAACAATACACAAACATTAAACATTGGACACGCGTTGACCTAATAGCAGATATTGTCAACTTATGTGTGATTTAAGAAATTGATATTGATTTGAAGAAAATACCTTTTTTGTTCAGAATTATTAGAGTTGTTGATGAAACTGTTTAATTGTTTAGAGTAAGAAAGAGTAAGAAAGTCACCATTATTGTTTTTTGGGATCAATTTGAATAGTGGATATTTTCGAAGACTTTTATTGCTGTTAAATTGATTAATCATCGATTAATCGCATCTGACATTAACGTTTTTGCTTATATAATTTATATGTGTGTATGTGTGTGTATATACAGTAACCCCCCACACACACATACAGTATATATATGTGTAAATACAGAAACTTTTATGTTAGATGTGATTAATCTCGATGTAATCGATTTAACTGCACTAAATAACGAATTAAAAATATTAAACTTCTGACTCAAAACCAGCCACTGAGATTTAAACTTCAATATATAATGCACTGAAACAGTTTAGTGGATGCTGCATTTGCTGTAATCTTTATACTGTATATCAGTCTGCAAATCCCCTGATTACTGTTTATCTGGTACTTTTCAATGTACATTTGTCTCATAAGTGTGTGGAGCTCTCTGTTAAGCTCAGCACAGCTGTGAGGAGGAGGAAATGATTATAAACCATTGTAATCTGTCTTTCTGTCTGCAGTCGCTGCACTGCTGTCTGTTCTACACTTTCTGAATGACCTACATGTGTTTAAAAGTAACTTATTTTTCCCTCGGTTTCTCAGGCATTCGAACATCCTCACGCCCTACTCTAAAACACTGCCGCGGTCATCGCAAAGTCATCCTGCCATCTACAACCCTTTCATATATGCCATAGTTCACACCAAATACAGGTAAATGAATCAGTTAAACACAAAAATACACTATACTTTATCTAAAAATGAGTTAAACCTTTTTTTATATATTTTTTATTATGGATGCACTTCATTATATTTTATTTAATTATTATTATTTTTGTATTTTGGTTTAACTATTATAAGTTGTCTATTTAAGTGAACTGCAAAGGTTTATATGTTCAAAAATGATGAAAAACTGATATTTATGGCACATAAAACATTCTTATAGTATATATGATATACATATATTATGATTGTGATACTGAAATCTGGAGAAATGATGAGAAAAATTCAGCTTTGATCAGGAATAATTTATTCAAGTGAAAAATTCAGTTATTCTAAATAGTAATGACAGACAGACAGACAGACAGACAGACAGACAGACGGATAGACAGACAGAGATAGACAGGCAGATGGACAGGCAGGCAGACAGACAGGCAGACAGGCAGACAGACAGGCAGACAGGCAGACAGGCAGACAGACAGGCAGACAGACAGCAGACAGAGCAGATAGACAGAGAGATGGATAGATAGAGGCAGATAGACAGACAGATATAGACAGACAGACATATAGACAGCATAGACGGTACGGGCGGGCGGGCGGGCAGGGCGGGCAGGCAGGCAGGCAGGCAGACAGACAGACAGACAGACAGACAGACAGACAGACAGACAGGCAGATAGACAGACAGACAGACAGACAGACAGACAGATAGACAGACAGCAGATAGACAGACAGACAGATACAGACAGACAGGCAGACAGACAGACATACAGACAGATTGACAGACAGATAGACAGACAGACAGACAGACAGACAGACAGACAGATGGATAGACAGATGGCAAGACATGATAGACAGATGGATAGACAGATGACGACAGACGGATAGACTGACAGATCGGATAGGACGGATAGACAGACAGATAGATAGATAGATAGATAGATAGATAGATAGATAGATAGATACAGACAGACAGACAGACAGACAGACAGACAGACAGACAGACAGACAGACAGACAGATAGATTAGATCTCATCCTCATGATGATTCTCCTGCAGAGCCACATTGGCTGAGAAGGTTCCTGGTTTGTCCTGTCTGTCTCGCTCTCAGAAGGACTGTCTCACCTCCTCCATCGCCAGCGAAGCCTCCAGTGTCAGCAGACAGTCATCTGTCTCCAGGAGCAAACTCTACACGACGACTGCCAAGACTCCTGCACTATGGTACAGTAGAAAAGTTCATCTGTAGACTTGTTTTCATAAGACCTCACATGAGCTTCCATTCATATCAGTGGCCTATAGACCCGTTGACATCACATGACCATCTCAATAACACACTCAGTCGCCCGAATATGCTGCTAGTTCATTCTCACTTGTTGAAACTTCATTGTGGATCTTTTAGGGTGTGTGTTTAGTGTGTGTCTGTGAGATTGCAGGTTATGGAAAAGTGGAAGCTGGACCTGATGGAGAACAGGTTGAACGTGTCTAAAGTGTCATTCAGAAGCTTTTCTAGAAACCGGATCCTCAAATGCTCCTCACTGCTGATAGAGAAGGTGAGGTTTCATTCACTGACTTGCACTGACACAGTATATGGATTTCAGAGTGAATGTAGCAGGAAGGGCCCTCCCCAGCAAACACAGAACGTCCCCATACATTTCCTCAAATGGTCCCATGAGGTTATTTTTTTGGGAACCAAACAAGAACGTCATCGGAACGTTCCATGTAGGTTATTTTTAAGTTCCGTTTTTATAACGCTAAAGAGACGTTCTGTAACGTTCCCCTTAACCTTAAGCGAAAGTTCTAGGAACGTTCTGGGAACCAAAAACTAACGTTCCCAGAACCTAAATTTGTTTGCTGGGCTGTCCATATATCTCAACCAATCACCAAGCGTGTTTTTGTGTATGTTTTTGTGTATGTTTCTGTAGCCTCCAGTTCAGATGAGAGTGTCGCTCAGTCTATGCGAGGGTGATCTCGTCTCTCGGTTCCTTCGCCATGGACAGCGCACCATCGGGACATTTGCACTATAAAGAGCAGGAGTGCTGAAATGACCTCTGACCTTCAACGGAACCCTAAGAACGACTCTGTGACCCATAGCACCTCGGACACGCCCACAGTCATCATTAGTCCAGCCTCAGAGAGCAACATGAGAAAAGATCCAGTTGGAGAAGAAACGTCTGGATTCTCAGGACTCAAGGAGCTTAATATTTGGCCTCACTAACATAAACTGTCCGGGAGAGTTAATGGAGAATATGGAGAGATTTCTCACATGAACGTGACCAGCACTGACGTACTGATGTAAGATATGTACTCCATGAAGACAGAAGCAGTTAAAACAGCACTATGTAACTTTTTCAACCTTTATAATATTTTTCCAAAACCCTTGAGATGGTACATCGACTTACAATAGGTTGAAAGACAGGCCATAGCCTGACGTGGTCTGTTTCGCTTTTACCTGGCACTCTGTAACTTCGGGTTTCGGGTAGGAACCCAATAGAGATGCGCGGATGGGCTGTTATACAACCGCATCACAAAACTCATAATCCGCCTGCCATCCATCCGCACCAACGTTTTTGAACAATTTTTAAAACCGCACCCGCCCGCCATCCGCTGATTGACAGACAGACAGACAGACAGACAGACAGGCTGACAGGTAGATAGACAGGTAGATAGACAGGTAGATAGACAGGTACAGAGACAGGTAGATAGACAGGTAGATAGACAGAGACAGATAGACAGGTAGATAGACAGGTAGATAGACAGAGACAGACAGACAGAGACACAGACAGAGACAGACAGAGACAGACAGACAGAGACAGACAGAGACAGACAGAGACAGACAGAGACAGACAGAGACAGACAGAGACAGACAGAGAACAGACAGAGACAGACAGAGACAGACAGAGACAGACAGAGACAGACAGAGACAGACAGAGACAGACAGACAGACAGACAGAGACAGACAGCAGACAGACAGAGACAGACAGAGACAGACAGACAGACAGGTAGACAGACAGGTAGACAGACAGGTAGACAGACAGGTAGACAGACAGGTAGATAGATTCTGCGAAGTCTGTAGCGGGAGAAAGAGGACGGAGCCGCGCGGTGAGTAAGTAGGTCAAGTAGGTCTCACCTGTGTGGAGAGGCCGCATATAACCGGCGGGAATGAGAGAGCGAGAGTTGGACTGGGACTTCGCACGCGGCTACTGCAACCGAAGCTGAGAAGCAAGTGTTGGATCGCGTGTTTTGTTTATGGTGTCGAATGCGCTGACTGTGCGCCTCCGTTTTTTTTGTTTTCTGAATAAACGCGAGTCCCAGTTACGCCGACCCTGTCATCTTCCTTCCACACACACTGAACCTCTTCACACTGACCTTATCTGATAGGCTAATGTACAATATTTTTTTTCATTGTAGCCTAATAGAAACACATTTTGGCACATAATTTGTTTCAACCGCCGCCGCCGCCACCCGCCCGAATTAAAATATATTTTTTAGTCACGTCATCCGTCCGCGGCTGTAACCGCCAGCCGCGCATCTCTAGAACCCAAGCACAAAAAGAACTACACAATTCGACTGCTTTACGGCATACATCACTTCACCTCAAATTCCGACGCAGAGCCCAATGCGCTTTTTTTTTTACCTCTGTATGTTGTCATTGCTAAAGACCAAGAAACCAAAGGTTTTGTCGGAGGACAGTCGAAAGAGAAAAAGGGAGAGTGACCAAATAAAAGGCAGGACGAGGATCAATATTGGTCAAGCGTGAGCTCGCTGGCGTGAGCTAAAGGAGGAGGAGGGGTGCCCGACCCCATGCTGGCCGTCAAAAACGAAATAAATAAAAAAATTTTATTTAAAAAAAGTAAATAATACATGATTAGACGGACACAATAAAAGAATAACTATCCTATGTGTGCAGGCTTATAGTCATGTCTGTTACTTATTTTCCTGCTGAAAGTGTCTCGCCTCAGGCTATAATGCAAATCGATTTTTCAAATTTGCAGATTCAGATATGGTAGCTTGATATTATAATATTGACGACATGGCTATTATCTTCCACACAAACATTGAATTGAATTAGCATATCCATTATGTAAAACAGTAGCCAATAGGCTAACGTTACTATAAAGACGCTGACTTGTAAACATGAGCTACGCAATCTTTTGCCGTTTGAAAAATATATATAATAATGTACCTGGGATGAACAAATGCACGGATGTATTCCCTAGTGTAACTATGACAGATTTTACGACAGTAGTAGAAGACAATACTGTTTCCCAACTGTAGGGGGAGCCCGAGAGCAATTTTCTAAAGTTACCTAATGCTGCTTTAAAGTTTTAGGTAACTTACGATTTTAGGCTTTAATTCGGTGTAAAAGAGAGGTGATATTAGAGGTGTTTTTGTGTATTAGTTTTATTGAAAATATGAGATTTGTATCAAATGTTTTGATTAAAAATTATATATTTGTAGCCTACTTTCCACATGAAACTCATTGAGCAGGAAAATGCATCCATGCATAGTGACAAACAGGTTTTGAGGAGAGTGGTGTGATTGTGTTTAGGGAGAAAATAAATTCATTTATTTTTTATTTTTGTCTGGTTGTCTAAAATATTTAGTATATGTGCAATTTTTAAGGCACACCATTGGCCCTCTAGTGGTTAAAAAAATGCATGCATTTTGCGGAAGATTTTGTTGCATTTTGTTTTGGTTGTGCTTCGGCTCTGCATGACTGTGCCGATGAATATGGTTCGTTATTACCATAGACATCATATTGGTCTCTATATGATATCTATGATCATAGCCATTAAAAAGGCGGAAGACGGATTGATGATCTATTGACTAGTTAATTATGAACAACAACAGCAAAAAGTTATAATCTAATTTCATACCTTAAAAACAAATAAAACCTTCTCTTATATATGAATCCTTATCATCTTTTTTAACCTTAACTGTCCTGACAAGTAAATGTTCAATACCTTATAAACAAAAACTAAATAATTAATGACCAAAAAGATAATTTATTATGAACAAAAAGTACATTTACATGTATTTGTTTAAACAGCTACAAACGACGGTCAAAATAATATTTAGCTGTGTTCAACTTTTTTGAATATTTATTCAATACATGATTACTTATTATATATTATTGTATATATTTATTTATATTTTTACAAATGCAAAAGTGTAAAATAAATGTTGTATTGTGTATTACTGCATTTTGGCATTACACTGGCCATTGGCAACCTACTCTCTAGATATTGATATTTAATTATAATATTTATTTCATGCTTAATATGTTGGGGGTGAAATTTTTTTTTTTTTTTTTTTTATTTTAACTTACCTTTTTATGGAAATGGTCAAATATTCTATCTAGAAGACAGAGATCTTCGTGTTCATTCTCTATCCAGCAGAGGGCGCTCCAGTGAAAATGATTCACAGTATAACTTTAATACAGAACTGATAAACTTTAAGTAAACAGTGCAATAATTGTCTCACTCTCAACTACCTTAATAGAAGCAACATTAAACTGTGCTTCAAAGAGATTTAACCTTATTTAGATCCCATTGATTTTTAAACAGTCTCTGTTGGTTTATGAGTGCATTAGCCCAGAGCATTAAATAAACTCCAGTCACTCAGACTGCTCTTTCTACATTTAGCTGTTAGGAAAATTAGAGGATAGTTTGAACCAGAGTACATTATTGATCTCCATTCTTTGTAGAGATGCTAATAATAGCTTCTATATGCACTGCCGTTGGTCTGTGTTTACATTACATCTTATTTAGCCCCCATTAACATCAATGTGGATGCTTTTAGACTGTCTATATGGGGTTTTCATCCTTCGTCTAACATATCAGATTGTCCAAACAGTCATTAGTCTTTGCGAGAGCTGTCACACAGGGCCTGTGTGTTTAGGTAGATGTCGTGCTGTAATGACTGTTATCTCTCTGTTCAGTGTCATCATGAATCTTTACTTACTCAAGTGATTCAACATGGCAGTCTCACTTTTTCTCACACCTAGGCTATATACATTCACTATATCAATGTATTTTCTTTCTTTATTTATCCATTTTTAAATCTGAGGCCACTTTTAAAACTACAGTGTATAAACTATTTCTGTCAGGTCTCTTAAAATGTGCTTCATGGAAGCATATAAATTAGCACTGTCAAATGATTAATCGCGGTTAATTGCATTCCAAAATAAAAGTTTGTGTTTACATAATATATGATGGTGCACTGTGTGTATATATATATATATATATATATATATATATATATATATATATATATATATATATATATATGTACAGTATATATATATATATATATATATATATATATATATATATATATATATATAAATACACACACATGCTTGTATATATTTAAGAAATATTTTCATGTATATATTGTATATAGATTTATATATAATTTATATTATATAAAAATTTAAATATTTATATATAAATATTTTTTTTCTTAAATATACATGCATGTGTGTGTATTTATATATATACAGTATATACAAAATAATTATACACAGTGCACCCACATATATTATGTAAACAGAAACTTTTATTTTGGATGCGATTAATTGCGATTAATCATTTGACAGCCCTAAATACACTGTTTTTTTAAGTCAGAAAATATTATGCAATAAGACTGAATAAATTAGCCTAGGCCTACATTATTTTATTTGATTATGTTATTTATTATTATTATTATTTGTACTTTCCCAGGACTTTCTATTTATAACCATTAAATTTGTAAGTTACACTTTTTTAAATTTATCAGTAGGTAGCCTTCAATATATAAACATGTAATTCAGCTAAACTTTAAATTGTTTGAGTTTTATTTTATTTTATAAAAGGGGGTGTTAGGGCAGTTGCCGAAAAGTCTGTCTTTGTTATATTTTGCATTAAGCTAATTTTTCGTAAGTGTGTGAATCTGCAGGTCGGAGTAATGGGTGTGACGAAAGGTAGGGGGCGTGCCGCTGGTCCAGCCCATGTTTAATGACGTCACTCGTACAGGGAACATGAACGTCGCAGCGCTGCTTCATCTGAACAGACTCCTCATCCCAATCCCAGACATTTACTCAGACTCAGGTAAGTGCAGGTTCATCACATCACACAAGAGAGAGCGTTTTAAACGGTCATAGGAGCACAGCTGTGTGAATAAAGTGTTTTTAATAGTTTTCTGTTAAATAGGCTACTTTTTATCGGACACTTTTAATCCGACCGGGGCATGTTGTCACAGCAGCACTTGCTGTTTACTGACACTGATTTGAGGAATTCGGTTGTTTGAAAAGTGTAAATAATCAAATTTAACTTAACATGTCTGTGTTTAAAATGTATAACAGGCTATTTAAAGGCTTCTCACTCAAATGTAAACAGTTGGACAGTCCTGAAAAGTAATTTGTGAAACAAATATATCGAAACATACCATTGTTTTGTTCAAAATAACATATTAAGAACACATGAACAAAAACAAGTCCCTATAAAAATGTGGCAACTTGCCCCAAACCTAATATATATGGGTCAAAACCATGTTCTCTTTTAACCTTTTGAGTTAACTGTTCCTTCATGAGGTTTGTGGGGTTATAGTAAAGCTATAGGATGGCATTGGATGTAACAAATATACTAATTCATGACAGCTTTAATTTTATTTGGCACCTATATCATATTCACTGAAGAAATTAATGAATGCATGCTTTTTGTGTGTAAATTATGTTAGGTTTTCATCTTTGTTGATATAGCATGAATACAAGTTGCTCAATATTAGTAACCATCACAAATGGAGTGTATTGAGTAAACTGAAATCAACGGTGGAAGCGATTAACATTTATGTGTCGAGGAGCCGTAATGTCTCAGGGGGCCCCATATGGATGGGCTGGATGTCATATGTAATGCAAGCTGGGGGCCGTGTCTGTCTTCACCCCTCTGGATGAGCACTTTACACGTGCAGCACATGAGAACAATTATTCCAAAAAAAGTCATTATATATAAAATGGAGATGCTTTGCAGATTATTTTCTGTGCAGTGCTTGGTGTTATGCAGATATTTTCAAATAGATGTTGTTGATAATGATCTTTTTGAATGGTTAAGTTACCTTAAAAATTAATTTAAGTCTGACTACATAACTGGAATAAATTAAATGTATTTTTTTAACTTTCAGTACACAATATAAATTAAAAATACATATTATATCTTACCTTTTTGGATAAACTGTTTCTAGTTTTTTTGCAATGTCAGTGCCAGTTTAGCAGGACTTTTTATTTTTTTACTGAAATTGCAGGCATGCATCGTGATCAGTGACTCTTTCACACATACACACAGCAAACAGATGCTCAAATGCACAGGCACTGTTTCATTATTTATTTTTAGCATGTAGAACATTGATTGGTCCTTGTGAAGATCTGCTCACTGTTCCAGGAACTAATGCCTTTTGGGGGTTTAGTTATTGTAATGTTTAATAAGTCAAAAGTTGCTCGTATTTAGAGATTTGTATTAATCTTAAATGTTTAATCTGTCATACGGTGTTTGTGCTTCAGACACAAATTATGCCTTAAATAATGCTTTTGCAGTTAGACTTTCAGGTTTGTAAATGTTGTGTTGTCAGCAGGTATCAGACGACTGAATTAGTTGCTGGTGTAATTGATTCAGTGCAGACAGATTGGGATTAAATTAGATTAGTGTTGAGTCACATGTAGCCGGACAGTTTGTTTGTGTTCATGTGCATGATATTTTTTTTATTTAGAAACGTCTCACGGACACTATAATGGTAATTAAATGTAGTTAAATCACTTTGTAATGCTAATGAATCATATAATCTAAAACCAGTGGCTAGATGAAACACAACACAATGCAACAATCTGTTTTCCTTGTGT
>JAQIUQ010003205.1:60000-77500 GCA_030378365.1 Hybognathus amarus | reverse complement strand
GAAGCCAAAACTGAAATAAAACTCTCGGCTGAGTAATAAATAAACTACAGTATATTGTTTATTGAATTACAAAATAGGCTGTATTACTGTAATAACTAACATTACTGTAGTAAATAAATAAATCTTTTTTTAAGACACTATGTTCTTAATAATATCTATTTAATACAGCTTTCTGCTGACTAATCAACTTCATTAGTAGTGTTTCATAAGGCAAGCATCACTATTGCTATTGCTCATAAGCCTCTAACCCATAATATTAAAAAATTCCTTCAAATAAAACAGGTTTAAAGGGATTATTCACTTTGAAATTAATTTTTGGTATGTTTTATTACTCAAGGGCATCCAAGACGTAGGTGTCTTTGTTTTTGCTGTAGTTTCAATTTTGATATTTTTAGGTTAAACGTTTATGTCTGTCAGATATAATGAAAGTCTATGGTCACCACCTCAAGGTGCACAGAAGAAGTCGAATTAAACATGATTTAATGACTCGTTAATGTAAGTACACATTGAATGGCTCAAGACATTAAATGAGCGGGTTTGTGTGAGAAACTGAACAGTATTTATATTGTTTTACCTCTTGGTAACCGCAGCCACAAAGCCGCCCGCGCCCAAGATCACTTGGACTTGGCTGTGGTTATAAGAGGTACTTAAAAACGATATAAATACTGTTTGTTTTCTCACACAAACCACTCGTTTCGTGTCTAGGCCATCAATGTGTACTTACATTTATGAGTCATTAAATCAGGTTTAATTTGGACTTCTTGTGCATGCTCTTTGAGGTGGTGACCATAGACCCCCATTATATGACTGACAGACAAGAACGGTTTGACCTAAAAATATCAAAATTGAAACTACTGTGGAAACAAAGACACCTACTTCTCGGATGCCCTTGAGGTAAGATAAAACATACCAAAAATTAATTTCAAAGTGAACTATCCCTTTAACAACTGCATAGCAGTAGCAACCCTTACATTTTTATTTAGAAAACGTACACTTTTTAAACAATGTCTGACTGAACATTTTTGCCCCTTTCTCTCTCTCTCTGTCTTCCCAGGACATTCCTGTGAGGCGTTTCTACGTGTGTGTTTGCAGTCTCTGAGGGTGTGTTTGATATCAGACAGCTATGAGTGGTAAATACAGTGTGGTGTTACAGGGTCCGGCCCCTTGGGGCTTCAGACTGCAGGGGGAAAGACTTCAACATGCCTCTCTCCATTTCACGCTGTGAGTACGAACACACACATTCATTCAAACATGATACACCCCTTCTGACCCTCGACACCATCTGTACCCTTTAATGATCTCTCTCACCCCTCGCTCTTCTCTTTTTGTCTATTTTCTCTGTTGCTTTTGAACTTGCATTATGTATAGGGGAGAGTGGGGTGAGCTGTGTTTTAAAACGGTGCCCAATGTTTGTCATGTGACCATATGTTTAGAAAAGGCCAGTCATTTGCAGCTGTCTGTGATTGAGAGATGCATATGATTCATAGATAATTACATTCAAATAACGGTTTGAAAATAAACATCAATCATTTAGTTATTTATACATACAATGTAATCAAAGCTGAATTTTCAGCATCATTACTCTAGTCTTCAGTGTCACATGATCCTTCAGAAATCACTCTAATATGATGATTTGATGCTCAAGAAACATTATCAATGTTGAAACTGCACTGCTTCACAATTTAAACTGTGATATATGATTAGGGCCCAAAGCCCTGAAAGGGCGCAGAGCCCTTATTGTCTCCTTCCGATTATTTTTTTTTTTTTTATTTTTTTTTTTTTTTTTTTTTTTTCTTTTTCTAGCGACTATTCGGGCACTTTTTGGGGCCCTTAACATGCTCGAAAACTCTTGAAACTTTGCACACGGGTCAGAACCCGCTGGCCATCAGAGCCGGGCTGAAGCTGGTACCCGGGCGTGGCAGGGCGGCTCGTCAGCGCCCCCTGGAATGGGGTCCGAACACCTGGTCCATAACTCAAACACACTTGCATGTAATAATATGAAACTCGGTACACATGTCGATAGCAGAATTTCATCTATACCTCGCGTTCTTGCTTTTTACCCCAGCCCAACAGGAAGTCGGCTATTGAGGTTTTTTTGTAAAACACACGCAATGAACTTTTAAATACTCCTCCTAGAGCTCTGATCCAAATTCGACGAAACTCGGTCAGCTAGAAGTCAAGACATTGAGGATGAAAGTTTGTGTGGGGATTTTTGATATCTCGAACGGTTTGGCCGTGGCGAGGAAACGAAACTATGGCGAGAAACGTGAAACAGGAAGTGTGTCATAACTTCAGCATACATTAACTGATCTGGATGAAACTTCAGCAGTGCGTTCGCTGTAAGAGGACGATCACATGGATGTGACTATTGTGAGTCAAAGTTATAGCGCCACCAACTGGCAGCAGGAAGTGTGTCACTTTCAAAATGCTTTGAAATCACCCTCTTATTTTTACCCGATTTGCTTCAAACTTCATCTGTATAATGTACATACACGGCAGATGAAGACCTATGAATGGATTCTTGATATCTTTGAAACTGTTGCCGTGGCGACGCATTAAACTTTACCATTCTTTTAGGATGCATTCTTTTAGGGATTCGAACATTTGTCCATAAATCAAACACACGTGCATGGATTAATATGAAACTCGGTACACTCATAGATCACATCAGGCCAAACAACTTTCGTGCTCTAAGTTTTACGACAGTTCAAACGGAAGTCGGGAATTATGTTTTTTTTTTTTAAATAATTGTCCTAGAAAAACATCAAATTACAACCCATGCTGTTACCAATCACCACCAAACTCGGTGTGCATGAAGTCAAGACATTGAGGATGCTATATTCCGTACGGATTTTTGATATCTCGAACGGTTTGGCCGTGGCGGATTTTTTTGACTAAAAAAGGACACATAAAGTGTGTTATAACTTGGTTAGTTTTACTGACAGTTACAAAACTTGCCGTGTATATTGTTCTATTCAAGCCAAACAACTTTCTAATTAACAATAATAAGCTCAAACCCACAGAAAGTCAGATATTGTAGTTTGAATATGATCATGCTCTTTCTGAGCCTCAGGCCTGTCACACAGTCTGTGTGTGTGTGTGATTGAGTCTTTTGACACACAGTCTCTGTGTGTGTGTGTAGGGGGAGGGGGCTTAATAATTTCACTGTGTGTCTGGCCTGCTAAAGTAAATACATTTCTTAAGCCTGGTATTTTTTAAATAAGTTTTTGTTTTTATTTTTTTATAAGTAAAGACATATAACCTGTTTAATTGTAGTGCATTGACAATAGTTTTATATAATTAGTGTATTAATTAAATTAACTTGGTCCATAAATCAAAAAGGAAGTGTGTTAAAACTTCTGCATACATTAACTGATCTTGATGAAACTTCAGCAGTGTGTTCGTTGTAAGAGGCCGATCACATGGATGTGACTATTGTGAGTCAAATATATAGCGCCACCAACTGGCAGCAGAAAGTGTTTCACTTGCAAAATGCTTTGAAATCACACTCTTACTTTTACCCGATTTGCTTCAAACTTCATCTGTATAATGTAAACACACGCCAGATGAAGAGCTGTGAAAGCATTATTCAATATCTAAGATAATGTTGCCATAGCAACGCATCAAACTTTAACATTCCTTTTTTTTGATGATTTTGAGTCTCTTAGCGGCTTTTGGGGCCCTTAATGGGTTTGAAAACTCTTGAAACTTTGCACACAGGTCAGATCCCACAGCCATCAGAGCCGGGAAGATGGTACCCGGGTGTGGCAAGGGGGCTAGACAGCGCCCCCTGGAACGGGGTCCAAAAACTTGGTCCATAAATCAAACACGCTTGCATGTAATAATATGAAACTCAGTACACATGTTGATCTCATCGTTTCATATATTCATATATTCTCCTCAAGCCGGACAACTTTCTAATTTACACTCATGAGCTAGGACCCACAGAAAGTCAGATATTTTGGTTTGAAAATGTTGAGTGTCTCTCTGAGCCTACACTTCTGTATGGCAAGCCCTTTTAACATTTAAAAGCTAAGTTTGACTATTCGTAATTAACATTGTAGATATCAACAACGTCTTTCTAGTCGTAATTACATTTTGGATAGTTTGTATTATCATTTAAGATATCTGTAACGTAATTGTGACTAGTCGAAACGACAGATAGAGTATGGCAAGCCGTTTTAACATTTAATCATTTTAACCTACTAGTCTCTATTTTCATGCTACTAGTACTTATTTTTTAGATACTAGTATCTATTCCATTAAGTACTAGTACTTATTCATTAGCTACTAGTGCTTATTCTTTAGATACTAGTGCCTTTTCTTTAGATACTAGTGTTTATTCTTTAGGTACTAGTACCTTTTTAAAGATACTAGTACTTATTCATTAGACACTAGTCCTTATTTATTAGATACTAGTACTTATTCATTAGATGCTAGTCCTTATTCATTACATACCAATGCTTATTAATTAGTTACTAGTACTTATTCATTAGATGCTAGTACCTATTAAATAGATACTAGTACTTATTCATTAGACACTAGTACTTATTTCAATGGTGACTAGTAACTATTCTTTTGTTACTAGTCACATTTTTTCCAGTGACTTCTATGGTGATCTGTCATTCAGATATCAACTATTCAGTTCTGACTAGTATGTTAGTATGTATTTCAATTGTGGAATACATACTAGTATGTATTCCAAAGCAGGGGTTACGCTTTTGCACGTCGTGCAGAATAACCCTAAAGGCACCAAGGTGGCGGTGCCACCGGTTTATATATATATATATGTATATATAATATATAATATATATATATATATATTGTATGTGAGGGCTAAGTCTGTGAATGTTTTCCCTTGGCCTCCAGGGCATCTGGTTGGTTATCTGGCTGGCCTGATAAATCTTCTGCTTTTCAATGCAGCATTCATATATATATATATATATATTTTTATTTTAATTTTTAAACAGCCTTCTCTAAAGGAGTAGTTCACTAAAAAAAACAAAAAACTTTGCCCGATAATGTCACCCACCCCCATGTCATCCAAGAGTGTCCCATGTCTTCTCTCTCCAGTCGAAGAAATGAAAGGTTTGCTCATGAAAACATTTCGAGGATTTTTCTTCATATAATGGACTTCGGGGGGGGGGGACTGCAACGTGTTCAAGGTCCAAAAGACAGTTTCAGTCTAGCCTAAATGTCCAAAAGGGCTTGTACCAATTTCCAGGCGACTCAAGGATGACTTGCATTCAGCGAAATCGACTTTGCCCTTATTCAAATAATAAATAATATAAAGTTCGAGATTAATAAGCTTACTAAATGTGCTGCCTACTGTTCTTGCGTCTGCCGGATGAGATGTCCACCACTGCGCTCAAACCGGTCCATCAAATGATGAGTCCTTTCAGAGTCAACTCGTTGATATGTTAACCAATGTGACACGACAAGTTGAACATTCTGCACCATTTCAAGACTGAGTTTAACAGGTAGAGGTCATGAGACGTGCATCACAGAACAGAGCAAGGTCGACCATTCTGAATGATAAATGAAACATTAAGTTTGTTATTGTTTTTCAAATCAGCGATCATTTTGCTTGATAAGACCCTTATTCATCGTCTGGAATTGTTTAAAGCCCTTCTACAGTTTGCAGTTTGCACTGAAACTGTCTTTTGGACCTTGAACCGTTTGGTACCCATTGAAGTCCATTATATGGAGAAAATCCTGGAATGTTTTCATCAAAAACCTTAATTTCTTTTCAACTGAAGAAAAGAAAGACATGGACATCTTGAATGACATGGGGGAGTAAATTATCAGCAAGAATTTTTTTTAAAGTGAACTACTATCTAAAGTTCAAAAGAACAGCATTTGTAACATTTTTGTTTCGTAACACTATACATATCTTTACTGTCACTTTTATACAATTTTATTGCATCCTCACTGAATAAAAGCGTTTAAAAAAACTGCAATAAATTACAAATATTAAGATATAAATTGAAATAAATAATTGAAATGTGATTATCATTACAGCTTGTATGCAGTGCAAGTTGCTTTTTAATGCAAATATAAATGTTTCAGTTTGTGATGCACTTCTTTCAGTGCCTCTATATTTATAGGTTGCTTTCTTCCAATGTCACTGGATAGCAGTTAAAATGTTTATTTTAAAATATATTACACACTCTTAGGTTTAGCCTTCATCTCATTTCCTCTTGACCACAGGACAAAGTTATTTATCTTGTAAATCTGTTAAGTGATCTATGTAACCTTTCCTCTCCACCTGTTCATACTCTTTATTTCCTGAATGAGTCTTCCACACAGTCTTCTCTCTTTTACACACACACCCAGATCCACTTATGTCACACACCCTTTTGAACTGCCAGTGAATGAGCTACTTCCATATGGTGCATCTGGCAGAGGAGTGATGTAAATTGACCTTCTGATCTGATTTCCCTTGCCTCTCCTACTATTTTTTCCCTCCCCGTCTCCAAGCTCTTCCTTCTTTCCCTGTCCGTCTCTTAAGTGTCTTCATTTATAGCAATGTGATGTTATTTTTGACTATTAGGTAATTTCATATAATTTTTTTCTGCTTATGATTGGGACAGTCAGACAGTGATTCGCCACTTCGTCACAGTTTGTGATGTTGCGGTTCGTTGGTTTGGGTTGGTGGCTTAGAGAGCTTTATACAGGAAGCCAGTGAAAATATTTCTATCAATTGTGCCAGAGTCTCTCTCGAATCCGCTACAGACGTTACTCACACTACAATAAAATATGTTATTTCAACTTCAGATCCTCAGTAAAAACTGGGAGTCGATGCTGTTAGCTGAAAGCCAGGGTTCAGTCCTGTGCCAGTGTGCCGGACACATCATTAATGTGGGATTTGCAGTCCTCTCATCTCTCATTCAGCATTGTTGGAGGAGTAATCGAATTAATGAAGCTTCATTATAACTGCAGTGTCAACAGTAGCTTATCTGTTTACTGGCTTTATAACAACTAGCAATATTTTCAACAGCCGGTGTATATTACAAACAAATCCATACAAATCTAACACATTGTATTGTACTGAATAATTTTTGGTATGTTTTAGCTTACCTCAAGGGCATCCAAGATGTAAATGTCTTTGTTTCTGCAGTATTTTCAATTTTGATATTCTCAGGTCAAACCGTTAGATATAATGGAGGTCTGATGGTCACCACCTCAAAGAGCATGCACAGAGTCCAAGATTAGTCCAAATTAAACATGATTTATATGACTGTAAATGTAAGTACACATTGATGGCCTGAACAAACATCGACGCAGCCACTGTTGTGTAGAAAACGAACAGTGTTCACATCGCCTTTTACCTCTTGTAAATCACAGCCACGTCCAAGTGATCTTGCACGTGCGCTTCTGCTCTGCGCAAGTGCTGGAAGCGCCTGCAAAGTGACCTCTGGTACTTTAACTATAATACATATACGTAATATTGCTACTGTATTATAATATACACTTTAGTAATATTTGCCATATATTCGGCATTTGACTTTTTTCTTCTGCATTCGGCCCTCAAAATATCCATATTGGTCTGGGCTCTAATAATTATGCAATTATATTTAAGGGGTCATGAACTGGATTTTTACATTTTATTATATTGTTGTCTGAGGTTAACTTATGACGTCTCGCTTGTTTTTGCATTCAAAAACATCAAAATGAATAAGTAATAGGCTATTTTGTAACCCAAGTTGTGAGCCTACCTGAAAACAGTCAGTTTTTATGGGCGTTCGCACTGAAGACTTGGAAGTAAACGCCCACTGCTGTGAGTGGATAACAGTTTTGCATATTATAATGAGTTTCCACTTTACCTCGAGATGCACTTGGGCGAAATTTTTGAAAACGTCCAATGTTGTAAAAATGGCAACCAGATATGCCCATACATGTTCGACCAGCAGTCCGTGTGTTGCACAATTCTGTCAGATTCACATATAGACGGCACAGCATCCGCTCTTTACTCTTAATCGGCTTGTAAATCCAGTTTGTTCACAAAACAATCTCAGTGAAATGAAGTGAACATACGGAATCGATGTTTTACCTCATCAGCTGGAAATCGTCATTAAAAATAAATCCATCCATGGAGTCCATTGGAATCCAGAGGAATCGTATCCAGCGACCTGTCTTCCACAACCAGGCACTGCACAATATTCTGTATTGCTTGGTAGCTTTACCGGTTTGTCATCACGAGGTAGGGATCTATGTTATCTAGCTTATGCGTGTAATGTCGTGAATCGGTGGGCTGGGCTAAAATCGCGGTGTTGAAAGCAGGCTTTGATCTTCTGCGGGTGGTGTTTTATCCTCTTTGACGTCATAATTCCCCACTTTTCAAAATCAGCGTTTGGCTGAGGCTGTGTCAGTGAAAAAGCTTTTATTGGATGAACAAGGACGTTTTCAGTTCTGAAACTTACAGGATATTCTTATAATATCATGACCTCTTAGATGTCAAAAGCTCTGAGGAAAATTTTATCACCCTTTAAGTAAATTGACCAATCAGGATCATTTTATTCTAATCTCTCGAGATCCTATTTCTGTGTCAGCAACTGCTTCTTCAAGCTTTGCCTTCCAGATCTCCATGACATCATTCCAGAGGAGTGTATATGTGTGGGTGATAAAGTGAGAATGTTCCAGTTCAAGCTGCTTTACAGAGGTCCTTGCAGGCAGTCTCGAGTGTTTCAGCCGCTGAGAATGAAAGCTGGCAGAACTTGGTAGATTGCAGTATTTCTTCCAGTGTTTTTGCTTGTTGCTGACTCTCTACAGGACGGGCGCTGTGACAGGTTTAGACTGTAAGTAAACGTTTGGGGGAGTGTGTTGGGTTTGGATGCGGACAGGTCTGAGGTTGTGGGAGTGTGATTTTTGGAGCGAGATTGAGTTGGTTTGGACCTCGCCGAACCCTACAGCCAGCTTTACAGAGATTTAACACTGTAAGTTCTGGTTTATGGTGGGATTTAATACAGGGATCTGGTCTAAACTAGGCTTTATAAGACTGTGGTTTGGAGCTGCTGGGTAGTGTCAGTACACAGGATCACAGATGGGTGTGTGTTCTGTGTCAATGTCAGTTTCTCTCTTTTGCTTTCTTTCTGTACTTGTGTAACCTATCTGTACAGCTATCATTGTGCCATGTGGTAGCTCCAGTTTTCTGCACTGTGTTTGTCTTCTTTCTCTTGAAGGAAATGTGATTGGTGTAACAGCTGATAATTTACTACCGCCATGTCATCCAAGATGTCCATGTCTTTCTTTCTTCAGTTGCAAAGAAATTAAGGTTTTCTATGAAAACATTCTATATTTTCTCCATATAATGGACTTCAATGGAACTGAGAATTCAAGGTTTCAAAAGACAGTTTCAGTGCAAACTGCAAACTGTTTCAAAGGGCTTTAAATTATTTCTAGACGACTGAATAAGGGTCTTATTAAGCAAAACGATCGCTCATTAATAAATAAATAACAAAGTTTAAGCTTACATATGTCTATTAGTCGCCTTGCTCTGTTCTGTGACGCACGTCTCGTGACTTTCCTGTTCCAACTCGTTTATTCAAAATAAACAAATATTTTCCGAGTTCATTCGGTTCATTCAACGAACAAACTAAACCGAATCCACTTGAGAAAAAACACTCGTTCATCTGCAGAAATCGAGTTCGAGCATAATAGTCATCTAACGTGCATTGTTCATACATCGCTCATACAGAGAAGGCGAACATTTGAGCTTATAAAACTTAAACTTTGTTATTTATTTTTTAAATGACAGATCGCTTTGCTTATAAGACCCTTATTCATTTGCCTTGAACGCTTTAAAGCCCTTTGAACAGTTTGCACTGAAATCTGTCTTTTGGACCTTGAACCTGTTCGGTTCCCATTGAAGTCCATTATATGGAGAAAAATCCTGGAATGTTTTCATCAAAAACCTTAACTTCTTTTAGACTGAGGAAGAAAGACATGGGACATGTTGGATGACTATGGGGTGAGTAAATTATCAGCAAAAGTTTTTTGAAAAGTGAACTACCTCCTTTAATACACTAGTCAAGTGCGTCAGAACACAGTAAAGAACATGTGTCTGTTGGATCCATGAAATAGCCCCTGATGGGAAACATTAAAGTTTAATCTGAAGATGTCTTTGCTTTCCTTGAAACCTGATATGATGTCAGAAATCATTTCACTGAATAGTTGTCGAAGTACAAGCTGTATCCGCTTCGCTATCAAGCTTAGCAGATTGTGCTTCCAGTCTTCACCAATAAATCTGCTTGAAACCACCTGTGAGATTCCACATGTGAACCGAGAGACTGGGCAGGCAACAAACTCAACCATTCATTCAGACATTTATGCTATTATATTACGCAGCGCTTCTGATGCTGATCTAAGATTTTCAAATGCTTTGTCTCTTCTGCTCACAAAGGCTGAATTTATTTAATCAAATAATACAAAAACTATAATATTGTAAATATTATTTAAGTTTACTGTTAAATTTGTTTTATGTGGTCAAAGCTGAATTTTCTGCAGTCTTCATTATATGCTGATTTGATACTCAAGCAACTTATTATCTAATTCTTAATCTTATATTCTTATTCTTATTATTATCAATGTTGAAAAAAGTTGAGCTGCTGAAACGACAATAACAGCATTTATTTAAAATAGACATCTTGACTCAAAAATTAAAAATTAATTTTATACAAAATAAACACCAAATCTCAAATTTTAATGTAAATTCTTGTTAAAATGTAAATTCCTGTGCAAAAGTTAATTGCGATTAATCGCTATTTAATATATAAAGTCTGTGTTTACATAATATATTTGTGTGTGCTGTATGTAATTATTTGTATATATAAATACACACACACATGCATGTATATATTTATGAAAAAATGTGTTATTCATATATAAAAATATTTATACAATATAGATTATGTATTTATGTATATATATATATATATATATATATATATATATATATATATATATACTAAAGTGCAAATAATTCTTAAATGTATACATGCATGCATCAGTATTTATATATACAAAATAATTATGTAATACACACACAAATATATTTATGTAAGCACATACTTTTATTTTCCGGATGCCGATTAATTGCAATTAACTTCTGCACAGCCCTGATATTTTAACAAGAATTTACATTAAAATTTTGAATAAGTGATTTGGTGTTTATTTTGTTGTTTAAAAGTGCCCTTAATCTGAATAATTTCTGGCACTGAAAAACTATTTTCATATGTTAGTGTTAGTGTCATAAACAACATATACTATCCTTTATGACCCAGAACCGAATGAAATGCCTCTCTGTCTGAGTTTTCAAACACACTTGACTAATCATTTGTGTAGATCTGTTCGGTATATCGTGATGAAGCACATGGGATCTGTCTCTGGCACTTCATCCTGAATATTACTGCACACATATTCTCTACACTGCCGTTTCTCTGACAGTTTTGGCCGGTGTTCTATATATACACACTGCGTTTTGCTCTGAGTATTGATTGCGACAGCACTCGCGCCGTACCTCAGAGATACACACATACGAGGCGTTTTATGAGTATTCACAGCTAGTTTATGTGTGTTTAGATTGAAGTTAATGAAGGCACCCAGTTGAATCTTGCATGGGGTAGTGTGTTGAAGTCTGAATAGACCTTCTGTTCACTGTTCACCTTCAGCCGTGCAACACCTTCAGAAACAGTAAAACCACTGATGCTGAAGTGGCCGACCATCTGGATGTCGGTATGAACGTGACTTGCTACGCCTGCTACACAAACACCATACCTGCTTATATTTCAGGTTTATATGCAATTGTGTTATTGGGAAATTGAACTGATTCATAAAGAAAACATGTTCATTTCTTTTATAATACTTTTATGTCCTTTTGGGTGCTTAGCAGCTGTGTGCTTTCATTATATTGAATTTTGTACACATATATATACACTGCTGGTCTAAAGTTTTAGATCAGTAAGATTTTTTTATGGTTTTAAATGAAGTTCTTCTGCTTACAGGCTGCTTTATTTGATGAAAAAATTACAAACAGTAATATTGCTGAAATATTAATGACAAATAATTGTTTCTATTTTAATATATTTTAAAATGTAATTTGAAAGCTGAATTTTCAACTAATATGCTGATTTTATTGCTCAAAAAACATACATTATTATTTTCAATGTTGAAAACAGTTCGTGTACCATTTTCCCCCAAATTTCTATGATGAATAGAAAGTTCAAAGAACAGCATTTATTTAAAATATAATCTTTTCTAACATTATAAATGTCTTTACTGTAACTTTTGATCAATTAACTCATCCTTGATGAATAAGATATTTTCTAATTTCTTTCCCCCCATAAAAAAATAATTCTTACTGACTCTAAACTTTTAAAATAGTGATTAATGTTACAAAAGCTTTTAATTTCAGATCAATTCTGTTCTTTTGAACTTTCTGTGCATCAAAAGAATCCTGAAATAAAAATGTAAAAAACTGTTTTCAACATGGATAATAATCATACATGTTTCTTGAGCATCATATTATAATAATTTCTAGGATTCATGTGACAGTGAAAACTGGAGTAATGATGCTGTAAATTCAGCTTTGATCACAGGAATAAATTACACTTCACTATATATTCACATAGAAAACCTCTGATTTAAATTGTAATAATATTTCACAATATTACTGTTTTTTTTGTATTTTTTCTCAAATAATTGCAGCCTTGGTAAGCAGAAGAGACTTAAAAACATAAAAAATCTTACCGATCTTAAACCTTTGACTTTAGTGTGTGTGTGTGTATATGTATATATATATATATATATATATATATATACACACACACATTCATAGTACTGTGTGCTTTCTTCAATGAAAGTTTGGCATTGAGTGAAGATTGTCGCTTCACAGCAATGTGTTTGAATCCACATCCACAGCAGAAAACCTTTGGCTCTGGCGCATCACTGAAACCAGCAGCCCTCTAATTACTGGTGTGACGACTTGACTTTCTTAACCACCGTCACACCACATGAGTAAACAAGTCGTGAAATCATTTAACACCAGATTTAGGCTAGCTAAAACATAAGACATCACCCAAATGTGTGTTTGCTCACAGGCCCTGTTGTTCCTCCTTATGACACTTTTTATTGAGACATGCAGTGGAACACACAGTGCCAAGCCTCTAAGTGTCAAAAGGGGCCTCCATGCGACCTGTGCAGAATATTCTGAGTGTAATGAGGCCTTTATGACAGCGCTGTGTCAATTTCAGTGGCTATTAGCTGAAATAGACAGAGATTATCCTGCTACTGCTCATAAAGTATTTAGGGCGCGTGTCCACCAAAGCGGTTTTATTAGGCTGGTGTAATATCAATTTCTCGATATTAATCGATTACTCATTTTACGAACCAATATCGATTCTTAAATCTCAAGAATCGATTAGTCATCCTGTTTCATTTGAATGAATGGAACATTGTATCGCGGCTGCGCGCATCCAAAAAAATCGCAATAATCTTTGTCCTTTGTTACTATTGATATGAAACAAAGTCTCAATTTTCAAATTACGTCCATTTTCTTTTAGAAATTCAAAAACATAAATAACGTTTTGGCGCTGTGACGTGAGATCGCTCTTCTGGCTTAATAATACCAGTTACAGTGCGAAATAAACATGAATGAGCGTCTGAAAGTGTGTTAAAAGATAGAGTACAACTTATCGAAATCCGTATCATGTCACATTGATTCGCTCAATCAGCGTTTCAACCGTGGAAAGACGTCAGTTAAACAGCTTGTAATCAATGTCATGTATCGTCATATTTACCTCAGAAAACCCACATAAACTCGTTAGTCAGCTAGAAAAAATAACTCTAGAGAGGAGCATTTTGCTAAATATATACACCATATTACATATGCATTATAATCTTAATGTTCTTCAATATTTAATGCATATTTGAATAAATCTGGCAAGTTTTTATGACAGCCACCATTTAAATGTTTATATTTCATATAATCTTCTTATTATAAAAATAAATAAAAGTGTAATTTAAGTGTTTGTATAGCTACAAAACAGTTAATTATTACCTTTATATTAGGCTAATGAAGCCTAGTAGGCTACAACTAGACTCCCATAGTTTACAGCATTAGTTAAGAGATTTGATTTCCTTTTCCCATTTATTGTAACTGATATCCAAAATAATCAATATTGAATTCGAATCGGAATTGGAAATAGAAATTAGCAAGCTTGTGAATTAGAAATCAAATCGAATTGTGAAATTTGTGTCAATACCCAGCCCTAGTTTTTCTCGAGCTGAAAACGGCAGACGCTTTGCTGAAGACTGCCGTGCTTTGGGCGCTTGAGAGCCTTCTGGAAGCGCAGCGTTTTTCCGGTTGAGAGCTTTTCGTTGCTATGATACACAATATCTGCAGCAGTTTACTTGTAACTGATTTTCGATAGATAATTAGTTTCATACTAAAAATTATTTTTCATCCATTTTGTTCGGTTAGCTCTGCTGGTTGATGTCGTTGTACAGATAGAATTTTGTGACAGTTGGTCAGTGTAGTTTAGCTCCCGCCCCTCCTCCACTGTGATTGGACAGCTGGGTTAGTGATGAGCGCTGCGTTTATCCAAAGTTGAACATTTTCAACTTTCGCGACCAGTAAAAAACGCTGGGCGCTTAGCGCTTCAGCGTGAAAGACGCTCAGCGCCTCGATCACGCTAATGGCGTTTAAAAAACGCAATGCTCCCATTGAAAACAATTGAAAACGAACGCCAGCGCGTGGAAAAACGCTTTAGTGGACACACGGACTTACTAGACTTAAAGGGAGCAGTTCACTTTTTTAAAAAAAAGGTCTTTCTTTCTTCAGTTGAAAAGAAGTTAAGGTTTTTAATAAAAGCATTCCTGGATTTTTCTGCATATAATGGACTTCAATGGGTGCCAAACGGTTCAAGGTCCAATTGAGAGTTTCAGTGCAGCTTCAAAGGGCTACAGTAAGAGTCTTATCTAGCGAAACGATCGCTCATTTCAAAAATAAATAAAAAAAGTTTAAGTTTTATAAGCACAAATGCTCGCCTTGCTCTGTTCTGTGATGAGCGTTCGTGACTCTCCTGTTCAAACTCGTTTATCAAAATGAACGAATCTTTTTTCAAGTCATTTGGTTCATTTAACGAACGAAATGAATGAAATGACTCAAAAAAAGATTCGTTCACGAGTTCGAACAGGAGAAGTCGTTGAATTTGGACGTGTTTTTTCGTGTTGCTTTTACATTTCAAATCCCTCAGTTCTCTGCATCTCTGAAAAGTCAAGCCAATGTTGATTCTTGTTTTATTACGAGCTCTGTCACACTCTCTTTTCCCTAGCAGACTCTCCTCTGTTCGGCGTTTGTTTAAAACAGGAGATTGACCTGAGCTTAAGATATTTAGCGGCTCCATGCAAAAACCTTTCTCGCTCGTTCTGACAACTAACCTCAGCCACTCTCACACCACACACACACACAAATTAGCAGAGACAACTTTATTCTGTGTTACAGATACACTCTCAGAAAAAAAGGTACAAAAGCTGTCACTGGGGCTGTACCTTTCCAAAGGGAAAACTTTTGTCCATTTTAGGTACTAATATGGACATTTAGGTGCTAATATGTACATTTTAGGTGCTGTTATGTATATTTTAGGTGCTAATATGTACATTTTAGGTGCTGTTATGTATATTATAGGTGCTAATATGGACATTTTAGGTGCTATTATGGACATTTTAGGTGCTAATATGGATATTTTAGGTGCTATTATGTACATTTTAGGTGCTGTTATGTATATTTTAGGTGCTGTTATGGACATTTTAGGTGCTAATATGTACATTTTAGGTGCTGTTATGTATATTTTAGGTGCTAATATGGACATTTTAGGTGCTATTATGGACATTTTAGGTGCTAATATGTATATTTTAGGTGCTGTTATGTATATTTTAGGTGCTAATATGGACATTTTAGGTGCTATTATGTACATTTTAGGTGCTAATATGGACATTTTAGGTGCTATTATGTACATTTTAGGTGCTAATATGTACATTTTAGGTGCTAATATGTACATTTTAGGTGCTAATATGGACATTTTAGGTGCTATTATGGACATTTTAGGTGCTAATATGGATATTTTAGGTGCTATTATGGACATTTTAGATGCTGTTAGGTATATTTTAGGTGCTGTTATGGACATTTTAGGTGCTAATATGTACATTTTAGGTGCTGTTATGTATATTTTAGGTGCTAATATGGACATTTTAGGTGCTAATTATGTACATTTTAGGTGCTAATATGTATATTTTAGGTGCTGTTATGTATATTTTAGGTGCTAATATGGACATTTTAGGTGCTATTATGGACATTTTAGGTGCTAATATGGATATTTTAGGTGCTATTATGTACATTTTAGGTGCTAATATGGACATTTTAGGTGCTAATATGTACATTTTAGGTGCTAATATGGACATTTTAGGTGCTATTATGACATTAAGTTAGGTGCTAATATGGACATTTTAGGTGCTAATATGGATATTTTAGGTGCTATTATGTACATTTTAGGTGCTAATATGTATATTTTAGGTGCTGTTATGGACATTTTAGGTGCTAATATGGATATTTTAGGTGCTATTATGTACATTTTAGGTGCTAATATGTACATTTTTGGTGCTGTTATGTATATTTTAGGTGCTAATATGTGCATTTAGGTGCTATTATTATATTTTAGGTGCTGTTATGGACATTTTAGGTGCTAATATGTACATTTTAGATGCTGGTGTAGGTACATTTTAGGTGCTGTTATGTATATTTTAGGTGCTAATATGGACATTTTAGGTGCTAATATGGATATTTTAGGTGCTATTATGTACATTTTAGGTGCTAATATGTATATTTTAGGTGCTGTTATGTATATTTTAGGTGCTAATATGTACATTTTAGGTGCTGTTATGTATATTTTAGGTGCTAATATGGACATTTTAGGTGCTAATATGTACATTTTAGGTGCTGTTATGTATATTTTAGGTGTTAATATGGACATTTTAGGTGCTATTATGGACATTTTAGGTGCTAATATGGATATTTTAGGTGCTATTATGTACATTTTAGGTGCTAATATGTACATTTTTGGTGCTGTTATGTATATTTTAGGTGCTAATATGTGCATTTCAGGTGCTATTATGTATATTTTAGGTGCTGTTATGGACATTTTAGGTGCTAATATGTACATTTTAGGTGCTGTTATGTATATTTTAGGTGCTAATATGGACATTTTAGGTGCTATATATGTACATTTTAGGTGCTAATATGTATATTTTAGGTGCTGTTATGTATGTTTTAGGTGCTAATATGTATATTTTAGGTGCTAATATGTACATTTTAGGTGCTAATATGTACATTTTAGGTGCTGTTATGTATATTTTAGGTGCTAATATGGACATTTTAGGTGCTATTATGGACATTTTAGGTGCTAATATGGATATTTTAGGTGCTATTACATTTTAGGTGCTAATA
>JAQIUQ010003205.1:0-55000 GCA_030378365.1 Hybognathus amarus | reverse complement strand
AAACTTTGACCGGTAGTGCATTTAAAAGGGCTACTCCAAATCAATCAATTTATTGAATAATATTACTATGCATAATGCAGATGATCTCAATAAGATAGCAACAGAATTTGAAGGTGATGTATGTAGTTTTAGCATCACAGTAAAGCAGTCTGTTTGTCTGCAACCATATATAGTCAGAAGTCTGCATCAGACACTTGAAGGCTTCTCTATGCGTCACAATGTTGTTTTGACCATTATCTGTGTGTGTTTTCAGCTGACGGATGGAGGAAAGGCTGGTAGTAAGCGGGAGTCGCTGTCGAGATCTGGTCCTGTCCATTGATGGCATCAGCACTGAAGGCATGAACCATCTCTGAGGCTCAGAATAAGATTAAAGCCAGCACAAACAAACTCAGCCTCTCTTTACAGAAGTAAGATCATGCATGCACTGCTTTGGGAATTGGCTAAATGTATACATAAATAAATAAGTATGGTAAAAAACGACATGCATTTTGAACACAAAGACATAGGAAATAGACACTGGTTTTTCCCTCAGGGTGATTTAAAGTCCACTCACTGAATTTAAAAATAGATCATGTGACAAAAATAGAGCATTCTACTTTTTGAAATCTTATTTATTTATTTTTGATTAACTGGTTTTTATTTATTAGATATTTTATTTATTTAAAAAGTAAAATAATAACAATTATTATTAATATAATTATCATTTATTTATTTTCTAAGGTTTGAAATGTTTATTTAGGAATAATGCCTTCTTTTGCACTTTATTTTTTAATATACTTTAAACTTGTCAAGCTGCAGAACATGCCAAAAACGGTCCCTATAATATTCCAAGACATTTGATAGCTTTGTGTGAGAAACAAAATAAAATTAGAAATGCCACTGAAAATCTTACATTCACACACATTTAAAGAAAGCTCTGCACAACTGAAAAAAGTAAAAAATGAAACCATCTATATACATGTATTCGATTATGATTCATCATAAATAAGTGAAGGCTAAGACCTAATGGAAAGATAAAACATTCAGACTCGAGATTATAAAATGCAGTAAACTAGAGGAGCACAATTAATTGTCCACACTTTTGAATGGTAAGGTATGTGTTTTGGGACCAGAATAAGTGTGTGTTTGCTTGCATGTGTGTGTGCCAGCTTCCTGTTTCCCTGTTTCGTCCACTAATGGAAAGTTTTGTCTCACTGTCAAACCATGGGAAACACACCACACATGCTGACACAACAGACTCAGTGTGCCCAGTGGTGACAGAAAAACACTCATGGATTGGTCTAGTGGAAGTGAAAACAGAGAGAGAGAGACTGGCAATGATGGACAGATAAATGAGCTGTGTCAAACACTATGAATATGGGAGAAAATCAGATAAAGGCCTAAATGTAAGATTTTAATTGCTTATAAAATTTCTATCCATTTAGATTACACAGTTTTAACATAAACAAACCAATAAACTTAAAGGGATACTTCAGGATTTAGCATTAAGCTTTGTATTAGTAGAAAACCTGTACTATTTTCGAAGTACCGTGTTTTCCACCCTCATATCCCCCTGAGACGAGAGATTTATGTATTTTTTGTCTGGAAAAATCCTCAAATGACGCAAAAATCGTCATTTTGCATCATCTGAGGATTTTTTTGTCCAGAGGCTGAAGACTACAGTAAGGTGGGGTCTGTCCCGCATGTCCTCAACCTGCCCATAGAGGGCGATCTCACTCACAGAATGAACACATAGTGTCGGCCATCTTGTTTTGGAAGCTAAGCTAGCAGGCTCTTGTTCTTGTGGAGAAAGCTGAGTAGTAGCGGTTACCATCCTCTTTTCCCGGACATGTCCAGCCGTCGATGTCCGGGATTCAGCTTTTGCTTTCTACAGTCGCCATTCATTGTTTACATGCACAGCTTTTGTTTCAGTCTAACTGAATTAATCCCAATTGGTGGATCTGAATGTAGTGTTTACATGAACGCTAAACAAGTGATCGGTTGATGTGCGTTTTAACATTGCTAAGAAAATTCCGGTAATCACTTGCCACCGGCCCTCGCGCCGTTCTCCCGGCGGCCTCACTCGTGCCGCTCGCCACAGGAAACATGATGAATGGCGACTGTAGAAACGCAAAAGCCCAATCCCGGACATTTTGGGCGATCTCGAAACACATTTTCAGGGCTCATCACGAGACTCACTAGTAGCCTAGACTTGTTGTTTAACGACTGCGCTCTGTTACTGGTAGGCGTGGCCTCCTAGGGCAGCGAAGCAAGTGCATTCTGGGAGTTGTTGTCTTTCATCCACATAAGCCCAATATACATTTTCTGGCTTTTCTCAGTCTAGAAAACTCCAAACTCAAAAATAATTTCACATTTCTTCTTACATAAATGATCGATTTTAAATACACATTCATCTTTCCAGAGGTGAAGTATCCCTTTAATGAGATGCATATTTGGGACAGACAAAATTGATAATTCAGAAACAGTGATATTCGAGAACTGCCGCTGACTTTGCAACTTTGAAGACCTTTTTTGTGTTCAAATATGTAAAAAAAGCATAATCCGATCCTCTACATATAAAAGAAAATAGATGCAGATAATTAATAACAAACTATGATTTTTATGATTTTTTTCTTTTATTAGTACAGAAAATCTTACCTGTTTCATTTATGACTGACAAGTATGCAATAGGTTTATATTGTTAAAACTGTGTAATCCAGATTTTTTTTTACAATTAAAATCAATTCTTACATGTAGGCCTAAATATGTAAGACAATTGACTTAATCTCACCTATGTTCAAATACAGTGTTGTTTTGACCGCGATGGCAAATTAATCACATTCTCTTTAGTTTTACTGGGGCTTAGTATTAATAGATCTATACCAGCATCAGCACCATCTGAAACCACCAGTGTGTGTGTGTGCATACTTATTGAAGTGTGATATGCAGACCTTCATGGTTTATCTGCTGTACACCCAGCTCTATGCAAGTATGTGAACGCAATATCATGAGCTTGATTTCATGCATTTCTGAAATGTGTCAATGCAATAATGTTGCAATCTCGGCCTTCTTCTAGATTTCATTCGAGAACGACTTTGCTGAGCAATTTGGATCTTATAAACACATTTATAGCAGCAACCAACGACATTGCTCACTTGACTACTGCAGTGCATTTATGCAATTAACAGCGCTTTTACCCACTACAAAAGGAAATCTACAAAAGCTATTTGTAACAATATCCACAATATACAATGCCAGGTTTATTAGTTTACAGAAAGAATGTTTAGTATGTTCAATGAGGCCGCAGACTTCAGGTATTTCAGATTTGTGAACTTGCATTGAGGATGTTTTTGGAAGTACCAAACCTTATTAACCCTCTGGGGTTGTTCGGCCCAAATGGTCCCGAAAAATTAAAATAAAAAAAAATTAAAAACCACAGCTTCTTGGAATAGCTCTGAAATTTGGTGACTTTGTTGGTATTTGGTATATGAACACCCAAAAAAATTGGTGACAGGATGTGAATAGTCTAAGTGGTTGTAAAAAAATAGTCACACTTGAGGTGTTCGGGTCCAAATGGACCCACATGGAAAATTAATGGGAAATTGGCAAAAATGTGAAGTATAGTTTTTGTGCGTACAATCTACAAATTAGCCACGATCTTGAAAAAAGCACACAACAGTAAAGGGGTGAATCAATAAAACATCAAGAGTGCAAAACAGACACATCCAGACACACACACACACACATGCAAACACACTTTATACACAAACACACCAAAAAATTCAGATTATACATGTGTTTTGCATTTTTAAAATGCTCAGTTTGTCCACCAGATGGCATCAATCTCATTTCAAAAATTGCTTTTATGAGGCCTAGGCTTGACTCTAAAATGAAATACAGCTTTAAAAAAAATAAAATAAATATATTTTTAAAAATATATTTTTTTCTATTATGTTCAATGGGGGGGAATTGGTCATAATTATTGCATTAATAGTAATTTATAATTTTTTTTATTTTTGAAATTTTCTCAAAACACCAAAAAGGAAAAGAAAAAATATTATAAAAAATAAAAAAAATTATGATTTTTTTTTATATGATTCCCGCCCTTTGGGTCCATTTGGACAACACCCAGAGTGTGACTCTAAATACAACCCGAGGGTTAATCAAGGGGAGATAGAGTTTCCATCAAATGTCCATATCAGGTCGCTGCTATGAAGTTGTAGGCACAATGTGTCTTCAAACCCCTTGCAACAACACTGACAATTCAAGAAACACTTTTGTTGCATACATTGCTCTCTGAAACATTCGAGAATAAAGTCATGCACAAAATCTAGCTTACAATACATATAGATTGAAGTGTTTGCTTTGGTCAATGCAGAGTTCAGCCATTCAACAACATCTAACCGTATACCGATATTCTTATTTGAAGCACCATAAATATATATTTATTATGTAATATTTCAGTTTCCTGCTCAGCGGTGATGCACTTTAGTCTGGGTTACCAGGATATGTTGTGGTTTAGGGTTTAGTTTTACCTCTTATTATTCGTAATTACAGCAGACTGCAGGTAATGAGTGATTTTATTCATTAAATTGCTTTTGTGTAAATCGGAAACTTTTTTTTAGCAAGACACTCAAAATCCAGACATTTGTTCTGTTTTGTGTGTTCACGTGTGTGTGTGTCTGTGGGCCTTGTTTTTAGTGCTAATGGAGGACGCTTGAGTTTTATTGGAGAGTTATGTGGAGATGCCAAACTCGGCTTTAGCTGCAGTTATTGGGTAGAGATTTGGAGTTTTACAGGCTTTCTGTTGATTCTCATATATGACAGTAGATTACACAGAGAGAACGAGAGACTCCATGTTAATTAAAAGCACATGCAGTGAATTGTTTTATTGATTTCTTTTGGTTTGTGTTCGCTATGAGAGGGCCAGTCCCACTGTACTTTTATCTCACTTACCATCAGATCAACTCACAGTCTCACACAGTTCATTTCTTAAGGTTATTCATTTTTTAAATTATTTATGAATTCATTCATTCAATGCCAAGTCCATTTATTAATTAATATAATATTTATTTATTTATTTACCATAAAGTCCATTTATTTGTTTTATTTTCTCCTGAAGACCATTGTTAATTTACTAAGGAAGGATATTAATTTATTTTCCCCTTTAGACAATTAAAAACAAATAAAATTCCCATTTACAATTTTAATTTCTTAAGGTTTCTTACAAGTCGTGCCGCTCAAGCTCTTAAAGGGATACTCCACTTTTTTTTGGAAATAGGCTCATTTTACAACCAGACAGTTTCTGGTATCGTTAACTTCCATAGTATATTTTTCCTACTATGGAAGTCAATGAAACCAGAAGCTGTCTGATTACTGATTTTCTTCTAAATAGCAGAAAATCGGCTAAATGCATTCGAAAACGGTAAAACTAAACTGTTTAACACTGGAGGAGTTGTAAAATGAGCCTATTTCCAAAAAAAGTGGAGTATCCCTTTAAAAGTGAAGCCAAAACGTCTCAATCGCCCCCTGGTGGCCGGTCCTAGTATAGGTCATAAACCCCGCCTCCCCATGTTATTCAACGGCGGACCAACTAAACAATTAAATTACACTTCACATATCCTTTTTCCAAAGATAGTTTCTGTAGCTATCACGTTGATGTAATTTCAAGAGTTTGTTTTTAAAATAAGTTTGCTTTTAGTTAGTTATTTGACGGTGCTGTGACTTCATGATTGACAGCTGTGATTGACAAGTTCTCTGTGTGAATTAGTCACTGAAGCACCAACAGACTTTTTTCATTATGTTGACTATGTGGTTAGTAGTTGTATTTACCTTATTTTAACGAGGTATTGCAATCAGCAGACATCATTGGAGAGGAACAAAGCAGACAGAGGCCACTTAATAAAAGTGCGGGCGTGTGCTTGCGTTTGATTCAGTGAGAGTGAGGGCGGGGCCTTGATTTCAGCGGATTTACTTCCTGCTCACGACTGCGTATGTCTGGTCCCGAGAACGCAAGTGCGCAGACTCAAGTTTAAGATGTCAGCGCCATATCAGGACATTGGCGGCTTCGAATGGGAAAGAGCAAAGGGGCGTCGTCCATCTTTTTTACAGTCTATGGTTTCTTACACCAAAATAGTTGTGGTCTAGATTTATATGACACCTTCTTTCTGACCCGTAGAATTAAACATCTGAATTGCATGACCCAGCAAACACAGAACGTTCCCCTAACATTCCCGAATGGTCCCATGAGGTTATTTTTTTGGGAACCAAACAAGAACGTTATAGGAACGTTCCATGTAGGTTATTTTTAGGTTTCATTTTTAAAACATAAGGAGAATGTTCCGGGAACGTTCCCTTAACCTTAAGGGAAAGTTCTAAGAACGTAATGGGAACAAAAAACTAACGTTCCCAGAACCTGAATTTGTTTGCTAGGGAATTTGCAGCTTACCCCCTTAAAGGTTGTGTAGGTCAAGAATTGAAAAAAAAAAACATTTTTTCCAAATTTCTTTAAACTTTCTGTATATATCAATGCATAATTAAAATCTAAGTACTCTGAAAAAGAAAGTATAAAAATCAAGTGTCTGTAGACCTCTCACGACTGTTTTAAAGACAGCTCATTATTTCCATTCACTTCACCCCTCCCTTCTTGGCTCCTTCCAAAGCCACGCCCCAAAACACATGAACGCGCAACTCCGACAGCTGAGCTGAAGACGCATTATTTACCTCAGACGAGCGGAGAGGGGAGGAAGAAGTGCATGTAGTGACATCGTGTCAGAAACACATGTAAATAAAAAATCTAACTATCATTATGAAGATAAACAAATAAGTTGGATTTTATTACTCTCTATCAAGCTAGCATATTGATATTGGTAAAGCTTACAATATTGATTCGCTAACGAGCTAGTTAGTTATCTATAAGGCAAAGCTAAAAACAGGTTGCAGCATGATACGTTTTTCCATTGCCATCATTTACACTGTGATGAAGATGAATTTCATGTAAGATTCATTACATATATATGGTGTTCTGCATGTAAGAGTTTGCTTGATGAAAGCATTGTTGATTCTGATGAGGACTACACACCCGAGACAAGTAAGTTACCCATAGACAGTATAAGACAGCAAGTACCGCATCGTCAGCTCGAGGACAGATCCGTGGTCGAGGGCAAAGCAGAGGATTTTGCTATTAGGGTCCGAGGAAGTAGAGGCCGAGGACGGGGTGGTCGAAGTGCAGGGCAAGGAGCACTTTTTAGACAAGAGGACCTGCGTCGGGTTTTGCATCTTCAAGCTCAAACAAGCACGCGAACAGGTACGATCTGGATACGCGCAAGTGGGCAGGTCCTGTGTGGCAAAAGGGTGGTTGCCATGGTTGCGAGAGAGTGACAGTCGCCTAAGCCAATTGTTTCGTCCCATTGTTTCGTCCCGGTTCGAACTAATGAGCTGCCTTTAGTGCACATTAAACGGTCTAAAGTCACTCGATTTTTATACTCTTTTTTTTCAGAGTACTTAGATTTTAATTATGCATTGATATATATAGAAAGTTTAAACAAATTTGGTAAAAAGTTTTTATAAAATTCTGACCTTCAATACCTTTAACTGTCACTTGCCCGTATACGGGCAACCTAAATTTACTTCACTATATTACTATTAAATCCTAATCTAGTCATGACAAACTATATATCGTTGAAAAGGTCTAAGACTCCTAAATAGATATTTTAGAGCTGTTTTTTTCTTACAAATTAGAAATGAACAGTAATATATGAATTTCTCAAAAAACGTCATTACAGGAGTTTCAGACCTTTGTCACAAAAAGTCGACGCACGCACTTTTAATAATTGAAACTTTGTTTTTTAGTGCTAAAAGTTCATAATAAAACATAATCTAGTATTTGTCAATAAAAAAAGATAAAATTATATTTTTAAAAGTAAGGTTAAGAAGTCCTCTAAAAAGTATAATATATTATATATATAAATCATTTTTTTATTATTATTATATCACATATTTTAGTAGTTATCATAAATTGGGTATCATTTGAAAGCTTACGAACTCAGAATTCATCCTGTGCAAACCGTTTTGAAATTAGACGTTGCGTTACCATAGAAATGGTATTTTTTTATTAGGCCCCTCCCCTTTTGGGCATCATCTTTCATAATTTATTATCAAAACCTTTTCTAATCTTGACAAAACACATATTGTCAGAAAGGTCTGAGTCTCAAGGTTCCATATTTAGTGCCAGAAGTGATATTTGGATAGAAATGTATTAATTTGTTATGGCAGAATGCATACAATTAAATTCAATGGAATTCAATGGCACCCGGTGGCTATTTTTGGTATAACGCCTAAACAAAATCTCATGGGAACTTAAATTTTTGTGATATCAACTTTAAATTAGGAACACAACTTGGTTAGATATATAACTTTCATTTTATAGTAATTTTATGGTAAAAAATATTTTGTAGAATATTTATTTTATATTAAAAAAATATGTATATTGTATTTACTGTAAATTATAACTTCCATAACTTTTTTATACTTACATTTTTTGAAGTGCTTTCACTTCAGAAATAATCTGCTGATTGTTTTCTTTCAGAACAAGACCAAACTTGTGTATATATTCCAAAGCATTCTTGAATTACAACCATTTAAGTTTGTATAGTGCATTTTAATGTCAATTATCAAAAAGGGGGGTGACAGGTAAAGGGTTAATATAAAGGAAAAAAAATGTGTTTGCCCCATTGCAAAAAGCTTGAAAATGTTATCTTGTTTTAAGGATGCTTTCACTTGTATAAAAATTAAACATTTAGCAAAACATGAGCTCAGGTGTAATGTGTGCTCTCTGATATTAGAGAGCAGTATAGGGACTGTGAGATGGGCCTCTCAGTAAAAGTCAAATTGGAGAGCTCATTGTGGTTTTATTTTATTATAGACCATGCAAAAGGTAATAAATTATGCTATTGTTGGTTTGATATTTTTGAAATGTAATTTTACAGTCAGTTTCTGATATTTTGGTCTTTCACTATTCGAGTAGATAGGAGCTGTACTGATTTTTCCTCAGTGACGTGTTGTGTTTGGTGGATGTTTATATTGGCTGTTCTGAGACACTGCAGGCTTCTGTTTCGACATTGAACTAAAAAGAGTTTATATACACTGAAATGAACAAAGACGGCACTTTGGGGAAAAATAATTGAACAGCTTGAATCATGTAAACTAAGCTAAACAACAAATCTTGTTTAGCTAAATAACAAATATCATTCTTTATTTCCATTGTTTGAGTGTGTGTACTTGATTCTGGGCGTGTGTTGTTTATCCATCTGTCTGTTTTTGAGTTATGGTCCAGGTTTGATGTTTTGTTAGGCCACATCCACGACACACAAATGATCCTCTCTGGTTCTGAATGCTTAAACACACACACACACACGAGTGCCAGATCCTAATCAGAGCTCAGATTAAACTGACCACACAACTTCTTAGGAACAGAATACGTCAAAGGAATGGCGTCAGACTCAACCATTCACTGCAGGGTTGAACGCAGGTTACTTGATTACATGGGTTTGTGGGAAGTGACCGATTTAATTAAACCATTTAAACTCCATCCCAATCCACTTTTGAATAACCTCAGGACCATAACAAAACCTGACATGGGTTCATATCCCGAGAGAGAGAGAGGAAAAAGAGTGAATCTAACAGTCTTTATCATATTAATGTCCTTCCTTCTTTTGATTTCATTTTTGCTCTTAATGTCTGTAACTCATTGCTCTTTTATCTCTAAACTCTGTGAGTGTATTCTGAGGACTGAAAAGCATAAGCTGCAGCTTGTCTCACACACTCTCCTGCACTGAGCACATGTGTGTGTGTGTGTGTGTGTGTGTGTTGGCGTTCACAGGATATCACAGCTGGATAAAATCCCATTTTCCATTAGCAAGATACAGCAGGATAAAAATCAACATTTGGAAGAGAGTTCAAAGTGTAATTAAATTCCCACCAACATAGAAATTTGTAATATTTCATGGTTTTGTACTTAAAAAAAGATTTAATAATTACCCTCCTTCATGTCCTCTTGCTCTCTTGATTGAAAACTGATATATCAGTTTCCGATTTTAACATTGCATCACCCAGAAATGATGTAGTATGGCTTTCTACTGAAGATGTTTAGTAGGATATATAATGACCAAGTTGCTCTTTTTCAAGTGACAAAATGACAAAAAGGTTGAAAAAAAAAAAATTCATTTAGGATTAACCGCCCCTTTAAAGCTGATGTGAGTGATTTTTGCGCCCCTAGTGTCATCACATGGTATTGCAATTTCATACAGGTGTCCCGAACACTTTGCCATGGTCCATTTTTCAGCACATTGAGTTCTTAGTTGAGCTATATAAAGAAAGTTATATGTTCGTTATTTAACCCTGTAAAGCCTGTCATGTGAAATACACTCTGAGAAAAAGGTACAAAAGCTTGTCACTGGGGCTGTACCTAAACTTTTGTACATTTCAGGTGTTAATATGTACATTTTAGGTGCTAATATGTCCATTTCAGGAGCTAATATATACATTTAGGTCCTAATATGTACATTTTAGGTGGTAATATGTATTTTAGGTGCTAATATGTACATTTCAGGACCTAATATATCCATTTTAGGTCCTAATATGTCCATTTTAGGTGGTAATATGTATTTTAGGTGCTAATATGTCCATTTTAGGTCCTAATATGTCCATTTCAGGTGGTAATATGTATTTTAGGTGGTAATATGTATTTTAGGTGCTAATATGTCCATTTTAGGTGGTAATATGTATTTTAGGTGCTAATATGTACATTTTAGGTGCTAATATGTACATTTTAGGTGCTAATATGTACATTTTAAGTGTTAATATGTACATTTTAGGTGCTAATATGTCCATTTTAGGTCCTAATATGTCCATTTTAGGTCCTAATATGTCCATTTTAGGTGGTAATATGTATTTTAGGTGCTAATATGTCAATTTTAGGTGGTAATATGTATTTTAGGTGGTAATATGTCCATTTTAGGTCCTAATATGTCCATTTTAGGTAGTAATATGTATTTTAGGTGCTAATATGTCCATTTTAGGTGGTAATATGTATTTTCAGGTGCTAATATGTACATTTTAAGTGTTAATATGTACATTTTATGTGCTAATATGTCCATTTAGGTCCTAATATGTACATTTTAGGTGCTAATATGTACATTTTAAGTGTTAATATGTCAATTTTAGGTGGTAATATGTCCATTTTAGGTCCTATTATGTCCATTTTAGGTCCTATTATGTCCATTTTAGGTCCTAATATGTCCGTTTTATGTGGTAATATGTCCATTTTAGGTGGTAATATGTATTTTAGGTGCTAATATGTCCATTTTAGGTCCTAATATGTCCATTTTAGGTAGTAATATGTATTTTAGGTGCTAATATGTACATTATAGGTGCTAATATGTACATTTTAAGTGTTAATATGTACATTTTATGTGCTAATATGTCCATTTTAGGTCCTAATATGTACATTTTAGGTGCTAATATGTACATTTTAAGTGTTAATATGTACATTTTAGGTGGTAATATGTCCATTTTAGGTCCTATTATGTCCATTTTAGGTCCTATTATGTCCATTTTAGGTCCTAATATGTACGTTTTAGGTGGTAATATGTCCATTTTAGGTGGTAATATGTATTTTAGGTGCTAATATGTCCATTTTAGGTCCTAATATGTCCATTTTAGGTCCTAATATGTCCATTTTAGGTGGTAATATGTATTTTAGGTGCTAATATGTCCATTTTAGGTGGTAATATGTATTTTAGGTGCTAATATGTACATTTTAGGTGCTAATATGTACATTTTAAGTGTTAATATGTACATTTTAGGTGCTAATATGTCCATTTTAGGTCTTAATATGTACATTTTAGGTGCTAATATGTACCACTGAGGTAGCAAAATGCAGCCTTTGGGTACAAAAGTGTACCTTTTGAAAGGTACAGCCCCAGTGACAGCTTTTGTACCTTTTTTCTGACAGTGTAATAGCATTTTTTTTAAATGGAACATTTTATTGAAACTTGAGACAAAAATCTAAAAAATACATTTTTTTTTGTCAATGCATCAGGCTTTTTATTTTTCTCCCTGTTTAATCTTGTCTAGGAGAATCAATTGAGATAATAGAGATCTAATTTGTGAAGTTTTGTTCCTGTGGGTTGTTTTTGAATACTGGGTTTGTTAAAATAACTACTTCATAAGTACCAATCAATGCATTTAATCCAAAGGATTCAGGAAAGTAAGATGAATTAAACCGGGGTAGTTCTCTCTCTCTCTGGCGTTGTTCTGGCAGTCTTCTGTGGATCTATATTGAGTGTACTGAGAACAGATTATTAGCTCATAACTGCTTACATATTCATCTGACCAGATCAACAGTGCTAAACTCTACCCGAACCGTTGAATCTCACTCCGTGGAGGGATGAAGTTACGTGTGCATGTGTGTGTGTGTTTACATGCAAAGAGTCAATGCATCTCCTGTTATATAACACACTCTTCAAGATGTGAGTGGCAATATTTTATGGACACAATTGAATCCAGGAGCTTAATCTGATAAAACCTCCCTTTGGGAAACATCCTTAAAGGTCAAAATGATCCATAATTACATTCAAAGAAAAAAAAAAAGTTGAGAGATGTGTGAGATTATTCTAGAAGGTCTTCAGTTCATATTCTCAGAAATGATAAAAAGTTCAAACCATAGTTTTAGTTTAATAACACACCACATCATGTAAGTTTCAAACCAAACCTGGCCTGGTTTCTTTTAATTGACGCAAACCTAATTCTGTTCTCCCCTGCAGGCAAAATAATTTTTGAAGCGTTCAACAAACTTCCACGCAGTTGTTCCGTGTCATTATAAATACAGGCCTATGATTTTATTGCAAACCACAGTTCGACGTTCCTCATGTAATGCCACTGCCAGCAGTAGATGTGGTCACAGCAGAGTCATTAATGTTTTTGTCCGTTGTTTTGTGTTCCAACAGAGCTTCCAGTCTTCCAAAACCAGATGTGGCACCAAAGGTATGAGATTTACACACACATAAAGCCAGCGAGAGCGCACAACTGGAGTATTGTGAATGGATTGTTTTGTGTGTGTGTCATCATACCCCTCTAAGACAAACACACAGCTCTATATGTATGCATGAGTTTTAGTTTTGCATTGCAATGCGCCTCTAGTTCAAGTCTTATTGGTTGTGTTCAGAATAGAAAACTAGTACACTTCATATTGAACATTTAATAATGCATACTACCTATTTTTTTCAAATATTATATGAAACAGTAATTATATGCAACTTGCAGTGTGTTATACTGGTGTCACATGATGCATGCTTCTCATTACATTGCATGTTTTATTTGGAAAGTTGCTGTCCATTTATAATCTCTTATAGATATGGTTATTTGCATTTATATGTATGCATTCGTTAGATGTATTGCATTCAAGCTGTACATTCCTATCAGTTCATGCATTTCCTGGGAATTGAACCCATGTCATTGGTGTTGTAAGCACTATACTTTACTGTTTGAACTACAGGAATGCATTATTTGTGATTTTAATTAGTGATGCACGATATATTGGCCACATTATCGGTATCTGGCCGATATATGATCATTTTTAATATTATCGTTACTCGGCCCAACAAGAACATTTAGCCGATATCTAAAAGCCGATAAATAATGTATTATTTCCTTGAGCTGAGGCACTTTAGATGTGCACTGTTCAACACGATGCTTTTAAATTGCTTGAAATACGATTGAAATCACTTTAAAAAAAGAAAATCCAGTTAAAGTGCAAAATGTGCAGTGCAAGTCTGTCAAATCGGCTACGCAACATTAAAATAATAATATCATAATTGTGTTTGTATCTTGGCTTTTAATGAGGAAAATCAAAAATTGTCTGAAATTTTGGATTTAGATTTATCGGCCAAAATATTGGTTATCGGCTTTCAAATATAAAGAATTATCGGTTATCTGTATTGGCCAAAATTGTCATTTATATGTATGCATTCATCAGATGCTTTTATCTAATGTGACATGTATTGCATTCAAGCTGTACATTCGTATCAGGTTCATGCATTTCCTGGGAATCGAACCCATGTCATTGGTGTTGTAAGCACTATACTTTACTGTTTGAACTACAGGAATGCATTATTTGTGATTTTAATTAGGGATGCACGATATATTGGCCACATTATTGGTATTCTGGCGATATATGATCATTTTTAATGTCATCATTATCGTCCCAACAAGAACATTTAGCCAATATCTAAAAGCCGATAAATAATGTATTATTTCCTTGAGCTGAGGCACTTTAGATGTGCACTGTTCAACATGATGCTTTAAAATTGCTTGAAATATGATTGAAATCACTTTAAAAAAAGAAAATCCAGTTAAAGTGCAAAATGTGCAGCGCAAGTTTGTCATATCGGCTACACAACATTAAAATAATAACATCATAATTGTGTTTGTATCTTGGCTTTTAATGAGGAAAATCAAAAATTGTTGAAAAATTTGGATTTAGATTTATTGGCCAAAATATTGGTTATCGGCTTTCAAATATAAAGAATTATTCGATTATCTGTATTGGCCAAAATTGTAATTTATATGTATGCATTCGTCAGATGCTTTTATCTAAAGTGATATGTATTGCATTCAAGCTGTACATTTGTATCAGTTCATGCATTTCCTGGGAATCGAACCCATGTCATTGGTGTTGTAAGCACTATACTTTACTGTTTGAACTACAGGAATGCATTATTTGTCATTTTAATTAGGGATGCATGATATATCGGCCACATTATTGGTATTGGCTGATATATGATCATTTTTAATGTTATCATTATCGTGCCCAACAAGAACATTTAGCCGATATCTAAAAGCCGATAAATAATGTATTATTTCCTTGAGCTGAGGCACTTTAGATGTGCACTGTTCAACATGATGCTTTTAAATTGCTTGAAATACGATTGAAATCACTTTAAAAAAGAAAATCCAGTTAAAGTGCAAAATGTGCAGTGCAAATCTGTCATATCGGCTACACAACATTAAAATAAGAACATCATAATTGTGTTTGTATCTTGGCTTTTAATGAGGAAAATCAAAAATTGTCGAAAATTTTGGATTTAGATTTATCGAGCCAAAATATTGGTTATCTGGCTTTCAATATAAAGAATTATCGGATTATCGTTATCGGCCAAAGTTGTCATTTATATGTATGCATTCGTCAGATGCTTTTATCTAAAGTGATAGTATTGCATTCAAGCTTCGTATCAGTTCATGCATTTCCTGGGAATCGAACCCATGTCATTGGTGTTGTAAGCACTATACTTTACTGTTTGAACTACAGGAATGCATTATTTGTGATTTTAATTAGGGATGCACGATATATTGGCCACATTATCGGTATCTGGCGATATATGATCATTTTTAATGTCATCATTATCGTCCCAACAAGAACATTTAGCCGATATCTAAAAGCCGATAAATAATGTATTATTTCCTTGAGCTGAGGCACTTTAGATGTGCACTGTTCAACATGATGCTTTTAAATTCCTTGAAATACGATTGAAATCACTTTAAAAAAAAGAAAATCCAGTTAAAGTGCAAAATGTGCAGCGCAAGTTTGTCATATCGGCTACACAACATTAAAATAATAACATCATAATTGTGTTTGTATCTTTCTAAAATTTGGATTTAGATTTATCGGCCAAAATATTGGTTATCGGCTTTAAAATATAAAGAATTATCGGTTATCGGTATTCGCCCAAAATTGTCACATCGGTGCATCCCTAATTTTAATGCCAGTTTTATGTCAAAATTCCTTAACTATTGGCTCATCAAAATAATTATTCAAGATGGAGTTGTTAAACATTTGAATGGTTAATGATGCTTATTGCAATAGCAAGTCTATTTTTTATATACAATACACACTGCATACTGCTTTAAGAAAATCACATTAGAATGGCATGCTATAGTATCATGCTACTTATGTTACTTATTTTAGTTACTTATTTGACATTTTATTATAAAGCTATGCATTGTATGCACATTTTCTAAAAAATATGCATTTTTAGTTTTCTTGATGTTTTTAATTCGATTAAAATGGCTAAATCACCTGTCAGCAATAAATATCTAAAAATAAATTAATTTCTGCTGCTTTTTCGCTGCAATCATGTGACAACAATATCATTGCATAATACATGTACATTCTGTTTCACATACTATTTTTTAAATAGTATATACTGTGTGTGCAGTATTTAGTAAGTATTCAGCTAGTATTCCATTCTGAACATTTTACCACACACTATTTAGATTTTCAAAGGTGTAATAGCATCTGCTGAATAACCCATTCGTTGTTGTGTGCTATCTGGTGATTTGTTGCATTACTGTTGCCTGCATGTGCTTCCATTTCAGGATGTTTCTGTGGAAATCATCAAACCCGTTCCCATGCCAACCTGCATTCCATCTTCCTCTGACATCACAAACTCCACCCACATCACTTCATCCCCCAATAGGGGTGCTCGTCTGTTTGGAGGGCAGGGTCACCACACATAGCCTCCATTCCCTCCGCACGCATCTGCTTTTGCACTCGCCTCCTCAGCTCAAAGCCCTTATCCACTGGCTCCGCCTACTCCTACTGATGGCTCACCAAATCATATACCGTCGGTGCCCCGCCCTTCGGTGTATAACACGCCCATCTATCTCTACTCCAATGAGAATGCCTGTGAAGTTGCCATGGGCCAGAGGCGGGGCCTGTTGGAAAGCCAGGGTGAGAGCTCTCAGCTGAATGGGTAAGAGTTTGATTGACAATGTGATGCCCCACCCACTCTATAAACTTATCCTACCTTCATGTGCTATCGGAAATTTCCTACTTCACACTTTTGAAAGTGAAATTACAAGCTTGTCGTGCAATCGTTATCCTCTCGTCATGTTCAAACTTGGAAACTTTGGAAAATTATCATGAACTTCCCAGTGGTAAACATGACTTGAGAGGGCGTTCATGTCCAATTTTTAACTAGGAAACTCGTATTTACCATATTTCCGAAAGCATGTGAAGGCAGCAATAGAGCTCAAAAGTGACACCAACTTTTCAGACGTCTGGGTTCTGAAAGTATATTTCCAATTAATTTTTCCATAGACGTTTCAGAAACATACACAACCTACCAGCTCTGAGATGAATCACAATACAGCATTTGATTGGAAGGAAAAACTAATTGTTAATATAAGACAAAGGCGCAAGACTGTATACTTGCAGGTTTGCTGGGTCTCTCTGCGTGTTCAGGCTCGTTCGTTGGCTGGTTTTAGGGAGGATTTGGGCGCCTTTAAGCCGGTCAAACTGGGAGACCACCTGGTTCGTCTTTTGCTAAACCAGCTTTTTCAACCAGCTAAATCAGGGTTGTTATAATTAACTAAAACTATACAAAAATTAAATAAAATAAACTTTAGTTTCCAAAGAAACATTTCTCATTTTCATTTAGTTTAAATTAAAGGATTATTTAACTTAAAAAAAAAACATTTGCTGATAATTTACTCACCCCCATGTCATCCAAGATATCCATGTCTTTCTTTGTTAAGTCGAAAATAAATTGTTTTTGATAAACATTACAGGATTTTTCTCCACATAATGGACTTCAATGGACCCCAACCGTTTCATTGCAGCTTCAAAGGGGTTTTAAACGACACCAATGAATGAACGAAAATGAACAAATCTTTTTTTGAGTCATTTCGTTCGTTGAAAGAACCAAATGACTCAAAAGATTTGTTCTTTGATGAGCGAGTTCGACAAGGAGAGTCACGAACGCGCATCACAGAACAGAGCAAGGCGAGCATTTGTGCTTATAAAACAAACTTTTTATTTATTTTTGAAATGAGCGATCGTTTCGCTGATAAGACCCTTATTCATCGTCTGGTGTCGTTTAAAGCCCTTTGAAGCTGCACTGAAACTCTCATTTGGACCTTGAACCGTTTGGTCCTCATTGAAGTCTATTATATGGAAAAAATCCTGGAATGTTTTCATCAAAAACCTTTAATTTCTTTTCAACTGAAGAAAGAAAGACGTGGACATCTTGGATGACATGGGAGTGAGTAAATTATCAGCGAAAGTTTTTTTTTTAATTGAACGACTCCTTCAATGTAGCCAACTAAAACTGAAATGAAAATGTATTTAAAAAAATTACTTTGAAATTAAAATTAAAGCTGAAAATAAGAAAAGACTATAATTAAAACACTACAAGTTACAATACAAATATTTATATCTTAAATTCTTCACTTTCAAATGTTCAAACCCTCAAGCTTTTTATATTTGAACTCCTCCACGCTTTTATTTTGGTGGAATTTTAGTTAAATGCTGTAACTTCTGTAAATGAAAATATGCTAATGTGAATGTAAAGTAAACCTAGCACACATTACATTCCCAATGTACATTAAAGTGGAGTTTGAGTATTTACTGTGAAACAGGCTCTTATAAGCTGTGAGCGTGTAAATAAACTCAACACCGCTCTTCATTCTGAAAACACGCAGCGCATCAGATATTATGCACTTCATTCATTAAATCACAACTTTTTATTTGGTAATCAATATTTTGATCAGTTTTATTTTGATTAATTGTGCAGCACATTAATGATACTTTCAATTTAAGTAATTTACAATCAATTTAATTTATTTTCTTGTTCATAAACTCTGCTGTAATGCAGCAATATTAATGTTACAATTGGTTGCAAGGATGAAACAGGATCTACATGCGTTATTTAAAGACTAACTCAAAAACCAAAGTAGGAATATTTCCACTCTTCCTCATTTTTGTAATTTTTCTTATTTGTTTAATATATTTTTGAGGGGTCTTTATTCCAGAATGTTAAGACTCTGGCAGCATCTCTCTGTATCTCTTTTCATTCAGTGACGTACAGTGTGTGAGATTTTGTTTGTTTATGAGTGGTTGTCAGTGGCTCTGATGTACGGGTGTATATTTAGATCTGCGTAATGGTATCCGATGGTGTGTGTGAATCAGGGCTCTCCCTTGGATAATGTTCCAGGGAATGCTCAGATGCATTTCGAGTGTGTGCAAACCTCCCTTCTGGGTTTCATATTTTAATGATGGTGCTGATTGACGTTATTACGCAGAAGAACTATCCAATTACACATGCTGATGCACACACACATTTTAGGATACACACACACACGCACGTCTCATCAGATCAGTGTGTTTGTTGTGATGCATTTTGTTTGTTTCTATGTACTAACAACTTTAATAGTATAATATCAGCCTGACAACAGCACATATTATAGTTTAATCACCCAATAAACCCGTTCTGCTTTTCGTTAAGTGCTTATAATGGCATACTACTTTTTTGCAATATGCAGTATGTGTACATAGTAGTATGCATGGGACACTGGGCTGACCTAGCATGCTCAGTATTTAATTCTGAGAGCATTATTCAATAGATAAAAAGGAGACAAAGAGTAACATATTAGAGACGTGGGAAAGAAAACGGATGAAAACCAAATGCTTCTTGTCATAGGCACACTATCCAATGGTTTCTCCTCCCTCTCTTGTAAACTCTGATAAATCCTCCTCATTATCCTCATACAGCTGTACATTAAAGAGTCAAATCAGTGCCAAGCCTGTGTCTGTGATTTTTATAGGCAACTGTTGAGAAACCATATTCCTCCTTAATGCAACCCTGTGTGTACCTGGGTCTGGATACTGTACTTAGTTTGGATGGAAATAATTCTTCTGGATTAGTTTGTCTTGCTCTTTTTCTAACGATATGGTGTTTTTAATGGCTGTTGCTGATATCAATATCTTAAGAGCAGGGTGGCATATATATATATATATATATATATATATATATATATGTATATATATATATATATATATATATATATATATATATATGTATATATATATATACACACATATATATATATATATATACATATATACATATATATATATATATATATATATATATATATATATATACATATATACATATATACATATATACATGTACTATATATATGTATATATATGTATATATATATATATATATATGTATATATGTATATATATGTATATATATATATATATATATATATATGTATATATGTATATATATATATATATATATATATATATATATATATGTATATATATATATATATATATATATATATATGTATGTATTTATGTATGTATATATTAGGGCCAGGAAAAGATTAATCGTGATTAATCGCATCCAAAATAAAAGTTTGTGTTTACATAATATATGTGTGTGTAGTGTGTATAATTATTTTATATATATAAATACACACACATGCATGTAAACATTTAAAGAAATATTTGCATGTATATACTTTATATATATTTATACAAAATTAATATTATACATAAATATAAATATTTGATATATTAATAACACATTTTTCTTAAATATATACATGCATATATGTGTATTTATATATACAAAATAATTATACACACTACACACACATATATTATGTAAACACAAACTTTTATTTGGATGCGATTAATCTTTTCCCAGCCCTATATATATATACAGAAAATGTGCACAATTTTGGGAACTGGTCTGGCCGATATATCGATCTATCAGATTTTTATGTTTGTCTACCAAACAAACAAACTGAAAACGTCATTTTGACTTAAATTTGCGATTAAGTTTAAAAAGTAATTTAAAATATTATCCTAATATTAATATTTTATATGTAAATATTATTATTTACCTAAATATCCTATATTATTCTGTAAATCTTTCTTTTCCCTATATAATTACTACAGTAGATATACAGTAAATGCACAGTTAAATTGCTGTTTTATAATTCCTGATTCCTGATATATATATATATATATATATATAGTTTGTGTGTGTCTTCAGCTGTTGGTTTGTCTCAGAGGGGTTTAGGAATCAGTGATGTTGTGTATATTGAGTTAGTGATGATTGTGTGTTTAATGGTTATTTTCTCCTCTGTATGCTTTTCAGCAGATGACTCCAGCCATAAAGTCAGTACCATATAGATGCTTTTTTTATTTTGTGTGTGTGTGTGTGTGTGTGTATTGCCTAATATGACCGTTTTGTTTTGCTTTTTATTTTTTTCCAGAGAAATTCCCAAATCTATTTTTTTAAGGCAGCACTTTGCTTTTATTTAACTTTATTTAAACATATACACTAAGACTTATGATTTTCACTTGACAGACAAATAAACAAAAAATAAACCAGTCACTACACTATAAACAATGCTGGGTTGTTTTAACCCAAATTTGGGTAGAATATGGACAAACCCAAATGTTGGGATTAAAACATGTCATTTCAAATTTTAACCCAACTTCAACTTTCACTTTCAACTGTACATTTTTCAATTGTATTTTAACCCAACATTTGGGTTTGTCTATGTTTGACCCAAATGTTGGGTTGAAACAACCCAGCATTTTTTTAGAGTGTAAGCAAATCATTGAAGTTTTACACAATCCCTGACAAAAGCTTACTGTGGCATACAGTATGTTGATAAATATCAGATGGTAATATCATGATGTGTTTTGTAGCACTAAATTATTACCATATTCATCGGTATTTGGTAAATAATACCATTGCAGTATCATGATTATACCATGTCCAAAATTAAAATGATAGATTTACCATAGTAATGAATGACCGCTATATTCATGTCACATGGGATTTACTAAAAAACGTGGTAGAATTAGTTCTTTTTTATTATTAAGCATCACTGATTATGCAACAATGACTTTTAAAGGTAAAGTTCACCCAAAAATGAAAATTCTGTCATTATTTAGCCTCCTGTAGTTATTCCAAACCCCAAAGATAATTATGTGCCTCCATTGATAGCTGCACAACTACCAATTTGACTCTTCAAAAGGATAATTAAAGAGATCGTAAAACTAATATGAATTGAGCGGTTTAGTCCAAATTTTCTGAAGAGACTCGATCGGTTTACATGATGAACAGATTTGATTTAGGCTTTTCTTCACATAAAAACATTGATCAATGGACATAAACAAAAGCTCAACCGAACTTGGTTCTTGTTGAAGCTCAAACTTCTTGTCGAGTTAAAAGTGGTAGAATTATCCCATATTTTATTTAAAATATCTTCATATATCTTCCGAAAATGAACGAAAGTCTTATGGGTTTAGAACGACATGAGGGGGAGTAATTGATGAGAGAATTTTCATTTTGGTATATCCCTTTAATGCAGAGCACACGCAAGCAAAGCAAATCTGGGTTTGTTTCATTGTGTGTCTTTCATTGCATGAGCTTGACGTGAGCTTTCATGATATGCATGTCATGTTCCAACTGAGATGTGTTTTATCGCAGTGGTTGTCTTCAGGAAGTCAGCTTTTTTAACTCTGCATATCAGTTTGTCAAACAGCACGGAAGTTAGCAAATGAAACCTGCCAACACTTTCGTCACACACAGTTCCTCAGCCTTACAGCGTTGATTTATCGACAGCATACTGAATGCTGTACGTGTAAGTACAGACGGGCTTTGGCATGACCAACATGTATTTGATGAAAAAAAGTTTTTTTGAGAGATTGGATTGACGATTGCTTGTAGATTTCGGACGTTTTACTGAAAGCTCAGACTTCATAAACCTGTCGCATGTCTTTTTTTCCATGTGCAGCAGCGCCATCTTCTGGTCTCATGCATTTTAAACTTTTATTTCCTCAACTGCAAAGTTTCTTTGAGGATTTTTAAACTCAAAAGCTGTTTTTGGTTAAAGTGATACTCCACTTTTATTTATTTATTTATTTATTTATTTATTGGGGAAATAGGCTGATTTTACCACTCCCCGAGTAAAACAGTTGAGTTTTACCGTTTTCAAATCCATTCAGCCAGATTTTCTGATTAACCAGACAGTTTCTGGTCTCATTGACTTCCATCAGTAGGAAAAAAAATATATACTATGGAAGTCAATGAGACCAGAAACTTGTCTAGTTACTGATAGTCTTATAAATATCAAAAATTTGTCTGAATACATTAGAAAACGCTAAAACCCAACTGTTTAACTCTGAGGGAGTGGTAAAATGAGCCTATTTCCAAAAAGTGGAGTATCCCTTTAAGATGATGTTCACTTGATTCAGTTTTCTGATCTAAATTAGTACTTTTTGAATTCAAGTTACTTTACAGGTTTTACTCGCTACTATACAGGTCAAAATACCAGTTACAACAGTTTATGAATTAATTATGAGCCTGTTGCATGTGTTTTTATTTTTCATGTGCATCTACTGGTTGTGTGCATTTCTAACTTTCATTGCTTAAACTTCAGAGTTGTTTCATTTTCTTGGGAGATTTTGAAACTTAAAGTTTTTAACTAAATGAGTGCTTTTTATATTCAAGTTCTGTACATTACAAAGATTACCTTTGGCAACCACACAGTTGGCCAAAATACCATAGTTGTACTCATTTTTAATTAATATGTGATATTAATTGCAAAAGTTTAATTTTAATACTCATTTCCATGATCTATATCATGAGCCTGTGGCATATGTTTTGGTTCCATGTGCAGCAGCGCCATCTACTGGTCGAGTGCATATTCTAACTTTCATTTCCTCAAATTGAGTTCATTAATACTACAGTTACACTTCAGTAAAGCTGTGTAAATGTACTGGTTATTAGTAATTACAGGAAAATTTATACAGTAGACTAGTAACAATGCAGTATTTTGGCAGAAGCTATAGCTATCATACATATTTGAATAATATTTTACTCAAATGTGATGACATTTTTTTATTTGATTCTTCATAGTGGTCCTCCAGCTGTGTCTAAGTGAGTACATCTGCATATGTGTGTAAGAACTCCTCTGATTGAGAATGATTACAATGTTTTAACTTTCTTATTCCTTTTTCTTATGCCTTCTTCCTCGTTCAGAAAACCAGTTTACAGGTAAGGGGATAAGCAGCAGTGTTCTTCTTACTCAAATTCTCAGTTGCTTCATTTGTGCATTTGATGATTACATGTACACATGATCTGACGGTCAGATCTCTCTTTGTGTGTGTGTGTGTGACTTTCCTAGTGAGGTCTATCACAAGAACCAACATTGAGTTTCCACGTCCAACTCACGGTGATGCCAGCAGGAACGCATCATGGAGGACACAGAGGACTGGCGCCACGGACAGAACTTCACAGGTCCCGATCCTTCAGATCCTGGCCCAATAACCGACACTGAATCTGGATTTTGGTGAGAGTGGAAAAATACTCTATTTCTAATTTTATTGTTCCTTTTGTCATGTTTTTTATTTTTATTTGCAACATCTGATTTATTTATTTATAAATGCTTTTCTAGGTCCACTTATTTCCCTAATTATTTAGATGTAGAAATGTATAAATTAGTAATGTATTGATAAAATTCAATTGTTCCATACAAAAGAGCAACAACACACTTTTATGTTAAAAAAATATGCCCTCAGAGTTCTATTATATATTATATTATAGTTTATATATATATATATATATATATATATATATATATATATATATATATATATATATATATATATATATATATATATATATACTGTACAATAAGCTTAAGTATTGGTAATGATTTTTTTATGTTTTTAAAAGAAGTCTCTTCTGCTCACCTAGGCTCAATTTTTTGATAAAAAATACACAAAAAACACGTAATATTGTGAAATATTATGACAATTTAAAATGACTTTTTTATGTTAATATATATTAAAATGTAATTTATTCCTCGAAAAAGCTGAATTTTCAGCATCATTACTCCAGTCTTCAGTGTACACATGATCCTTCACAAATCACTCTAATATGATGATTTTATGCTCCAAGAAACATGTATGATTATTATCCATGTTGAAAACAGTTTTTTACATTTTTATTTCAGGATTCTTTTGATGAATAGAAAGTTCAAAAGAACAGCTTTTATCTGAAATGGAAAGCTTTTGTTACATTAAACACTACCCTTTAAAAAGTTTGGGGTCAGTAAGAATTTGTATTTTATTTTTGGGTGAAATAAATTAAGAAATCAATACTTCTATTCATCAAGGATGAAGTTACATTGATCAAAAGTTACAGTAAAGACATTTATAATGTTAGAAAAGATTCTAATTAATAAAAGCTGTTCTTTGAACTTTCTATTCATCAAAGAATCCTGAAATAAAAATGTAAAAAACTGTTTTCAACATGGATAAATAATCATACATGTTTTTGGAAGCATAAAATCATCATATTAGAGTGATTTGTGAAGGATCATGTGACACTGAAGACTGGAGTAATGATGCTGAAAATTCAGCTTTTTTTCAGAGGAATAAATTACATTTTAATATATATTAACATAAAAAAGTCATTTTAAATTGTCATAATATTTCACAATATTACTGTGTTTTTGTGTATTTTTTATCAAAAAATTGCAGCCTTGGTGAGCAGAAGAGACTTCTTTTAAAAACATAAAAAATCTTACCAAATCTTAAACTTTTGACCGGTAGCGTGTGTGTGTATATATATATATATATATATATATATATATATATATATATATATATATATATATATATATATATATATATATATACTGGAACTGATATTGATGCATTATATACATTTTGGTCCTAAATAAAATGTTGGTCCTCATAATAAATAGGCAGAATGCATTTCAGTGTAAATCGCTCATAAAAACATTCTTAGATAAATGTCCAATTGAATTTCAGATTTCACAGTACTATGCGTAACAAATGGTTTTACAATACCATTTACACACACATTTGTTCTGCACATGTTTCATGAATGAGGCCCATTGTTAGCAAAACCTTCAATACTGACTCTGTAGAATAAGATTGAAATTGAGATTTTAAACAGGAACTTTGAATGTTTTAAATTGAATTTCAGTGAACAGGAGGAAGTCAGAGAATGTGAATGTGTCTTTACCTCTATCTATCACATGAAAGCATGTCATGATGAATGTTTTCTGTTTATCTGTATCAATGATCCTCACATGAGGCTAAATCTGCAAAGAAGACAACAAAGTAAGTTCCTTCTTCCTGCCTGTGTGTTTTGCTAGTATTGTGATGTTGATTTCTTTAGGCTCGCTCTTGTGTGTGTGTTATTGACCTTTGTGATTTTGACATTTTCTGGTGTTAAAGCTCTGGCTCTAGTTAACCAGCATGTGCAGATCACAAAATAGTGCACAAATAGTGCTTTTTCTTTTATTTAATTTATTTAATTTATTTAATGTATTTTTCGGTTTGAAATTTTGCAACCCTTACTCAGACTATTTGTGTGATTTAGTAATTTTGTTGTAATAAAAACCATTAAATATTTAACCCTGCAAAGCTTTACATATAAAATAATAGTCCGAATTTTTTTTATGGAACGGTTTATTAAATACTATAGAACAAAATTTAAAAAATGTTTTTGCATATGTGTTTTTTTTTTTGTAAAGTACCATATTTTAAATATAGGCTCTTATTTTATGGCTCATTTAGTATGATATAGTGAGAATATGTGGTTCACAATCAATAAGAAAAAACACCAAAATTTTCTTCAAAGGCCCAAACTGAGCAAAAATATGTCATTTGATGCAGTTGCTGATATATATGAACAAATTAAATATAACACACTATAAGTAAAACATATGTACTTCTTACATAAAATGAATATAAATATCAACTGTCACTATGTATCTCCAATTACATTGATGATATTTAAATGCTTAATTTTATAATACAATGATAATTGAGAGGTAAACAAATAAACGTTCCTCAAAAGTCTGATGGATCATAATTGTAATTCACATTTTAAAAGGCCTTTTATAAAATAAGTATGTATGGAATAATCAGAATAAACCTAAGTTGCTTCAGTCCAGTTAGTGCTGAAATATTATTATTTGACTGAATAATAATATAAAAGTTATTCTTATGTTGACTTAACAAAAATCTGTAAATATTTCACAGGTAAAAAGACACATGAACCGCCTCTTATTTGCTAAGATAAATATGAACTATCAATCAAACTACAGAAGGCATGAAGTCCATTACGTTAAACAGGGTTTTCAGAAAAGTTTTGATCATGTTGATAATTTAGAGAAATTTGTGGATCAGAAAGGTGCAATATGCATTATAATGTCAGATTAAATAGACAAAATGTATAAAATAAAAAAAGTTATTTTGTAGTAACTAATAAACATATTCTCATAGTTAAAGAGATCTTTAATTGATCTCAATTAAAATTATTCAATCAGTGTTCATGGTTAGAGCTTGATGAATGCGGTCTAAAGCTAAATTTGTGTAAAATGTTACGAAACTGGCGTGAAGATTATTATTTTGCACTTCCACATATGAGCAATATTGTCCTGATCGCGTTATTGCATTCACTTGAAAAAAAAATCAACTCTGTTTTTCTGAATTAACGAGTTAATTTTTCATGAGAAAATTTTTTTTGCTCTGTTTTTCTGAATTAACGAGTTAATTTGTCATGAGAATTTTTTTTGCTCTGTTTTTCTGAATTAACGAGTTAATTTTTCATGAGAAAAAAAGTTTTTGCTCTGTTTTTCTGAATTAACGAGTTAATTTTTCATTAGAAAAAAAGTTTTTGCTCTGTTTTTCTGAATTAACGACTTAATTTTTCATGAGAAAAAAAGTTTCTGCTCTGTTTTTCTGAATTAACAACTTAATTTTTCATGAGAAAAAAAGTTTTTGCTCTGTTTTTCTGAATTAACAACTTAATTTTTCATGAGAAAATTTTTTTGCTCTGTTTTTCTGAATTAACGACTTAATTTTTCATTAGATAAAAAGTTTTTGCTCTGTTTTTCTGAATTAACCAGTTAATTTTTCATGAGAAAAAAAGTTTTTGCTCTGTTTTTCTGAATTAACGACTTAATTTTTCATGAGAAAAAAGTTTTTGCTCTGTTTTTCTGAATTAAGAGTTAATTTTTCATGAGAAAATTTTTTTTGCTCTGTTTTTCTGAATTAACGAGTTAATTTTTTATTAGAAAAAAAGTTTTTGCTCTGTTTTTCTGAATTAACGACTTAATTTTTCATGAGAAAAAAAGTTTTTTGCTCTGTTTTTCTGAATTAACGACTTAATTTTTCATGAGAAATTTTTTTCATTTCAGAAAAACAGAGCAAAAAAAATTTCCATGAAAAATTAACTCATTAATTCAGAAAAACAGAGCGAAAAACTTTTTTTCTCATGAAAAATTAACTCATTAATTCAGAAAAACAGAGCAAAAAAAATTTCTCATGAAAAATTAACTCAGTTAATTCAGAAAAACAGAGCAAAAACTTTTTTTCTCATGAAAAATTAACTCATTAATTCAGAAAAACAGAGCAAAAAAATTTCTCATGAAAAATTGAAAAATTAACTCATTAATTCAGAAAAACAGAGCAAAAAAATTTCTCATGAAAAATTAACTCGTTAAATCAGAAAAACAGAAGCAAAAGAAAATTTTCTCATGAAAAATTAACTGATTAAATCAGAAAAACAGAGCAAAAAAATTTTCTCATGAAAAATTAACTCGTTAAATCGAGAAAACAGAGCAAAAGAAATTTTCTCATGAAAATTAACTTCGATTCATGCAAAAACAGAGTTGAATTTTGGTCGAGTGAATGTAAATACGCCACCGGTAATATTGAGAAGTATTACAGTTATTATAATAAAGTGTGTGCTGTGTATCTTTAATGCTTGTTACGAGTAAGACATTAGGCAGATTATAGGTGTGGGACTGTGTTACAGATGTGAAATGGAAGATGGGCGGGGCTTGATTTTTGTCCATGCGGAATTTGATTGGATGATTGGATGGTTGTGGTTTGCTATTGGTGGATCTCATTTGAGTGACAGGTTGATCGTTATTAGTGTGTTGACTTTGCAGTGGTGTTTTCTGTCTGCATGGTTTATATGAGTGCGTTGACATCCACTTCTTCATACTGTCTTCCTGTTTGTGTTTCTCTCTCTTGTTCATTCCCTGTGAAACAGGGTTGTGAAGATTAATCCTGAGATTGGACCCAAATATCATAAGCTCAGAGACTGGCACCATGGGGTGTCTGCTCGCACCCTTGACCGTCCTCAGCCTGTTGTAGATGTGTGTGTGTGAGTGTGTGTGTGTAGTGGGTCTGTGTGGGATGCTTCTAATCTGAGAGACTGTGACTGAAAAACTTTAAAACATGAGCTCTTTAATGTGTGTGTGTGTAGATTTGAGGCAGTGTGTGAAGATTCAACTCAGTTCTTGTGGATTTAGTGAAGTGTATTAGCTGTGATGTTTCAGCTTTTGGTCTTTTGGTTCCGATATGAAGGAACGTTCTGGGCATCGAACTAGTTAAACTCTATAAAACATCTGTAGAAAATAATTTCACCTCATCTGTAAGTTAAAACAACTCAAACTCATATTTACAGAAATGCACTTATAGACGTATTAGAGGAAAGATGTTCTACGGTCAAATGTGCAGCTCATGTTTTTGTCAAAACATGCTTAGGTTTGGTTTAATATTTTGGTTAAAATCATTCTTCTACTTAACAGAATGTATCTCAATTGCATGTTCATGACACAAGATCTAAATGCAATTTTATGACACTATGTTAGCATGTTTATCAAAATTGTGTTAATTTGAATATTTATTTGGTGCCCTTTTGCATTACTGTAAATATAATTTATTTTTAGAAAATTTCTGTTAAGCATGTCACAGATGCTTTTCTAACAAAGTTTTTAGACCCAGAACATTCTTTTAAACACTGCTGAATTTTATTTCATGCTTGAAAAATGTACAATTTATTTTCATTTATCATTTAATTCCTTCCTCAATGGGTTTTCCTTATACAGCGAAATTAGAATAAAGTGGCCTGTATTTCCTGCCGTGTCTTTTTCTCTATTTCTCCTCCTTTGTGTCTGTTTTTATCTACGTATTTCTTTCTGCTTTTCCCTCTGTTGCGGCACTAAAATACATCATATCCTGTAATTCAATCCCAGTCAGTTCTGTTCACTGTAAGATCCACACGTAAAGTCAAGTCACCTTTATTTATATAGTGCTTTTTACAATACAGATTGTATCAAAGCAGCTTCACAGTGATAACATGAAAATAATACAAACATGTAAAATAATAAAGGTCATTGGATTATGTTATTGATATTGTTAATGATATTTAACTGACCAGTTGCTTAAGTTATGTCATTAATTGTTCATTTAAAAGACCTACTTTAATTTTCACAGTACAAAGATCCAGTAATGGTGTTATGATTTCTGTGTGTCCAAATGGGTCATAAAGTCATAGTTTTATTCACAGTTCAAGGAAAAACTTACGATGGCGCATATTGCATTCACTTGAAGAAAAAAAATCTACTCTGTTTTTCTGAATTAACGAGTTAATTTTTCATGAGAAAATTTTTTTTGCTCTGTTTTTCTGAATTAACGAGTTAATTTTTCATGAGAAAAAAAGTTTTTGCTCTGTTTTTCTGAATTAACGAGTTAATTTTTCATAAGAATTTTTTTTGCTCTGTTTTTCTGAATTAATGTGTTAATTTTTCATGAGAAAAAAAGTTTTTTGCTCTGTTTTTTTTCTGAATTAACGAGTTAATTTTTCATGAGAAAATTTTTTTGCTCTGTTTGTCTGAATTAACAAGTTAATTTTTCATGAGAAACATTTTTTTTGCTCTGTTTTTCTGAATTAACGAGTTCATTTTTCATGAGAATATTTTTTTGCTCTGTTTTTCTGAATTAATGAGTTAATTTTTCATGAGAAAAAGTTTTTTGCTCTGTTTTTCTGAATTAACGAGTTAATTTTTCAGTGAGAAAATTTTTTTTGCTCTGTTTTTCTGAATTAACGAGTTAATTTTTCATGAGAATTTTTTTTGCTCTGTTTTTCTGAATTAACGAGTTCAATTTTTCATGAGAAAAAAAAGTTTTTGCTCTGTTTTTCTGAATTAATGAGTTAATTTTTCATAAGAATTTTTTTTGCTCTGTTTTTCTGAATTAATGTGTTAATTTTTCATGAGAAAAAAGTTTTTGTCTGTTTTTTCTGAATTAACGAGTTAATTTTTCATGAGAAATTTTTTTGCTCTGTTTTTCTGAATTAATGAGTTAATTTTTCATGGAAATTTTTTTGCTCTGTTTGTCTAAATGAAAAATTTTTCTTATGAAAAATTAAGTCGTTAATTCAGAAAAACAGAGCAAAAACTTTTTCTCATGAAAAATTAAGTCATTAATTCAGAAAAACAGAGCAAAAACTTTTTTTCTCATGAAAAATTAAGTCGTTAATTCAGAAAAACAGATGCAAAAACTTTTTTCTCATGAAAAATTAAGTCGTTCATTCAGAAAAACAGAGCAAAAACTTTTTCTCATGAAAAATTAACTCATTAATTCAGAAAAACAGAGCAAAAAAAATTTCTCATGAAAAATTAACTCGTTAATTCAGAAAAACAGTCGATTTTTTTTTCTTCAAGTGAACACTCTTGCCAGGACACTCTTCTAAAAGAGATTTGTAATCTCAAGGAGTTCTTATCCTGGTTAAATAAAGGTTTGAATGAATGCAATACGCCACCGTAAAAAACAGCTTCACGCATTTAACTTCTGTAATGTTGTGAAGCAACATATTTGATCAGAAATGATATGATACAATTGGTTATTGTACTTCCCCCATTCACATGACTTTGGTTTAAGAGACAGAGAAGAGATTGAATGTGCACAGTAACGTTTTGGTCATATATGAATATATCAGTTTATCAGCTGCTGCAGTGATCATGTTTTCCACTAGAGGACAGCACTGATTTACTTCTGAGAGTTTGCAGACAGTTGGATTTTGATCTTCACAGGCTTCACTGTGAGATTATGACACAATGGCCTCTTTTACACTGCAGGTCTTGAAGCCCAATTCTGATTTGTTGCTTATATCCGATTTTTTTAACTGTCTGTTTACACGTTCTTTAAATTGTGACCCATATCCATGTGTTTACACTTGCCACATAGGCTAGTATCTGAAACATATCGCGCATGCTTAAAGGGTTAAATTATCTTGCACAGATGGACGAACATGAAATATGCTTCATGCTCTGCAATATGAAGTTGCAAAACACCACTTTTGAATAAGAAACAATGTCTATCAAACTCGTTAAAGCTCCACGAATCACACGCGTCTCGGTGAGAACCACAGTCGGTGAAATATAGGCTTTGACTTCTTGTCAATAAAGGTTTTTTGCTGTAAGCACGTCCTGTGTATGCTATGAGCTCATCCCAGTCGAGGTCCGTCACTTATTTGGTTCCCGAAACATTTCCGTTGTGGACCCTTGAAGCACGTTTCTGTATTTGGTGGTGTTGTGAGTACTTGGAGCACACGTGTGTTGTGGAACTGATGAAGATGTTTTTCTTAATTTGCGGATGTTTTTTTGTATTTGCACGCGTTTTTATATTTGCACATGTTTTTTTGTATTTGCATGCGTCTTCATCAGGTTGCAGCGCGGTGAGCTCTCTCGGCCACCGATATATTTATATCTGATTTATTTCCACATATGAACGAGGCCTGAAACCGATCTCGAAATATCCGAATGCATGTGTTTTTTTCCTGTTTACACTGTCATAGAACACATCCGATATGTGTCGCATATGAGCAAAAAATTGGAATTGGGTCACATTTCACTGACAGTGTAAACGGGAATCTCTTTTAATTGTGTTATGTTACGTTACCCCTGACACTGGGTACACAGGTTTAAATGCACTCTCTTTGCATTTTTCTTCATTAAAGGGGAGGTCATTTTTTATAACACTTTTTGTTAGACTAGTCGAAACTTTCTTCACATCCTGACAGCAAATCAATAATAGAAGTGGTCTAAATATTAAAACATTTACATATATCTTCTGTGGAAGTCTCAGGATAAAAAAATAAAAAAATTAATAAAAAAAAGTCAGAAATCGACGGTAGCGTATTGCATTCACTTGAAGAAAAAAAATCTACTCTGTTTTTCTGAATTAACGAGTTAATTTTTCATGAGAATTTTTTTGCTCTGTTTTTCTGAATTAACGGTTAATTTTTCATGAGAAAAAAAGTTTTTGCTCCGATTTTTCTGAATTAACGAGTTAATTTTTCATGAGAAAATTTTTTTTGCTCTGTTTTTCTGAATTAACGAGTTAATTTTTCATGAGAAAATTTTTTTTTGCTCTGTTTTTCTGAATTAATGAGTTAATTTTTCATGAGAAAAAAAGTTTTTGCTCCGTTTTTCTGAATTAACGAGTTAATTTTTCATGAGAAAAAAAGTTTTTGCTCTGTTTTTCTGAATGAATGAGTTAATTTTTCATGGAAATTTGTTTTTGCTCTGTTTTTCTGAATGAAAAATTTTTCTTATGAAAAATTAAGTCGATTAATTCAGAAAAACAGAGCAAAAAACTTTTTTTCTCATGAAAAATTAAGTCGATTAATTCAGAAAAACAGAGCAAAGACTTTTTTTATCATGAAAAATTAAGTTGACTTAATTCAGAAAAACAGAGCAAAAACTTTTTTCTAATGAAAAATTAAGTCAGTTAATTCAGAAAAACAGAGCAAAGACTTTTTTCTCATGAAAAATTAACTCATTAATTCAAAAAAACAGAGCAAAAAATTTTCTCATGAAAAATTAACTCAATTAATTCAGAAAAACAGAGCAAAAAAAATTTCTCATGAAAAATTAACTCGATTAATTCAGAAAAACAGAGCAAAAAAAATTCTTCTCATGAAAAATTAACTCGATTAATTCAGAAAAACAGAGCAAAAAAAATTTTCTCATGAAAAATTAACTCGTTAATTCAGAAAAACAGAGCAAAAAAAATTCTCATGAAAAATTAACTCGTTAATTCAGAAAAACAAAGTAGATTTTTTTTCTTCAAGTGAATGCAATACGCCACCGTAGAAATCTTCACTTCGTCAGCAGTTATTTTACTCAGTTCAATATTACATTTATCATGTATCAAAAACGTTAGTTTTTTTCTGCCTGTTTCTGTTCTGATTTATGGACTATAGGGTGATAAAAGAGATCTCCAAAATCTCCTCTTTATGCTGTCAACAAAATGAAACACGAATTTTGAACCTGGCTATATCCAATGTTCAAATTTCTGTTCTGGAAATGTATGAAAATGGGTGCATATTGAATTCGATAATTCCTCATTTGCATATAGAAGCATACGTCTTCAGAGAAATGCAAAAATACGTTTTCAGTTTTAATACAAAAACATTTTATAGTTAGCCTACATATTAAAACCATGCAGAATGTAATCTCCATTTATTAACGTATGTTATTGTTAATATTAAAGGGATAGTTCACTTTGAAATAAATTTTTGGTGTGTTTTATCTTACCTCAAGGGCATCCAAGATGTAGGTGTCATTGTTTCCGCTGTAGTTTCAATTTTAATATTTTTAGGTCAAACAGTTCTGTCTGTCAGTCATATAATGGAGGTCTATGGTCACCACCTCAAAGAGCATGCACAGAGAAGTCCAAATTAAACATGATTTAATGACTCGTAAATGTAAGTACACATTGATGACCTAAGACACGAAACGAGCGGTTTGTGTGAGAAAACGAACAGTGTTTATATCGTTTTTACCTCTTGTAATTAAAGCCACATCCAAGTGATCTGAGGATGCGGGTGCTTTCAGTTTGGACTTCTCTGTGCATGCTCTTTGAGGTGGTGACCATAGACCTCCATTATATGACTGACAGACAAGAACGGTTTAACCTAAAAATATCAAAATTGAAAATACTGTGGAAACAAAGACACCTACATCTTTGAACGATACTGTATAAGTAGGCTCAGATTATCATGTTTACAGTAAGACAGATTTCATCCATGTCCTTTGCTCATGGATATGTGTGTGATGGAAAACTTCCTGTGTGTTTTGTTATCACTCCTCTCTCATTCGATTAGCTTGCTGTGCTGCTCCAGTCTGATTGGATTATTTGCTGTGTAATGAATCTGATTGTGCTGAGAGCCGTAACGATCGATGAGAGACGGGACATGTGAAGATGTGTCTGTTTTCTGTCGTTCCCGTGTGTTTGTGTGCTCCTATACCTTGCTCTCATCATGAGTTATCTTTTCCTTCTTCCTCTAAGGTTTTTTCTGCTAGGATTGGTCTTTGTCTCTCATTCCGTACTGTATATGAAGGATTATCAATTTTATTAATAATAAAGTTCAAAAGTGTTGATGTACCACCCTTCTATCTATGGTACTTTGCACAGAAAAAAATACAGCATATACAGTAAGTACATGGATGGCATTACCAGCTGATATCAGCAGAGTACTGTATGTTTGTTTGATGTTTTAAATTAATGAAAATTTTTAATTAAAGTAAATGTCAAATAGAATTTTAAATTGAAATTTACGTGAATAGACATCTAAAATATATATATATATGCAAATCTGAGTAAAACTTCTGGATAAAAGTGTCTGCCAAATTCATAAATAAAATGTAAATGAGCAAAAATGTAGGGCGGGACTTGATACTGTCATGGGAGTTGTGGTTTGCTATTGGTGGATCTCATGTGATTGACAGGTTGCCCCGCCCTCACGCCAGTAAACGCATCATCAGAAAAGAGAAGAGATATCACTGCTATAGAGAGGGGAAGTCATTTTGATTAAAGATTAAGAATTTAAATTAATTTTTTTAAAAAGTTTATATGCATGGATAAATCGTAAATAATACGAATTGTAAATTTTGTTTTCATGAGGACTTTACATGATTAAATGATTTTAAGTAATGTTTATCAATGCAGTTAAATACACCAATATAATAATTCATTTATTCATTTTGATTGAAGATTAAGAATAAATTTTTTTTTAAGTTTATATGTATGGATAAATCATAAATAATTAGAATAGTAAAAGTAATGTTTATCAGTGCAGTTAAATACACCAATAAAATATCTAATTTATTCATTTTGATTGTTGATTTAGAATTTAATTATTTTTTAAAGTTTATATGTATGTATGGATAAATCATAAATAAAAAGAATCGTAAATTTTGATATCATGTGTGCAATGATTAAATGATTTTAAGTAATGTTTATCAGTGCAGTTAAATGCACCAATATAATAACTCATTTATTTATTTTGATTAAAGATTAAGAATTAAAATTTTTAAAAAGTTTATATGTATGGATAAATCATAAATAATTAGAATAGTAAAAGTAATGTTTATCAGTGCAGTTAAATACACCAATAAAATAACTCAATTTATTCATTTTGATTGTAGATTTAGAATTTAATTATTTTTTAAAAGTTTATATGTATGTATGGATAAATCATAAATAAAAAGAATCGTAAATTTTGATATCATGTCAGACTTTGCAATGATTAAATGATTTTAAGTAATGTTTATCAGTGCAGTTAAATGCACCAATATAATAACTCATTTATTTATTTTGATTAAAGATTTAGAATTTAAATTTTTAAAAAGTTTATATGTATGGATGGATAAATCATAAATAAAAAGAATCGTAAGTTTTGATATCAATCAGAATTTGCAATGATTAAATGATTTTAAGTAATGTTTATCAATGCAGTTAAATACACCAATAAAATAACTCATTTATGTTAATTCATTCGTTAAAAGTGTAAATATGTATTATTATTAAATACTGTTTAGCATTTGCCAGTAGCTTTATTAAGTGGTTTCTTCCTAAAATATTGGTCTTTTTTTCTTCTTTTTTTCCAAAGTGTCATTCCTTGACCTCAATATAACATATAATATAACAAAATATCAAATGAAGAGTCTGTATCTGCTGTATCTTTCTGAAGTCTCAGAAATGCAGTTTGAATGCACATTAGTGTGGTGTATGAAGTTGTGAAGTTCACACAGGTGTAAGAGAGAGAATCACATTAACCACAAACATAAAGTCATCTGACTTAAATAATCAATCCTAAATCTGTTGTGTTATTTAAAACCGATCGGACGTCTTTTCTGACATTTGTGTGTGTTTTTGTGATGCGTGTCAATATTCTTAGGATCCAGATTCAGGACTGAACGGTGGTCCTTTGGGTTTCTATGGCTGCCGTTGCCATAACACTCTGTCTCCGGGGGCTTATAATTCGGCCGGAGAGATTGACAGAGCGCAGTTGTGTGGCAGAGAATCAGGGTGGTACTGTACGTGTGGGTATGAGTGTGTGTGTTTGTGTTGGCCACACAAGAGCCAAACTTCTGTCTCCCTGTCCATCAACATTCACTTTCGTGCCTCACTAAATATAAGCTGCTGGACGACACAGCCAGACCTGCTGACAATTTAATGAGCGAATGTCTGTCTGTACTGTAGAAATGAACTGGTGTGTGTGTGTGAGAGCTGTGTGTGGCTTAACCTTGTTTACAGTGGAGTACTCAGCATATTGCTTACTGCATACTATATATATATATATATATATATATATATATATATATATATATAAATATCAAATATAGAGTCTTGTCTCAGGATGCTGCAGGATCTTTTCTCTTTACTTTTCTTAATCATTTTTCTGAAGTTCTCAGAATGCATTTGAATGCACATTTGTGTGTGTATGAAGTTGTCAAGTTCACACAGGTGTAAGAAATCACATTCAACACCAAACACAGTCATCTGACTTAATTATTCAACCCTAAATGTTGTTTTATTATTTAAAACTGTACAAACATTTTTAACACACACACACACACACACACATACACACATACAGTATATACATCATAATTTTTATATAAAAATATTAGGGCTGTGCAAAAATTAATTGTGATTAATCGACATCCAAAATAAAAGTCTGTGTTTACATAATATATTTGTGTGTGCTGTATATAATTATTTTGTATATATAAATACACACACATGCATGTATATATTTAAGAAATGTGTTATTCATATATAAAATATTTATATAATATATATATATATATATATATATATATATATATATATATATATATATATATATATATATATATATATATATATACAGATTTAAGCACAAATAATTCTTAAATATATACATGCATGCATAGGTATTTATATATACAAAATAATTATATACAGCACACACATATATATTATGTAGCACAGATTTTTATTTGACTGCTAATTAATTACAATTAACTTTGCACCGCCCTAAAAAATATACATAATGTACATTCACAGTCTGATCAAATATTTAGTCAAGATATGAGAAAAATAATTGTGGATGCTATTACTTTTTGCTCTGGTTTATTTCCAGACTGATAAATAGTGGGATGCAATTAACGAATGCTTTGCATTCTGGGATACATTATTGCCCACGGTCAGTGTGCTCTGGTTGCACTATGCTTCATTCTCAGAAACAAAAACATTAATCTGCATTTTAAATACAGCCAATGGTTGGATTAAGATCCTAAAACATTAATTTCGTCACAATTAATTTAGACGTTTATTTTTTTATGTACTTCTTAGTATTTTCAACAAACCCAAAATAGATTCGTATTACTTTGGTACAGTATTTTTAGGAGAAAAAATACTGAAATTAGGTAGTTTTTTATCTACATTAGATAAATAGTTTAAATATTTTTTTTTCAGCAAGCATGCATTAAATTGTCACATTTATAATATGGATATTTATAATATTACAAAAGATTTCTATTTCAAATAATTGCTGTTCTTTTGAAATTTCTATTCATCAAAGAGATACCAGAAACCAGCAAATCAGCATATTAGAATGATTTCTGAAGGATCATGTGACGCTGAAGACTGCAGTAATGATGCTATATAAATTGCATTTTTAAAATACACGATTTTTTCATTTTAAATTGTGATTATATTTCACAATATTACTGTTTTTTACTTTGTTTTTGATCACATTAAATGCAGCAGAAGACTTCTCTTAAATAACCCCAAACTATAACATATATACTAATACATAATTTAAAATAAAATAAATTTTGTTTGATTTTAATGAAAAATCTGGCACATTTCTACTGGTTTCATAAAGTACTGTACATAATCGGTTTGTAGGTAGTTTTGGAATTTGACTTTCTCTATCACTCTTCTTGTCTTGCTCTTATAAATCTCTCTGTCTCTCTCTCAGCGAGGAGCTGGATGATCCTCAGCCCAACACTCATGTCACCTGTCCTGTTAAGACCATGACCAAAGCCCCAGGAACGCCTGTCAGAAACACAGCAGGTAATCAGCACTAAAGGTTCAACCTTGTGTCTGTCCAGATACTGACCACAGTGTCTTCCAATAAGCACTGCGTATATAATGCTGCACGTAAATATAAACTAGATATGTGAGATTGAAATGTCACTGTCTTGGTCACTGCAGCTTCCCGAACACACACAAAATATTTAAACACCTTCAGCCGGAGCAAAGTCTGGATATAATTTTATTTGTTTATTGTCATACATCCAGCGCTTCCAGCCGTTACACATCACATACCCAGCACTTGATTCGTCCTGGTGAGACTATTTCACTGAAACGCATAGTACCTTTTTTTCATTCCTTTCGTTGTGTTTTTAATAGGGCTGGGCAAGTTAACGCGTTATTATCGCGTTGACGCATTTATTGATTAACGCCGATAATTTTTTTAACGCACGTTAACGCAGTTTTTTTATATCATTTTTTTAAAAGTCCGTTGCTCACTGGCTCTGAATAACAGGCCTACAGTCAAACCATGGATCACAGGAGGGGTGGGATGTTGGTCATCCAGCAAATAACCCACCCAAACAAGCAGTGGAGAGAGGATTTGGCAGGTTCTCTCAGGTGAATAGAAAGGGAGAGAGCGCTCCGCGAGACGAGTGAATGACAGGCGCAGATAGTAACCAACGGCTTCTGTGCGCTACGCAGCTGTAGCCTTTTAACTTAAATTAAAATTATACATAACTTTACCTGATAGGCCTGCGTTTAGTTTAGCGGGGGTGCTCTGCCATGTGAATTCCCTTCTGTTGATGTCCTGATAACTATTTAGATTCTGGAAACTCACAAACAGCGAATCGAGGATCAGTCTCTATTCCAATGATTTGTGCTGGCTGCGCGCTGTCGGCAACGGGCGGGCGCGTGCGTGACGCGAGTCTGACCGCAACAGTTTCACAGGAACGCACCCGCTTGTCGCTGCACCTTGTGCTCGATGACCACTTCACCTCACTCTAAATGCTGATTTATACTTCTGCGTCAGACCTACGCGGGAGCCTCTTTGGTTTTCATTCATAGGCTACTCTGCGTCGTTGTCCGCGTTGACGCGTAATTATGGGAGCAGCGCAGGCAAGCATATTGACGCGTTGTTACATTTTTGGAGAGGTGCACGTCAGGGTACGCGCGCTACACACAGCCCTACGGCGTAAGTTCGATGCAGAATTATATTGGGCTTTACCTCTGTTTAATGTAACCTAATCTTAGTGTGCGTGGGAAACCATGGCATGACCAAACCTAAGCTATTATCAGAGGAGTAACGTTGGTCGACTTATATCTGTAGTGGTCATGACCTCTGACTACATTGACTGACTGTTTCTGCTGCTCCCTGATAAAAGATACCTGTTGATACCTGTTGAGAAAAAGAAAAAAAAGAAAACTGGACTCATTTTAACTAGATAAAAGGTAATCCCCTGTGCCAAATAGCATTGTTTTAATATTTGATTTGATTATATTAATGTTTAAGTTGAGATTTATAATAAATATTTTATTGCTACTGTGTAAAAGAGAATTCTGCTGGTATAAAGCACCTTATTTGTTTAAAGTTTTTGCAAACCACACTTTTATGTATATAGCAGTACATTTAAATCAAAAGTGTGCAATACATTACTTTAGAATTCATTATTTCAATTTTCCGCGTAACAATGCAATTAATCGCGATTAATCACAAGAAATTCATGCGATTAATCGTGATTAAAAAAAATTAATCGTTGCCCAGCACTAGTTTTTAATTGTCCTTTTTGAATTTTCTCTCATATCTGTTTTGCCTCCATTGCTGGACCTCTCAACTGCGTAGCTTAATGAAACTCTGCAAAATAGTGCTACTGACAACAAAATTAAGTTTTTAACACGTTCACATTTAGAGAGAATGCACTTAATATTTCTGTCATTTATGATTTACCTACAATTCATCAGAAAATTAGTCTTTTATTACTTTGACGCCTAGCGACCCATGGATTATCCATGGTGTCTGCAGATAAAGTATAACTCACGATCCACGTGTCACTAATATACTCTACTTTACCAAGTAAATTTAACACACTGCAATAGTCTTTTCTTCCTATTGTGGCATTTAGTACATATAAAAGTAAAAGTGAAATGGCTTTTTTGTTTGATATTGTCAAAACAAAAAAGATATTGTTCGGGTAATTCGATTAGATGGTTGTGGTTTACTATTGGTGGATCTCATGTGATTGACAGGTTGCTCCGCCCTTACGCCAGTGAACACATCATCAGCGAAGAAGAAGAGATATCACTGATATAGGAGGGGAAGTTATTTTGATTAAGTATTATCACACTCTAAAAATGCTGAGGTACTTTAACCCAATTTTGGGTCAAATATGGACTAACCCAGCTGTTGGGTTAAATTTATAAATTGCATTTTGTATCCAATAATTGGTTTTGTCCATATTCTACCCAAAATTGGGTTAAATCAACCCCAGCTTTTTTTAGAGTGCAGGGTAAAAGAAAATAAAAAAATGTGCACGAATAAATCATTAATGACAAATACAGTAATATTCCATAAACAATAAGAGTTGTCAGTTTTGATTTCATGATGACGTTAACTGCCATTATTCCACTAGAAAGACAAACTGATGTTTCGTTTCTGTTTTAAGGTTAGGGTTAAGTAACAATACTTCAGATATGTTGGTTAGCCGACACACCTTAAGACAAGCTAAAAGCTCTAACAAGTGTTTGTGTGTTTGGGTTTGTGTCTTTTGCTAGGTCTCATCACTCCCACTTTTGGTGTCGTGTAGCAACAGTACACCTTTAGGCCCCGCCTTAGACGCCGCCCCATGCCCCGCCCACACCCAAAAGACGAAGCCTCATTGGTCCAGATGGCAGAACACATCCCTGCCGGCACACGCACTCCTATGTGTGCTCACTGCGACATGGTTATCAGGTATGCAAACAAGTATTCAATGAAATAGTCGATTTTTGCTTTGCTTTGAAATATGTGGAGTCAGAATATGTCCAAAATTAGGTATTTTATGTTATATATATATAATTAATTCCTTATTTATAATTTATAATTCCTTAAGTATTTATGAAAAAAATAATTTTAGACAGACTAATTCTTACAATATCTATAATTATTATTAATAAAATATATTAATATAATTAATTAATTAACTAACTACCTAACAATCTATAGATAAAATCATATAAACCTAAATGGACTATTTCTTCCACTATTTTGTGGGCTAAATATGTGTGTTCTTATTAAAGTATTGTGCTATTGTGCTAGGAATCATTACACCAGACTGAAACACACACACACACACACACATTCTCAGTTTCACTAGCACACTAAATTACCTCTGATATTCAGATATTTGCTGAAAGCCGTTCAGTGATCAAAGGGAAGTGTGTAATTTACGTGCCAGAAATATTCCAATTATATAATTGGCATATTTGTTTAGGTGACTATTTCTTGGAATTGCGACTTTATTTCTGAGAATTGCGACTTTACATCTCGATATTGCGACTTTATTTCTCATAATTGTGACTTTATGTCTCGCAGTTGTGACTTTATTTCTCATAATTGTGACTTTATATCTCGCAGTTGCGGCTTTATTTATTGCGACTTTACATCTTATATTGCGACTTTTTTCTCATAATTGCGACTTTATATTCTCGCAGTTGCGACTTTATTTCTCATAATTGTGACTTTATATCTTGCAGTTGTGACTTTATTTCTCATAATTGTGACTTTATATCTCGCAATTGCGAGTTAATTTCTCATAATTGTGACTTTATTTCTCATAATTGTGACTTTATATCTCGCAATTGCGAGTTAATTTCTCATAATTGTGACTTTATTTCTTGCAATTGCGACTTTATTTCTTAGAATTGCGACTTTACATCTTCGATATTGCGACTTTATTTCTCATAATTGTGACTTTATGTCTTGCAGTTGTGACTTTATTTCTCATAATTGTGACTTTATATCTCGCAGTTGCGGCTTTATTTATTGCGACTTTACATCTCCATATTGCGACTTTTTTCATAATTGCGACTTTATATTCTCGCAGCTTGCGACTTTATTTCTCATAATTGTGACTTTATATCTCGCAGTTGTGACTTTATTTCTCATAATTGTGACTTTATATCTCGCAATTGCGAGTTAATTTCTCATAATTGTGACTTTATTTCTTGCAATTGCGACTTTATTTCTTAGAATTGCGACTTTACATCTCGATATTGCGACTTTATTTCTCATAATTGTGACTTTATGTCTCGCAGTTGTGACTTTATTTCTCATAATTGTGACTTTATATCTCGCAGTTGCGGCTTTATTTATTGCGACTTTACATTTCATATTGCGACTTTTTTCTCATAATTGCGACTTTATATTTCTGCAGTTGCGACTTTATTTCTCATAATTGTGACTTTATATCTTGCAGTTGTGACTTTATTTCTCATAATTGTGACTTTATATCTCTGAATTGCGAGTTAATTTCTCATAATTGTGACTTTATTTCTCATAATTGTGACTTTATATCTCGCAATTGCGAGTTAATTTCTCATAATTGTGACTTTATTTCTTGCAATTGCGACTTTATTTCTTAGAATTGCGACTTTACATCTCTGATATTGCGACTTTATTTCTCATAATTGTGACTTTATGTCTCGCAGTTGTGACTTTATTTCTCATAATTGTGACTTTATATCTCGCAGTTGCGGCTTTATTTATTGCGACTTTACATCTCGATATTGCGACTTTTTTCTCATAATTGCGACTTTATATCTCGCAGTTGCGACTTTATTTCTCATAATTGTGACTTTATATCTCGCAGTTGTGACTTTATTTCTCATAATTGTGACTTTATATCTCGCAATTGCAAGTTAATTTCTCATAATTGTGACTTTATTTCTTGCAATTGCGACTTTATTTCTTAGAATTGCGACTTTACATCTCGATATTGCGACTTTATTTCTCATAATTGTGACTTTATGTCTTGCAGTTGTGACTTTATTTCTCATAATTGTGACTTTATATCTCGCAGTTGCGGCTTTATTTATTGCGACTTTACATTCTCGATATTGTCGACTTTATATCTTCGCAGTTTGCGACTTTATTTCTCATAATTGTGACTTTATATCTCGCAGTTGTGACTTTATTTCTCATAATTGTGACTTTATATCTCGCAATTGCAACTTTATTTCTCATAATTGTGACTTTATTTCTTGCAATTACAACTTTATTTCTTAGAATTGCGACTTTACATCTCGATACTGCGACTTTATTTCTCATAATTGTGACTTTATTTCTTGCAATTGCGACTTTATTTCTCATAATTGTGACTTTATATCTCGCAGTTGCGGCTTTATTTCTTAGAATTGCGACTTTACATCTCGATATTGCGACTTTTTTTCTCATAATTGTGACTTTATATTCTCGCAGCTTGCGACTTTATTTCTCATAATTGTGACTTTATATCTCGCAGTTGCGGCTTTATTTCTTAGAATTGCGACTTTACATTCTCGATATTGCGACTTTTTTCTCATAATTGTGACTTTATATCTCGCAGCTTGCGACTTTATTTCTCATAATTGTGACTTTATACCTCGCAGTTGTGACTTTATTTCTCATAATTGTGACTTTATATCTCGCAGTTGCGACTTTATTTCTCATAATTGTGACTTTATATCTCGCAGTTGCGACTTTATTTCTCATAATTGTGACTTTATATCTCGCAGTTGTGACTTTATTTCTCATAATTGTGACTTTATATCTCGCAGTTGTGACTTTATTTCTCATAATTGTGACTTTATATCTCGCAATTGCGAGTTAATTTCTCATAATTGTGACTTTATTTCTTGCAATTGCGACTTTATTTCTTAGAATTGCGACTTTACATCTCGATATTGCGACTTTATTTCTCATAATTGTGACTTTATGTCTCGCAGTTTTGACTTTATTTCTCATAATTGTGACTTTATATCTCACAGTTGCGGCTTTATTTATTGCGACTTTACATCTCGATATTGCGACTTTTTTTCTCATAATTGCGACTTTATATCTCGCAGTTGCGACTTTATTTCTCATAATTGTGACTTTATATCTCGCAGTTGTGACTTTATTTCTCATAATTGTGACTTTATATCTCGCAATTGCGACTTTATTTCTCATAATTGTGACTTTATTTCTTGCAATTACGACTTTATTTCTTAGAATTGCGACTTTACATCTCGATACTGCGACTTTATTTCTCATAATTGTGACTTTATTTTTTTGCAATTGTGACTTTATTTCTCATAATTGTGACTTTATATCTCGCAGTTGTGACTTTATTTCTTAGAATTGCGACTTTACATCTCGCAGTTGTGACTTTATTTCTCATAATTGTGACTTTATATCTTGCAGTTGTGACTTTATTTCTCATAATTGTGACTTTATATCTCGCAATTGCGAGTTAATTTCTCATAATTGTGACTTTATTTCTTGCAATTGCGACTTTATTTCTTAGAATTGCGACTTTACATCTTGATATTGCGACTTTATTTCTCATAATTGTGACTATGTCTCGCAGTTTTGACTTTATTTCTCATAATTGAGACTTTATATCTCGCAGCTTGCGGCTTTAATTATTGCGACTTTACATCTCGATATTGCGACTTTTTTCTCATAATTGCGACTTTATATCTCGCAGTTGCGACTTTATTTCTCATAATTGTGACTTTATATCTCGCAGTTGTGACTTTATTTCTCATAATTGTGACTTTATATCTCGCAATTGCGACTTTATTTCTCATAATTGTGACTTTATTTCTTGCAATTACGACTTTATTTCTTAGAATTGCGACTTTACATCTCGATACTGCGACTTTATTTCTCATAATTGTGACTTTATTTCTTGCAATTGCGACTTTATTTCTCATAATTGTGACTTTATATCTCGCAGTTGCGGCTTTATTTCTTAGAATTGCGACTTTACATCTCGATATTGCGACTTTTTTTCTCATAATTGTGACTTTATATCTCGCAGTTGCGACTTTATTGCTCATAATTGTGACTTAATATCTCGCAGTTGTGACTTTATTTCTCATAATTGTGACTTTATATCTCGCAATTGCGACTTTATTTCTCATAATTGTCTCTCATTATCTCATTATTATCTCAGCAACAAGCTACTGTAAGTAACTCAATGGAGCACTTGAGTTTCAGAAGTTTAAATCCCATTCATTTCCTTCCTAGATAAATTGTCTCTCTAATCTCTAATAGACTCTAGGTTTTGAACTGGAGCTTCTGTTTCTCCATCTTTCCTCTCACTATCAATGAGATGATTAGCTTAAGAGCGATATATAATAACAATAGTCACTCTAAACTCACCTCTTACTTTCACAGACCACCTTATCTAACAAGAAACACACACCTGTGTAACACACACCAGATACCACACACTCACGGCGGCAAAAGAGACGGGAAAGTGTAGACTTAGTTACCTGTGTGTGTGTGTGTGTGTTATTAGTAATTAGGATCAGTCTCTTCTCACAGAGCCTTCATTTAGCAAATTAAACCCTGAATATTTATTCCAAATGAGAGTAAGCAGTACACCAGACTGAAACACACACACACACACACACACACACACACACGCACGTTCTCAGTTTCACTAGCACACTAAATTACCTCTGATATTCAGATATTTGCTGAAGCCGTTAGAAGATCAGAGGGAAGTGTGTAATTTACGTGCCAGAAATATTCCAATTATATATTGGCATATTTGTCTAGCAGTTTTCACAATACACACACTGTTTCAAAGCAGATTTACTGAAAATCATGATGCTAATGTTTATAATATGTTAATATCTTCACATATCACATTTTGCAGATTAGAGCTGGGCAAATACATAGTTTACATTTTGTGGTGATAGAAGCGAGTATTGAGATTTGCTATAGTGTGTGTATGTGTATATATATATATATATATACATATATATATACACTATAGCAAATCTCAATACTCGCTTATATCATCACAAAATGTAGACTATATTTATATATATATATATGTATATATAATGTTGTATGCAGCTCAAGTTGGGCTTACATACTTATAGATACAACCTATTTATGAGTGTATGTGCTATATAAGTGTACTGTTATGTATATGTTAGGTATAACGTGTTATGTGTATGTTTATATATAGATGTGTGTCTCTAATAGTTGTTAAAATAAATAAATAAATAAATAAATAAATAAATAAATAAATAAATCAGCATAATTTCATGTGTAAAGCCACAGTTCATTTCCGGGTCAAAACGAACCTAAATTCAATAGGAGGGTTAAAGCTCCACTGAAGTGCTTTGAAATCAAGGGGCTAATCCAGCAAAGCATACCTTCTATGGGGTATTTACGAAATATATATTGTATAAGCAAAACAGACTGTGGTTGGTGGCTTGTTAGTCTCTAACCATCTAGGTTTCCTTTACCAGAATAATTGGAATAATTGCAAATTGGTCCAAAAATGTGGCTATGTCACAACATAATATTCACCCAATGTACAATAGCACAAATCTATGGAAGCTTGTTTCCGCCACATAATGAAAAATACAAAAGGTAGTGTGACTTTTTATCTCACAATTCTGACTTTTTTTCCTTCCTGCGAGTTTACATCTTGCAATTCGGACTTTATTGATTGATATAAAGTCGCAATTGCGTGTTATAAAGCCAGAATTGTGAGACATAAAGTCCGAATTGCGTGACATAAAGTCAGAATTGTGAGGAAAAAAAGTTAGAATTGTGAGTTATAAAGTCCAAATTGCGAGATATATTCAGAATTGCGTGATATAAAGTCACAGTTGTGAGAGAAAAAAGGTAGAATTGTAAGATATAAAGTCTGAATTGCGAGATATAGTCAGAATTGCGTGATATAAAGTCAGAATTGTGAGAAAAAAGGTAGAATTGTGAGCTATAATGTCTGAATTGCAAAATATATTCAGAATTGCGTGATGTAAAGTCACAGTTGTGAGAAAAAAAGTTAGAATAGCGAGATATAAAGTCCAAATTGCGAAATATAGTCAGAATTGTGTGATATAAAGTCAGAATTGTGAGAAAAGGTCGAATTGTGAGATACAAAGTCCAAATTGCGAGATATATTCAGAATTGCGTGATATAAAGTCACAGTTTTGAGAAAAAAAGGTAGAATTGCGAGATATAAAGTCAGAATTGCGAGATATATTCAGAATTGCGTGATGTAAAGTCACAATTTTGAGAAAAAAAGGTAGAATTGTGTGATATAAAGTCTGAATTGCGAGATATAGTCAGAATTGTGAGACATAAAGTCTGAATTGCGAGATATATTCAGAATTGCGTAATGTAAAGATGTAAAGTCACAGTTGTGAGAAAAAGGTAGAATTGTGTGATATAAAGTCAGAATTGATTGACATAAAGTCCGAATTGCGTGATATAAAGTCCTAATTGTGAGAAAAAAAGTTTGAATTGTGAGATACAAAGTCCAAATTGCGAGATATATTCAGAATTGCGTGATAAAAAGTCACAATTGTGAGAAAAAAAGTTAGAATTGTGAGATACTATGTCCGAATTGCGAGATATATTCAGAATGCTGATATAAAGTCACAGTTGTGTGAAAAAAAGTCCAAATTGCAAGATATATTCAGAATTCGTGATATAAAGTCACAGTTGTGTGAAAAAAAGTCCAAATTGCAAGATATATTCAGAATTGCGTGATATAAAGTCACAGTTGTGAGGGAAAAAGGTAGAATTGCGAGATATAAAGTCAGAATTGATTGATATAAAGTCGCAATTGCGTTATAAAGCCGAGATGCGAGATATGCGAGATAGATACAGAGATAAAATGCGAGATATAAATTATTCTGAGGGAAAAAAGTTAGTCTTTTTTTCCCTTAGAATTGGCCTGATAACTCCCAATTGCGAGTTTATATCTCACAATTCTGAGAGAGGTTGTCAGAATTTACAGATATAAACTCGCAATTATGTGTTTTAAAGTCAGAATTGCAAGATGTAAACTCGCAATTGCGACTTTATTTCTACAATTGCGACTTTATTTCTTCAGAATCTGCGACTTTACATTTCGATATTGCAACAATTCTCGCAATTGTGAGATAAAAAGTTCGCAATTATTTATTTTACATTTTTTATTCAGTGGCGGAAACAAGCTACCATACAAATCTGTATTGCTGTTTGATGTGAGTGTGTGTTTTATGGTGTGTTTCAGGGGCCGTTCCTAATGGCGATGGGTAAATCCTGGCACCCGGAGGAGTTCACATGCGCTCACTGCTGCGTGTCTCTGAGCGAGCTGGGGTTTGTGGAGGAACAGGGCTCTGTCTACTGCCAACACTGCTACGAAGAGTTCTTCGCTCCGACATGCTCACGCTGCCAGCACAAAATCCTGGGGGTCCGTGACTGTGTGTTTCATAAACATGAAATATACTCAATCTCTAACTGCCTGTCAAACGCTTGAGCTTTTGGCTTGGCTATACAAATATATTCACACACAGAGAGACATTAATAAGTCTTTTCAGACTGTTTGAACATTCTTTTGCTCATTTTATGTGCGTGCACACTACCGTTCAAAAGTTTAGGTTCAGTAAGACGTTTGATTGATTTTACATGTATCAGAAGTGACAAAAGATTTGTTTTTCAAATAAATGCTGTTCTTTCAGACTTTATATTCATCAAACAATCAGTTTCCAAAAAATATTAAGCTGCACATACTGTTTTCAACATTGATAAAAATAAATGTTGAGAAGCAAATTAGTACTGAAGCGTATTGCATTCACTTGAAGAAAAAAATCTACTCTGTTTTTCTGAAATTCTGAGTTCAATTATCTCAGAATTACAAGATAATTTTTAATGGAAAAATGTTTTTGCTCTGTTTTTCTGAATTAATGACTTTCACTCAAAAATTCAGAAAAACAGAGTGATTTTTCCATGAAAAATGATTCTCCGTAATTCTGAGATAATTAACTGTTTAATTCAGAAAAACAGAGCAAAAACTTTTTTCTATGAAAAATTATCTCGTAATTCTGAGATAATTAACTCACTAATTCAGAAAAACTGAGCAAAACTTTTTTTCCACAAAAAATTATCTCGTAATTCTGAGATAATTAACTTGTTAATTAAAAAAAAACAGCAAAAACTCTTTTCCATGAAAAATGATCTCATAATTCTAAGATAATTAATTTGTTAATTCAGAAAAACAGAGCAAAAACTTTTTTCCATGAAAAATTATCTCGTAATTCTGAGATAATTAACTTGTTAATTCAGAAAAACAGAGCAAAAACTTTTTTCCATGAAAAATTCTCATAATTCTGAGATAATGAACTTGTTAATTCAGAAAATCAGAGCAAAAGCATTTTTCCATTAAAAATTATCTCGTAATTCTGAAATAATTAACTCGTTAATTCAGAAAAACAGAGTAGATATTGTTTCCTTTAAGTGAATGCAATACTTTTTTCTATGAAAAATTATCTCGTAATTCTGAGATAATTTACTCGTTAATTCAGAAAAACTGAGCAAAACTTGTTTTCCACAAAAAATTATCTCGTAATTCTGAGATGATTAACTTGTTAATTAAAAAAACAGCAAAAACTGTTTTCCACGAAAAATTATCTCGTAATTCTGAAATAATTAACTTGTTAATTAAAAAAAAAACAGCAAAAACTTTTTTCCATGAAAAATGATCTCATAATTCTAAGATAATTAACTTGTTAATTCAGAAAAACAGAGCAAAAACTTTTTTCCATGAAAAAATCTCGTAATTCTGAGATAATGAACTTGTTAATTCAGAAAATCAGAGCAAAAACATTTTTCCATTAAAAATTATCTTAATTCTGAAATAATTCGAAAAAGAGTCAATTTTGTTTCCTTAATGAATGCACACGCTTCCCCAAATCAGCACATTTGAAGGATTTCTGAAAGATCATGTGACACTGAAGACGTGGAGTAATGATGCTGGAATTGCATTTTAAAATGTAAACCACTATTTTAAAGGGTAGTAATATTTCACAATAATTCCATATTTTTAAATCAAATAAATTCAGCTTTGGTGAGCATAAGATTCTTTTTTAACGACATAAAGTAATCTTACCTGACCCAAAACGTTTGAATGGTAGTATATGTGTATTGTGTAACCATGATGATGATGTGTTTTAACAGGAAGTGATCAATGCACTCAAGCAGACCTGGCACGTGTATTGCTTCCTCTGTGCATCCTGTCAGCAACCGATAAGAAACGATACTTTTCACCTCGAGGATGGAGAGCCATACTGCGAGAGAGGTGTTTGTTTGTCTATTGCTTTCTATAGACTTCTATTGCTTTTTAATACTGAGCTAATGGTATTTTAGACCAACTAACTCCCATACAAACCTTTCTGCATTAAATTCAATTCAAGTCAAGTTTATTTGTATAGTGCAAAACTGCAACATTTGTTTCAAAATAGCTTGTTTCAATCTTAAGTAATAGATGAGTGTATCAAAGTAATGTCTATATGGCAGTAATATAGAGCTTTAATTTAGTACATGTTAACATAACATATACATTTACATTAAAGGAGTAGTTCACTTTTACAAAAAATGTTTGCTGATAATTTACTCACCCCCATGTGATCCAAGATGTCCATGTCTTTCTTTCTTCAGTCGAAAAGAAATTAAGGTTTTTAATGAAAACATTCCAGGATTTTTTTCCATATAATGGACTTCAATGGGAACCAAACGGTTCAAGGTTCAAATGAGAGTTTCAGTATGAGTCAGCTTCAAAGGGATTTCGTGACTCTCCTGTTTGAACTTGTTCATCAAAATGAACAAATCTTTTTTTGACTCATTTTGTTCGTTGAATGAACCAAATGACTCGAAAAAAGATTTGTTCATTTTGATGAACAAGTTCGAACAGGAGAGTCATGAGCGCTCATCACAGAACAGAGCAAGGCGAGCATTTGAGCTTATAAACCGTAATCTTTTTTTATTTATTTTTTAAATGAGCGATTGTTTCGCTTGATAAGACCCTTATTCATCGTCTGGAATCGTTTAAAGCCCTTTGAAGCTGCACTGAAACTATTATTTGGACCTTGAACCGTTTGGTTCCCATTGAAGTCCATTATATGTCTAAAAATCCTGGAATGTTTTCATCAAAAACCTTAATTTCTTTTCGACTGAAGAAAGAAAGACATGGACATCTTGGATGACATGGGGGTGAGTAAATTATCAGCAAAAATTTTAAAGTGAACTACTCCTTTAAGACAATATTTATTATGTTTTTTTTGTTGTTGTTTTTTTTCATGGGAAATGTTGGCAGCTCCTCTCAACATAGAAGATTTCAGCTACAAAATAATAGCAAAATAAGAAGATCCCACACAATTATGTGTTTTTAATATCGCAATTATTTCTCTTAGACAGTTATGAAGTCTCCAGCTTCTCAAATGTTTCTCCTAAAAAAGACTTGTGCTTTCAAAAGAATAACAAAGTCTTGAATTGTCCTCACATTTGCAAAGATCTCATAGTCTGCAGAGGTTTCAGTGGGAACATTTCAGAGACCAAATGATCTGAGGCTGAGCTCAAAAGAGTCCATAAGATGTTTTAATGTTTATGAAAGAGTTCTCTAATGCTCACCAAGGTTGCATTTATTTGATTAAAAAAACTAATAATGCAAAATATTAGTGCAACCTAAAATTTTAAAATAGACTTTTTGTAGCCATCTTGAAGCTTTTTTTGGTTAAATGCAGAGACAACATAAGTGTCTCTGAGCACTTTAGATAAAGTCGTTGATACTGTTTTGTAATTGTGTCTTCAGATTACTACAGTCTGTTTGGGACGGGTTGCCGTGGCTGTGATTTCCCAATAGAAGCAGGAGACAAGTTTCTAGAGGCCCTGGGCGGCACCTGGCACGACACCTGCTTCGTGTGCTCAGTACGTGTGTGTTCAGGTTTGTCTGAGAGTGTTAGGGTATTCATTGAGTGTTGTGTGATGAGTGTCTGTTGTTCTTGTTTTAGGTTTGCAGCGTCAGTCTGGAGGGCCAGACCTTCTTCTCCAAAAAGAACAAACCGCTTTGCAAGAAACACGCTCAGACTCTCAAAATATAAAAACACTGTTGAAGTATGCGCAAAAAATGTAAAGAACGCATACTTACAACAGTATAAATATCACATACTCAAAGTAAAAGCAGTTCTGATGAGGTTTGAAGTGAAGTGTGAGAGCTGGTGTTTGAAACTCCAGATCAAAGTATCAGAGGAAGTTTTTTATTTATCTTTTCTTTTGCTTTTCTCTCTTTTAACTAGAGCCAGACTCGATATATCGGCATGCCGATATTATCGGCCGATATTAGGCATTTTCCAAATTATCGGTATCGGCAGTTATAATGGCCAATAAATGAATATTTCAAAAACAAAAGCGGACGAAACATGCTTGAACCATGTAATGAGTGTTGGAGTTGTATAGTTTGTCCACCAGAGGGCGCTCTACACCGTCCCTGTTGGCAACACTCGTTGAGTTGGTCACGAGACATACATTTATAACAATTAAAAGAACATCCCCATCAGTCGCGGAATTAGTTAGTAATAATTGCGTTACGTTGTTCCAGTGTAGTTGACTGACTGTCCTTTTAACTTTTGACAATGTGACTGAAGTATTTATTTTAATAGAGCGTGACCGTTATAGCAATGAGACGTATCATCTCTCCTTGGCCTGTTATATTGAAAATGTATGTTTTACACTTTGCAGTATGACGTCATCCATTGCTAAATTATGGCTCATCATAGACTAGCTAATCACAAAGCTAGCTAATACCACTATCATCAGTCTATTCTGTTGTGACAATAAGAAACAATTTCCTTTCTAAAATGCATGATCATATTATTTTAGTTAAAACTCATAAATAACTACATATAACTAATGTTAGGGAAATCTGTTAATGTTTTGTTGCGCGTTTTGAAAAAGTAAAAAAAAAAAAAAACAATATCGGCCGATATATCGGCATATCGGATTTTAAAACAAAAAAATATTTGTATCGGTATCGGCCTTCAAAATCCTTTATCGGTCGGGCTCTACTTTTAACCTTCTCACTTCACATAAATTTGTGCATTATTTATAAAACGACATCACGACAAAAACACTAGCTTGTTAAATTTTTTTAACAGTCGCCACATACGGTTCCGTCACATGTATGAGGTTGACCAATAGGAGCACAGAAGCTTTTCCGTACACAACTGTCAAAAATGGTGAAACGAAAGAGAGATGATGATGCTAACGTTAAAACTAAAAGTAAAAATAAATTAAAAAACAATATTTTACCTCAAGTTCTCTTTGGAGGATTGACAACCCCGTACTGACCTCTTCGAGCAATCCAGAAACGTGTCCATTGTCGGATTTTCTTTCTTTTTTTACTTTTTTTTCTGAATACAGAACAGCTAATACAACACCACCACTTTATCCATTGTTTGTTTACGTTTGTTTCCAGAAGTCACTCGCTACTAGTTTCGCCTTCTCAAAGACCGCTCGTGATGACTGGTCAGGAAGTAACGTGTAGTCTGACATGTTTCTCATCCACGACACAAGTTTTTATGAGTCAAAATCGCGTAATCTGACACAGTGACTATCGTAACAGACAAAAACAAAATCGTGTAATCTGAACAAGGCATAACTAGACGCGTATTTGATGCTTGATTCACATTCGATGTGACCACAACATTACACTTACAGGCTATGGGCCCTATTTTAATGATCTGAAACGCAAGTGTCAAAGCGCAAGTAACTTTGTGGGGCGCTGTTGCTAATTAACTGGCGGGATAAATGCCTCTTGCGCCTGGCGCAAATCTAAAAGGGGTTGGTCTGAAGTAGCTTCATTATTCATAGGTGTGGTTTGGGCGTAACGGGAAACAAACCAATAAGAGCGTTGTTACAAC
>JAQIUQ010003204.1:0-97968 GCA_030378365.1 Hybognathus amarus | reverse complement strand
TGCCGCATGTATAGTGTACAGTACAGTAGGAATGAAGTGAAAAATGAGGCTTAGAGGCGAGTGACACAGTTAGACAATTATAATGGCATAGCTACACAGTTAGACAGGCTAGAGGCAGTAAGCTACCAAACTTAGTGAGCTTGGGCAAGTAAGGCTTAGTAGCCTTGCACTTGACTAGATCTGCAAAGCTACATGTGAATTAGAAGCTTTAAGAAAGTGAAAAAACCTGAATGAAAATGAAGGGCTGACATGTTGCTTGGGTCAAATTCTGACTGAAGCTTAGAATTTTAAACAGGGGGTGATGGGGAATGAAAATGAAGTGCAAGAATGGTAGGCTCTAGATCCTTCAAGCTGAAGATAATTGAGATTCATCGGAGCATTTGATGCCATTGTAAATATCTCAATATCTCAGCTCTGTATGCCATTATAAATATCTCAAATATCTCAGCTCTGGAAGGGTCTAGAGCCTCCATTTTTGCACTCAGATCTAAGTTCATGGCCCTCTATCAGAATCCAGAGTTTCAAGAAAATCTAAAATTTTGACCCGAAAAAAACTCAAGGGGTACCACTGCCGTTTTTTTTTCGGGTCAAAATTTTGATTTTCTTGAAACTCTGGATTCCGATAGAGGGCCATGGGACTTAGATCTGAGTGCGAAAATGGAGGTCTACACCCCTTCCAGTAGCTGAGACATTGATATATTTATAATGCATACATAGCTGACAGATTGAGATATCGAATGCATACAGCTACGTGAATCTCAGTATATCTCAGCTTGCGAAGGGCTAGTAGCCTTCATCTTTGCACTGACGATTTAGTCACATGGCCCTTTATCAGAATCCAGGTTTCAAGAAATCCACAATTTCCACCCAAAAAAAAACCAAGGGTACCACTGTCGTCTTTTTTTGGGTCAAAATTTTGATTTCTTGAAACTCTGGATTCTGATAGAGGGCCATGGGACCTAGATCTGAGCTGCAAAATGAGGCTCTAGACCCTTCCAAGCTGAGATCTTGAGATTCTATGTAGCATTCTATGCCATTGTAAATATCTCAATATTCTCAGCTCTGTATGCCATTATAAATATCTAAATATCTCAGCTCTGGTAGGGTCCACTTTCCACTCAGATCTCTCATGGCCTCCAATTGAGAGTTCAAGAAAATCAAAATTCTGACCTCGAAAAAAAAACGACAGTGGTACCACTGTACGTTCTTTTTTCGGGTCAAAATTTTGATTTTCTTGAAACTCTGGATTCTGACAGAGGGCCATGGGACTTAGATCTGAGTGCAAAAATGGAGGCTCTAGACCCTTCCAGAGCTGAGATATTTAGATATTCATAATGGCATACAGAGCTGAGATATTGAGATATTTACAATGGCATAAATGCTACGTGAAATCTCAATATCTCAGCTCTGGAAGGGTCTAGAGCCTCCATTTTGCACTCAGATCTAAGTCACATGGCCCTCTATCAGAATCCAGAGTTTCAAGAAAATCAAAAATTTTGACCCGAAAAAAAAACGTAAGGGGTACCACTGTCGTTTTTTTTTCGGGTCAAAATTTTGATTTTCTTGAAACTCTGGATTCTGATAGAGGGCCATGTGACTTAGATCTGAGTGCAAAAATGGAGGCTCAGCACCTTCCAGAGCTGAGATATTGAGATCTCACGTAGCATTTATGCCATTGTAAATATCTCAATATCTCAGCTTGTATGCCATTATAAATATCTAAATATCTCAGCTCTGGAAGGGTCTAGAGCCTCCATTTTTGCACTCAGATTAAGTCCCATGGCCTCTATCAGAATCCAGAGTTTCAAGAAAATCAAAATTTTGACCCGAAAAAAAAATCGAAGGGGTACCACTGTCGTTTTTTTTTGGGTCAAAATTTTGATTTTCTTGAAAACTCTGGATTCTGATAGAGGGCCATGGGACTTAGATCTGAGTGCAAAAATGGAGGCTCCAGACCCTTCCAGAGCTGAAGATATTTAGATATTTATAATGGCATACAGAGCTGAGATATTGAGATATTTACAATGGCATAAATGCTACGTGAATTCTCAATATCTCAGCTCTGGAAGGGTCTAGAGCCTCCATTTTTGCACTCAGATCTAAGTCACATGGCCCTCTATCAGAATCCAGAGTTTCAAGAAAATCAAAATTTTGACCCGAAAAAAAAAACGTAAGGGGTACCACTGTCGTTTTTTTTTCGGGTCAAAATTTTGATTTTCTTGAAACTCTGGATTCTGATAGAGGGCCATGTGACTTAGATCTGAGTGCAAAAAATGGAGGCTCTAGACCCTTCCAGAGCTGAGATATTGAGATTTCACGTAGCATTTATGCCATTGTAAATATCTCAATATCTCAGCTCTGTATGCCATTATAAATATCTAAATATCTCAGCTCTGGAAGGGTCTAGAGCCTCCATTTTTGCACTCAGATCTAAGTCCCATGGCCCTCTATCAGAATCCAGAGTTTCAAGAAAATCAAAATTTTGACCCGAAAAAAAAAACGAAGGGGTACCACTGTCGTTTTTTTTCGGGTCAAAATTTTGATTTTCTTGAAACTCTGGATTCTGATAGAGGGCCATGTGACTTAGATCTGAGTGCAAAAATGGAGGCTCTAGACCCTTCCAGAGCTGAGATATTGAGATTTCACGTAGCATTTATGCCATTGTAAATATCTCAATATCTCAGCTCTGTATGCCATTATAAATATCTAAATATCTCAGCTCTGGAAGGGTCTAGAGCCTCCATTTTTGCACTCAGATCTAAGTCCCATGGCCCTCTATCAGAATCCAGAGTTTCAAGAAAATCAAAATTTTGACCCTGAAAAAAAAAAACGAAGTGGTACCACTTACGTTTTTTTTTCTGGGTCAAAATTTTCGATTTTCTTGAAACTCTGGATTCTGATAGAGGGCCATGGGACTTAGATCTGAGTGCAAAAATGGAGGCTCTAGACCCTTCCAGAGCTGAGATATTTAGATATTTATAATGGCATACAGAGCTGAGATATTGAGATATTTACAATGGCATAAATGCTACGTGAGATCTCAATATCTCAGCTCTGGAAGGGTCTAGAGCCTCCATTTTTGCACTCAGATCTAAGTCCCATGGCCCTCTATCAGAATCCAGAGTTTCAAGAAAATCAAAATTTTGACCCGAAAAAAAAACGTAAGGGGTACCACTGTCGTTTTTTTTTTTCGGGTCAAAATTTTGATTTTCTTGAAACTCTGGATTCTGATAGAGGGCCATGGGACTAGATCTGAGTGCAAAAATGGAGGCTCTAGACCCTTCCAGAGCTGAGATATTTAGATATTTATAATGGCATACAGAGCTGAGATATTGAGATATTTACAATGGCATAAATGCTACGTGAAATCTCAATATCTCAGCTCTGGAAGGGTCTAGAGCCTCCATTTTTGCACTCAGATCTAAGTCACATGGCCCTCTATCAGAATCCAGAGTTTCAAGAAAATCAAAATTTCTACCCGAAAAAAAAACGTAAGGGGTACCACTGTACGTTTTTTTTTTCGGGTCAAAATTTTGATTTTCTTGAAACTCTGGATTCTGATAGAGGGCCATGTGACTTAGATCTGAGTGCAAAAATGGAGGCTCTAGACACCTTCCAGAGCTGAGATATTGAGATTTCACGTAGCATTTATGCCATTGTAAATATCTCAATATCTCAGCTCTGTATGCCATTATAAATATCTAAATATCTCAGCTCTGGAAGGGTCTAGAGCCTCCATTTTTGCACTCAGATCTAAGTCCCATGGCCCTCTATCAGAATCCAGAGTTTCAAGAAAATCAAAATTTTGACCCGAAAAAAAACGACAGTGGTACCCCTTACGTTTTTTTTTCGGGTCAAAATTTTGATTTTCTTGAAACTCTGGATTCTGATAGAGGGCCATGGGACTTAGATCTGAGTGCAAAAATGGAGGCTCTAGACCTTCCAGAGCTGAGATATTGAGATTTCACGTAGCATTTATGCCATTGTAAATATCTCAATATCTCAGCTCTGTATGCCATTATAAATATCTAAATATCTCAGCTCTGGAAGGGTCTAGAGCCTCCATTTTTGCACTCAGATCTAAGTCACATGGCCCTCTATCAGAATCCAGAGTTTCAAGAAAATCAAAATTTTTACCCGCAAAAAAAAACGTAAGGGGTACCACTGTCGTTTTTTTTTCGGGTCAAAATTTTGATTTTCTTGAAACTCTGGATTCTGATAGAGGGCCATGGGACTTAGATCTGAGTGCAAAAATGGAGGCTCTAAGACCTTCCAGAGCTGAGATATTGAGATTTCACGTAGCATTTATGCCATTGTAAATATCTCAATATCTCAGCTCTGTATGCCATTATAAATATCTAAATATCTCAGCTCTGGAAAGGGTCTAGAGCCTCCATTTTTGCACTCAGATCTAAGTCACATGGCCCTCTATCAGAATCCAGAGTTTCAAGAAAATCAAAATTTTGACCCGAAAAAAAAACGTAAGGGGTACCACTGTCGTTTTTTTTTCGGGTCAAAATTTTGATTTTCTTGAAACTCTGGATTCTGATAGAGGGCCATGGGACTTAGATCTGAGTGCAAAAATGGAGGCTCTAGACCCTTCCAGAGCTGAGATATTGAGATATTTATAATGGCATACAGAGCTGAGATATCTCAGATATTTACAATGGCATAAATGCTACGTGAAATCTCAATATCTCAGCTCTGGAAGGGTCTAGAGCCTCCATTTTTGCACTCAGATCTAAGTCACATGGCCCTCTATCAGAATCCAGAGTTTCAAGAAAATCAAAATCTTGACCTCGAAAAAAAACACTAAGGGGTACCACTGTCGTTTTTTTTTCTGGGTCAAAATTTTGATTTTCTTGAAACTCTGGATTCTGATAGAGGGCCATGGGACTTAGATCTGAGTGCAAAAATGGAGGCTCTAGACCTTCCAGAGCTGAGATATTGAGATTTCATGTAGCATTTATGCCATTGTAAATATCTCAATATCTCAGCTCTGTATGCCATTATAAATATCTAAATACTCAGCTCTGGAAGGGTCTAGAGCCTCCATTTTTGCACTCAGATCTAAGTCCCATGGCCCTCTATCAGAATCCAGAGTTTCAAGAAATTCTTTTTTTCGACAAAAAAAAAAAACGATGACAGTGGTACCCCTCATGTTGTTTTTTTTTTCGGTCAAAATTTGATTTTCTTGAAACTCTGGATTCTGATAGAGGGCAATGGGACTTAGACCTGAGTGCAAAAATGGAGGCTCAGACCCTTCCAGAGCTGAGATATTGAGATTCATTTATCAATGGCTCAATATCTCAGTATGTCACAATATATGCCATCATAAATATCTAAACTACTCAGCTCTGGAAGGGTCTAGAGCCTCCATTTTTGCACTCAGATCTAAGTCCATGGCCCTCTATTCAGAATCCCAGAATTTTAAGAAAATAAAATTTCTGCACAAAAAAAAACATAAGGGCTACCACTGTCGTTTTTTTTTTTCTTGTCGAAAAATTAAGTTTCTTGAAACTCTGGAGTCCTGATAGAGGGCCATGGGACTTAGACCTGAGTGCAAAAATGGGAGGCTCTAGACCTTCCAGAGCTGAGATATTGAGATATTTATGAGCATATCATTGTGATATATCTGAGATATCTCAGTCATATATGCATACATCACAATATCTCAGCTCTGGAAGGGTCTAGAGCCTCCATTTTTGCACTCAGGTCTAAGTCCCATGGCCCTCTATCAGAATTCCAGAGTTTCAAGAAATCAAACTTCACCTCGAAAAACGACAGTGTACCCCTTACGTTTTTTTTTCGGGTCAAAATTTTGATTTTCTTGAAACTCTTGGATTCTGATAGAGGGCCATGGGACTTAGATCTGAGTGCAAAATGGAGGCTCTAGACCCTTCCAGAGCTGAGATATTTAGATATTTATAATGGCATACAGAGCTGAGATATTGAGATATTTACAATGGCATAAATGCTACGTGAAATCTCAATATCTCAGCTCTGCAAGGGTCTAGAGCCTTCATTTTGCACTCAGATCTAAGTCACATGGCCCTCTATCAGAATCCAGAGTTTCAAGAAAATCAAAATTTCGACCCGAAAAAAAACCTAAGGGGTACCACTGTCGTTTTTTTTCTGGGTCAAAATTTTGATTTTCTTGAAACTCTGGATTCTGATAGAGGGCCATGGGACTTAGATCTGAGTGCAAAAATGGAGGCTCTAGACCTTCCAGAGCTGAGATATTGAGATCTCACGTAGCATTTATGCCATTGTAAATATCTCAATATCTCAGCTCTGTATGCCATTATAAATATCTAAATATCTCAGCTCTGGAAGGGTCTAGAGCCTTCATTTTGCACTCAGATCTAAGTCCCATGCCTCTATCAGAATCCAGAGTTTCAAGAAACTTTTTTTTTGCAAAAAAAAAAAAACCCAAAAACGACAGTGGTACCCCTTATGTTTTTTTTTTTTGTGCGAAAATTTTAATTTCTTGAAACTCTGGATTCTGATAGAGGGCAATGGGACTTAGACCTGAGTGCAAAAATGGAGGCTCTAGACCCTTCCAGAGCTGAGATATTGAGATATTTATGAGATGGCTCAACATCTCAGTATGTCACAAATATCTCATAAATATCTCAATATCTCAGCTCTGGAAGATTCTAGAGCCTCCATTTTTGCACTCAGGTCTAAGTCCCATGGCCCTCTATCAGAATCCAGAGTTTCAAGAAAAAACTTTTTCGCACAAAAAAAAAACATAAGGGCTACCACTGTCGTTTTTTTTTTTTTTTTTTTTGCGAAAAAAAGTTTCTTGAAACTCTGGAGTCTGATAGAGGGCCATGGGACTTAGACCTGAGTGCAAAAATGGAGGCTCTAGACCCTTCCAGAGCTGAGATATTGAGATATTTATGAGATATTTGTGATATACTGAGATATTGAGCCATTATAAATATCTCAATATCTCAGCTCTGGAAGGGTCTAGAGCCTCCATTTTGCACTCAGGTCTAAGTCCCATGGCCCTCTATCAGACTCCAGAGTTTCAAGAAACTTTTTTTTTGCACAAAAAAAACATAAGGGTACCACTGTCGTTTTTTTTTGTGCAAAAAAAAGTTTCTCAATTTCTTGAAACTCTGGATTCTGATAGAGGGCCATGGGACTTAGACCTGAGTGCAAAAATGGAGGCTCTAGACCCTTCCAGAGCTGAGATATTGAGATATTTATAATGGCTCAATATCTCAGTATGTCAGCAAATATCTCATAAATATCTCAATATCTCAGCTCTGGAAGGGTCTAGAGCCTCATTTTTGCACTCAGGTCTAAATCCCATGGCCCTCTATCAGAATCCAGAGTTTCAAGAAACTTTTTTTTCGCAAAAAAAAAAAAAAACGACAGTGGTACCCCTTATGTTTTTTTTTTTTTGTGCGAAAATTTTTTTCTTGAAACTCTGGATTCTGATAGAGGGCCATGGGACTTAGACCTGAGTGCAAAATGGAGGCTCTAGACCCTTCCAGAGCTGAGATATTGAGATATTTATGAGACATTTGTGACATACTGAGATATTGAGCAATTATAAATATCTCAATATCTCAGCTCTGGAAGGGTCAAGAGCCTCCATTTTTGCACTCAGGTCTAAGTCCCATGGCCGTCAATCAGAATCCAGAGTTTCAAGAAGATTGGAAGAAACTTTTTTTTTTTTTCACACTAAAAAAAAACACAGTGGTACCCCTTATGTTTTTTTTGTGCGAAATTTTTTTTCTCCAATCTTCTTGAAACTCTGGATTCTGAATAGAGGGCCATGGGACTTAGACCTGAGTGCAAAAATGGAGGCTCTAGACCCTTCCAGAGCTGAGATATTGAGATATTTATAATGGCTCAATATCTCAGTATATCATAAAATATCTTATAAATATCTCAGCTCTGGAAGGGTCTAGAGCTTCCATTTTTGCACTCAGGTCTTAGTCCCATGGCCGTCAATCAGAATCCAGAGTTTCAAGAAGATTGGAGAAACTTTTTTTTTTCACACTAAAAAAAAACACAGTGGTACCCCTTTATGTTTTTTTTGTGCGAAAATTTTTTTTTCTCCAATCTTCTTGAAACTCTGGATTCTGATAGAGGGCCATGGGACTAAGACCTGAGTGCAAAAATGGAGACTCTAGACCCTTCCAGAGCTGAGATATTGAGATATTTATGAGATATTTATGACATACTGAGATATTGATATTGGACAAATAGTGGGTTCGTGGGATGGGGGTGTGGCCCAGGAGTGGGCGAGGGGTGGTCCCATGACATTTGGCAAATATAGTGGGTTATTGGACAGATAGTGGGTTCATGGGACGGGGGCGTGTCAGTGGGTGGGGGGCGGTTTCGAAGCGGTGGTCGGTCGGAAGAATAGTGAGTTCGTGGGACGTTCCGAGGGTGGCTCCACCGAGGGGGCCTTTGCCGAACTGCCTCGGGGGTCCCGAAACTTCGAGCTGCTCCTGTTCGGCGCTGTCGGCCGGTCCACCAAAAATTTTTGGGACGTACACCTGTTTTGACCTGAAAAAATCGCAATGAATGCAATTATATAAAACAAAAAAATTCATTGTTTTCATTTATAGAAACCTCATGAGCTGGGAAAATGTACTTTTATATTTTTCAGAAACTTGAAACATATTTCAGGTCCGAGGGGTTAATGCTTTGACCTTGAACAATCTTAAACATGACAGTCTTAACAAACATTTACCATGATGAGCAAAACAGAGGCTTACATTTTTAAGAGTGTGAAAGGGATTTCTGTCTTTTATGAATTTTTCTTAAAATGTTTTTAGAAAAAAACAAACATTTTATTGGTTGTTTGTTTGAGTCAATAATGCATCCTTTGGTTGTACATTTGGATTTTAATTTATTTTTGTTCATAAAAATGTAGAAAACTGCTTTGTGCTCTGGCAAAGCATTGTGTTTGTCCAAATTATGATAAACTTTTGGAAATAATTTCGACTCATTTAAATTTGTTAGAATTTCACAATATCTTACTATCATCATTTTTACTTTTGTGTCTACTTAGTCACAATTTTAACTCATTATGATATAATTTCGACTTTCATATTTCTATGTTTTAATGTTATAATTCATTTATTTTTATTTTTAGAGCTGCTTTCCTGTAGAATTGAACTGTTTGCGTTCACTGTAAAGTGGCTTTGAAACATCTGTATTGTAGCGCTACACAAATAAAGGTGTCTCGAAAATAACTTCAGGATACTTCAGGATTTAGCATTAAGCTTTGTATTAGTAGAAAACCTGTAGTATTTTCAAATTACCGTGCTTTCCACCCTCATATCCCCTGAGACGAGAGATTTATGTATTTTTTGTCTGGAAAAAAAATCCTCTGATGACGCAAAAATCATCATTTTGCGTCATCCGAGGATTTTTTGTCCAGAGGCTAAAGACTACAGTCAGGTAGGGTCTGTCCCGCATGTCCTCAACCTGCCCATAGAGGGCGATCTCACTCACAGAATGAACACATAGTGTCGGCCATCTTGTTTTGGAAGCTAAGCTAGCAGACTCTTGTTCTGTGGAGAAAGCTGAGTAGTAGGGGTTACCGTCCTCTTTTTCACAGACATGTCCGTCCGTCGAATGTCCGGTGTGGTGACGAGATGGGTCCGCCGAGAAATGATTCCTAAACAAATAAACGTATTACTCTGATGGCAACAAACTGCTTTTATCAAGTTATCGCGATAACATATTTAGATCAGGCATACTACTGGCATACTATGGGGTCCTAAGGGGGGACTCATCTCGTCGGGGGGACCCATCTCGATCATTCGGTAATCACGCCACTGGCCTCGCGCCGTCTCTCCGCGGCCCTCACTCGTCCGCTCGCCACAGGACACATGATGAATGGCGACTGTAGAACGCAAATAACGTATCACGGACATTTTGTGCGATCTCAAAACACATTTTCGGGCAGACTCATCACGAGACTCACTAGTAGCCTAGACTTGTTGTTTAACGACTGCGCTCTGTTACCGGTAGGCGTGGCCTCCTAGGGCAGCGAAGCAAGTGCATTCTGGGAATTGTTGTCTTTCATCCATATAAGCCAAAAATACATTTTCTGGCTTTTCTCAGTCTAGAAGCTCCAAATTAAAAAAATATTTTCACATTTCTTCTACATAAATGAGCCATTTTAAATACACATTCATCTTTCCAGAGGTGAGTTTTGCATCATAAAAAAAACAACAAACAAAACTTCAGTGTTATTAGAACATTTATTCAAGTACTTTGATGCTTCACTCTCATTCTTTTACACAGCTATTTACACAATAAATAAGGCACAGCCTACCAAAAAGGAGGGAAGCTGCAGCTCGTATGACTTTAATTTCAACCATCACACTTGTTTCAAGTTCCAAACAAGTCTTGGTCATGAGCAGAGCTGAACAGACTGTGAAAGGAGAGAACATTAGATTTCTCTCAAGGGAGTCATGAGCTAAGCCCGAGTGTTTATACTGGACATCTGGCTCGATGAGGTGATGCTGCGTCCCACTGAGCGTTACAGGTGCTGGACCGCAGGACTGAGAGCGGCCAGCGGTCTCTTCCACAGGGCTGGACATCTGAGCTCTGACCACAGAACATCCAGCTCTCGCATGGCTAAACTCACCGACTGAACCCACGCGGGCCGTCGCAGGCGGTGAGTTCCGGGGTTACCGTCAGTGCTGCTCTTGGGCTGTCTCTCAGACTTTAATGTCCTGGGACTCTGACATCTTGGCCAGCGTCCTTTAATGCGAAGCGCGGTGAGCCGAGAGGCGGGGTTATGAGCCCAACACTCCGATCAATGAGCTTGCCCATCTGTCTGAGACACTGAAATCAAACACAGTGACAAGTGTCAAAGCCATTCACACCAAGGATGACAACTGTAATGATAAAGATATCAGCACTGAACAAAAAGTCCGTATTAGAGCATAGGGGTTTTGAGCTGTGAGGGAAGTCTATCGTAAATGCTTCTGATTGGCCATTGCGTTCAAGAAAACAACACACATCTCTGTACACACATCTATTATAATAAGCTAATACAGATTTTTCATTATCAAAGTCTTTAGTTGTAACAAAAATCTCACACTCCTTACCTTCTGCATTTTATAATAATTTCCTTTTCCTCAGTCGAGCAATTACTCTCATCTAACCGCTGAAAAGACGTAGGAAGGGGCACGCTGTTTCGTGGAGACATTTTCATTTTTATATGCCTTAATTCGTGAATTTCGTAATTGCCACGTTCCACTATCAGGCGTGCAATGTCTTCAATAAATAAACTGCATGTGTCTTGCGGAAGAACACTGTAGCCGGAGCTACTTCTCTTCATTAATGTCTATGGCGAAGTCAAGCAGGCACTGGGCAACTCCGCATCCGAGTCGAACCCGGGATAAAACAGTCCGAATACTAAACACTTATCATAGGCGTACCGTCGTGATTTCAGGATAAATCGGAAACACGGTTTGGAAAATGGATTCATGATGTAGCCTACTCGTTCATTTTGAACATAAGTTATGGACTGCAGCAGCTGATACAATGGCTTTCTGTTGCGCGAGCGTCCACTCGCACATATGCGACCACATACAATTTTAACTCGCACATTCTCCAAAAACGGTCGCATATGTGACCAATTTGGTCGCAGTCTGGAACCCTGCTGTCAATGGAGGGATCTCAGCAAAAAGATCTTTGTTTGAGTTTCGAAGACGAACCAAAGTCGTATGGGTTTGGAACTTGTTTGTTTTTGGGTGAATTATCTCTTTAAAATATGAAATCAGTGTGAAGAGTTAGTGTTTAACCTCATCACTGGTCCAGCGGTTGGGTAAAGATGGCCGTATTCTCTCTGATGCACACGACTTTCGCATGTCTTCATACGATGGGTCATTAGGAACGTGATCGTGATACGGCAGCTGATATTCCTTAACGACACCTGCAGAAACATACAAAAAAAACAATCAATACAGAGTTTGATTTAAAATCACAAATGAACCTCTTATTATTAAAAAAAATACAACTTTTATGCAACAATAAAATGGTGAGCAAATGGATTGATTTTGCATACCTCCTGACAAAAATAAGAGATTATTGTCACTCACTATTGAAGGAGTCAATTCAATTCACTACTCACGCCGATGTCATGTCGATGTCCATGTATCTTCTCTTTCTTAGTGCGGAAAGAAATTAAGTTTTTGATGAAAACACTCCAGGATTTTCTCCATACAACGAGCTTCAATGGGAACCAAACGGTTCAAGGTCCAAATCAGACGATGATGACTACTTCTGCTTCAACCTGGTTCATCGGAATCAACCTTTTTCCGAGTCATTTGGTTCAGTTCGGACCAATCGATGAATGAGTGAAATGCACTCAATCAAAAGATTTGTCTCATTCTGACTGACAGGGCTGGAACCTAGGAGAGAGTGGCCGACAACCACGCAGTCATCAGAACAGCAGCAAGGCAGAGCATTTGTGCTTATAAAACGTACATTTTTAAATTCTACTTTCTGAAATGAACGATCGCGTTGACTAGTATAAGACCCTTATTCATCTTGTCTGTGTCGCTCTAAAAGCCCTTTGAAGCTGCAATGAAACTCTCATTTGGACCTTAAACCGTTTGGTTCCCCATTGAAGTCCATTATAAAGTAAAAATCTGGAATGTTTTCATACAAAAATCTTAATTTCTTGTCGACTGAAGAAAGAAAGACATGGACATCTTGGATGACATGGGGGTGAGTAAATTATCAGCAGATGTTTTTTAAAGTGAACTACTCCTTTAAATATTAATAAATCAAAAACTGCAAGACTTGTACCTTTCAAATGATGTATAAGCTTGTCAAGATAAAATAAAGACTTATTATTACTTTACTGTAAAGTGAAATATAAAAGCAAACAGAAATGGGTCACTGGTGGGTCCACAGGATTTTTACAGATTAAAATATAAAATATAAATGTTTTAAAATATATAAATGCAAATGTTGACACTTGTACTTGTAAAAAAGGGCAAAAGTACCTCCAGACACACTTGTCGGGCGATCCTCCCACAGTATGAGGCCAAAGCTGTAAATGTCTGCCATGATGTAGACTGAAAGTGGCTCCTGTTCAGAGTCTTCGGTCCAGAACTTCAGGAGCCATGAAGCGTTTGGTGCCCACACGTGTGTTCAGTGGGATATCCACCACTCATGTGTCGCTTTTCCAGGAGACACAACAACATTAATATATTATTTCAATCCTGATGTCAGGATTCTGCACTTTGTCATGTCTTTCATTTTGTAATGTGCCGTTCATGTTCTTTTGTAGTTTTGTCATGGCTCTCTGTAGTTCTTTCTGTTTATGTTAATTAGATTTCAGGTATGCTTTGGATTATTGTTTGTTTTGTACTGTGCTGACCGGATCGCAGACTTTTGAGACTATTGTTTACACCTGACATCTATAGGCACTAGGGCTCTTTTTATTAGCATATAATCTTCAGCAGAGTTCAGAATGATTTTTGTGGGTTTGAGAAGTTGTTGATGCATTTAGTTTGCCAAGCTACAAGCTAATAAGTAGTTTAACTACAGTCAAACTAGCCTTCTGATAACAATTTCAATACAATTACATATATATATACACTACCGGTCAAAAGTTTAAGATCTGTAAAAAATTTTATGTTTTTAAAGGAAGTCTCTTGCTCACCAAGGCTGCAATTTTTCTATAAAAAATACACAAAAAACACAGTAATATTGTGAAATATTATGACAATTTAAATGACTTTTTTTATGTTAATATATATTTAAAATGTAATTTATTCCTCTGAAAAAAAGCTCAAATTTTCAGCATCATTACTCCAGTCTTCAGTGTCACATGATCCTTCACAAATCACTCTAATATGATGATTTTATGCTCCAAAAACATATATGATTATTATCCATGTTGAAAACAGTTTTTTACATTTTTATTTCAGGATTCTTTGATGAATAGAAAGTTCAAAAGAACAGCTTCTTTTGACTTCTTTTAAAAACATAAAAAAACTTTTGACCGATAGTGTATATATACTGTGTGTCAGTGATATTTTATTATTTATGATGTATACTATTAGTATTTGCTATTTTGAATTAGCTGTTATTTGTATATTTAAATTTGAGATAATTTTAAATGCTTTTGTCATTTTAATTAGTTTTCTATAATTTAGCTTTATTTTTATTTTCAGTTTCATATTAAGTTATTTTGGTACTTCAACTTAAACTGATTTTATTTATAGTTCTTCATCCAATTTATTTTTATCAGATTTATTATTATTTCAAATAACGAAAGCTATCTTTTAAAAGTTTTGGTTTTATCTAACAGTGATATATATGTGTCTAGTTTTAGTTAAAGAATAGTATTCAATTATCAGGGCATTATGAATCTGATAATAATAAAAACAATCTTAACAAGTGACAGAAATTAAACTAAAATAAGCGCATAAATTAACATGAAACAGTAATCAATACAACTATTTGTATAGAGCAAAATTGAAAATTTTGAAAATCCAAGATTGTGAACTAAATAAGCAGTTCAAACAAAAGAGTTCTGGGACTTCTGGGAACACTTTTGACCCATCACTCAAATGAATATATTTCAAATAATATATGAAGAGTTCAGATGCAAAAGCCTCTAAGTGCCATTTGAAATTTTCTTCTAGAATGACCATTTTTATCAAGCTTGTATATTTAAGTTCAGTAATTTCACTTAAATGGCAATGAAGATTACATATTAATTGTCATCTAAGTGAAACTACTGAACTTAAATATACAAGCTTGATAATAATGGTCATTTTAGAAGAAAATTTCAAATGGCATTTAGAGGCTTTTGCACTGAACTTCTTCTATATTGAACTGGTTGCAAGAGATAATAAGCAAGTGGAGTGAAGAAAGCAAACCACAGTGAGTGTATCGGACCTGATGAAGTTGAAGGCCAGGCCGAGGTCAGCGATGCAGCAGGAGCCGTTTCTTCACCAGGATGTTTTTGCTCTTCAGGTCTCGGTCGGCGATGGCCGGTTTGCCTGCGGTGCCGAAGATTTCCGTGTGCAGGTGGCAGAGGCCGGACACAGAGGATGTCGCCAGTCTCAGCATGGCTCGGCTGTCCAGGGTGGTGCACTTCAGATAGTCGTACAGGGAGCCGTTCGTCGTGGTAGTCGGTGATGAGGTAGAGACTGAGTCCACGAGCCTGTGCCTTTAATGTACCGCTGTCATGAACCCTGGAGGAGAGAGGTGCTGAGGTTAAAAACGGAGAAAGACCACTTCATTAATCTGATATCCACCTTAATTAATTTGAAATGACTGCTAATCGTGCATGGTTCATTTCCTGTAATTGCTGACTAGTAGAGATGCTGCTAACTTACCTACATTCTTCAGTTGCGTGACATGTAGCGGTGCAGTTTTAAATATAGCATGCTATTTTTTCTAACAACAGCAGATGTAACATGAAAAGATGCTGTTTGTCGCATCAGCCTGTATTGTGTGCGGAGATTTCCAGCTCAGCGACTCGAGGAAATGATCAAACGCCGAGAACGTCCTCAAGCGGCGATTAATTATAGCGACCTGATTTACGTATACGCGATGGTTCATTTTAATTAACTGAATTCACTGATTAATTTGAGTGATCACTCAGAACGTGTTACCACGGAGATCCTATGTCTAAAATATTTAGTTAAATGAGTAGCTGACAAATAACACATGACATGCTGAGGATTTGGGTTAACACAGCGGTTCTAAACTTTGTAGGGAAAATATTTCCAAGGTCACCACTCGTAGACATGACACTGCTTGCAAAATCAGATTTATTCCAACAGACAGTTACCATATCTTATGCAACAATGTTAGCTTGGTCGGCAGATTTGAAAATTGATGTCACGTATAAGGAGTGGGATCATATCTGTGAAAACATTAAGAGGGTTTCAAGAGACATTAAAATTAGATTAATCCAGTTTAAGATTCTTAATCGTTTGTATTGGACTCCGACCCGACTGTTTAGATTGAAGCTAAGGGATAATGCAGACTGCTGGAAATGCTGCAGCTCGGAAGGGACTCTTCTTCATCTTCTCTGGGGATGCCCCAGAATTCAGAGTTATTGGTCAAAGATTCATGATTACATTGAAAACATTACCCGGATAAGCTTGGAGTTTTGCCCGAGGTTGTATGTTTTAAATGATCCACAAATGACATTGAACTGTGAAACAGCGGACTTTATTCAGACCAGTATAATGATCGGAAAACAAATAATAATGAGAAACTGGAAGAACCCAGGTGAGCCCTCTTTCCAGGAGTGGAGCATGGAGCTAGCAAAAGTGGCATCATATGAAAAATGGTATTTCAATATTAATGATAGGGCAGAAAAATATCTGGCGAAATGGGGAAAATATGTTCAATATATGGCAACCAGATGAGAGCTTGGTGTTTCTGGTAAAACTATACACTTAACTCATGTGATTCCATGTTATTTTATTTGTATTATGTAAAGTGGTTTGTATGTAATGTAAGTTTTTTTTTTTACTTCACTTTACTTAGTTGTTTATTTATTTATCTTTGTTTAACTCTTTATTTTTCATTGTTATTTAAAAATGTATCATCACTATGGGATATGTTAGGATGTCAATTGTAATATTGATTACAATGTTGTTTACAATGTAACAGTGGTGCTTAAAATTAAAAAAAATACTAATTATAAAAAAAAATCAGATTTATTTGAAACACAGTAATTAAAGGTGCAATAGGTGATTCTCTACAAACATTTTTTGTTGTAATAAATACAGTACTACAATTTCTCAACTTTAACGTGCTTCTCTGTGTTCGTGATGTTACGACTCTAATGGTGCGTTCACACCGGACGCGAATAGTTTGTCAGGCGCGAAGTGATTTCAATGTTAAGTCAATGCAAAGAATGCTGTTACGCGCGTAAAAAATCCTGCAGCACGAATGAGGCGTAGACGCGCGCGGTATACACGAATATGCCGCGTTCGCGCGAATCGACATCTGGTGCGATACGCGCGAGTGATTTAGTTAGTGCTATTTGTGCATTCACGCGTTTGACACTGAATTCACATCTGTTGCCCGAGTTGAAAAATCTGAACTTTGGCATCAATTCGCGACGCGTTAACCAATCAGGAGCCTACCTGCTTGCTACTGTCATGTGGTGAAGTATCTGGATGCTTCAATAAATTATTTTGTAATATGACTAAATTCGTGTTGTTCTAATGCACAACAAAGCAAATATTTTATCACTTTAAAACTTTATTTCAATTTGTATTGAATGTTATTTATTCCATATCTAGATTATATGAAATATTTTTATGATGTAAAGACAACCAACATAGACATACATGTGCAAAAGTTCGTGTCTGGACGTGAGAGAGAGAAGAAAAAAACATCACAGGGACAGGTTAATAACTTTTGGAGGCTGGCTTTATTTATCATCAAAACAAAAATAAATGACAGATTAGGTGGATGAGGGACAACATACATTTACACCAACAGTCTGGCGTTATAATTTATTCGCTTTTGGTATTCTGTGGAGTGGGTAAAACTGTTTTTAATGGCAGGCTAGCAGTTACCGTTGACTCATGCTAGCCTAGCACCGCGAAACTATGCAACTGGAACGACTGGATGAAAATTTTTGATACTGATAAATAACACTAAGGCTAATTTGGAAATGAGGCCCGATGTCCAAAATCCTGAACCACTCCTTTAAACTTTGTCAACTGAAGACTTTAGTTTGGTTTGAGAGAAAAAACATAACAAGCACAATGTTCCTCTCACCATTCCTGATTTCTAACACACACGTCACAGCGTTCGGCTGGTCTTGTGGCCGTCAGAGCCGGCTGTTTCTGTGTGCTGTAATCCTTCAGTCTATTCGCTCATGTGTAAATTGCATGATCTTATTTAGTAAAACCATTCAAATGAAATAAAATGAACTCACACAAATATCTTGTACTTAAAGATTAGCTACACGAAGGCACACTTTTGCACACGCACTTAGTAACATAGTCATAGTTATACTTATCGGTAGTTAAAAACATTTAACTGGGGTTCGTGAGGGGTTTTGTGACTTGATGAAAAGTAAATAATAAATTAAATCATAAAAAATGTATTAAATAACTTTAAAATATCAAAGTAAAAACGTGACTTGTATGTGACCTTTAATCGCCATCAGAGAGCTGTGTGTGTGAGTGTGTGTGTGTCTGAGAAAGAAAATCTCACCCAGATATATTCTCATGTCTCATGAGGACAGTCTGATATATCTCCGTCTCTCTGAACCAGCTGGCCTCTTCTGTGGTGAAAAAGACTTTCACAGCTACTTTCTCTCTCTCCATCTACCCATCCACACCTCTCCCATAACGGCCTTTCCAATCTGTGTCACCATCTGGATCTGCTTCGCTATAGTGCGCTGCACCTCAGATGAGAGACAGATATTTGGATAAACTAACATAAACTGATGGATGGATGGAGTAGATAAACTGATAGATAGTTGGATAAACTGATATATAGATAGATAGATAGATAATAATAGACGATAGATAGATAGACTGACGCACGCAGACGGACAAGTACGAGACACAGCAACCAACGGGCCAACGAGGACGGAACAGCAGAACAGACAGATAGATATGGATAGATGGATAGATGGATAGATGGATAGATGGATAGATGGATAGATGGATAGATGGAGTATGCATGGATAGATGGATAGATGGATAGATGGATAGATGGATAGATGGATAGATAGATAGATAGATAGATAGATAGATAGATAGATGAGAGAGAGATAGATAGATAGATAGATAGATAGATAGATAGATAGATAGATAGATAGATAGATAGATAGATAGATAGATAGATAGATAGATAGATAGATAGATAGATAGATAGATAGATAGAGATAGATAAACTGATAGATAGATAGATAAACTGATAGATAGATAGATAAATGATAGATAGATAGATAGATAGATAGATAGATAGATAGATAGATAGTATGAAGACATTTGAGTTTCTATGTTTATTTGCAAAAAAAAAAAATAGTTTATCATCAAATGAAATGGTGAAATGCTTGTGAAGTGGCTCTCCCATAGAGTGAGACGCTCATTCACACTTTATATTAAAATAGCAATCATTCTGCAGTTTAATATTTACAGACACTAGTCCATAACACAAGTGTACAGCCCATTCACCAAATTCCACAACATTCCATGTTATACAGAAAATTCCATTTTTATGACTGTATTCCATGAGCATTTTCATTGGGCTCTGTGTGGATGTTGATTTCATGTGTGACTGTGTGCAGTGTGTGATTCTCACCAGCAGGGGGAGTCCTGAGCCTGAGCCGGAGCTCTGGGACTGCTCGATGAGATCCCGCAGGGATTCTCCGGGAGGAATGAGAGTTTTGTCAGGATGCAGGCCAAGACTGTAGCGCGGGGCCAACTCGTGACGCTTATACCTGAAACACCACACACACGACTTAACCAAACTCCACACTATAGACTGAGGTCTCCATGATAAAAACAGCTTCTTAAAGTAATGTTAAAACAATCTGTCAGATTAAGTCACGATTTAGGTTTATAGTCATTTCAACTGAGATTTATTTAAGAACAAGTGTCTGCGTGGTAACTTACACACCTGAAGTAACAGAAGATGATGATGAAGGTGAGGATAAAGCTACAGACGGTCACTGAGATGAGCAGAGCGATATGATGAATATCTCCAACGACATAACCTGCACACACACACACACACGTATTATTACATGTCCAAGTGAGAAGAGACCAAAGGTTGAACACACATTTCTTGCATCTTCACACAGAGCGGAGTGAAACCAGAGCCGTCTCTGTACGCCACAGCACAGGTGAGAGGGTGTGGATACACAGGTGTGTGTGTGTGTGACAGACAGAGGGACTTCTATTCTGCTGTGCTGATTGATTGCAGTTGTATCGTGACAGCCACAGTAAACCCTACAGGTGTGTGAGGGCTTCTGACCTAGATAAACTTTTGGGAACAATTCAAGACTTTTTTTTTTCTTCTAGGAATGTTGCCCAAAGAAAAAAATTACAAAAAAAAGACTAAATAATAATTTATTTATTTGACTTTTTTATAGTAATTAAGACTACATTATTATTGTATAATAATATATTATTATAGTTTTTAGAGGTGTTTTAATATAATGAAGTAAATTATTATTTTTTTATTATTATTTATTTTAATTTTATCCGTTTTTGTTATTATTTAGTACTTTAGTTCTAAATGTGTTTTTATTTCAGTTTTAGTATTTCTTTACAGTTAGTAATGTTTGTGCTGCAAGGATTTAGCATGTTGCTATGCTGTTACTAAACGGTTCAGCTTTTGGATTGAGGGTATAATAACTCACTAACTTTAAACAATTGTGATAATAATGTTTACCTGAACAAACACTACTCAATAGGAGGATCTTTTGTGACGTCATTGTTTACGTTTATCGCGTTGCATCATGGGAATCGTGTGGCAAGAAACACTGCTAGATACCTGTAATTTGATTGTTTTGCACGTTTGGAGGAGGATTTAGAGAAGAGGATGGTTCACTATTGCTGTGTGGTCGATTGTATGGCTTGTTGGGGCTTGATAAAAAGTTTTTCATTTCATTTTAAATAAATAAGAACATTGATCAATGAAGACTTACCCGGCTTTGCAGTGAGCAGTGATTATTTCTCCGTTCTGCGATCACCCACGGGAGATGCGAAATTGCGAATCACGCTGTGACTTTGCTTGGTCAGGTCTAACCTCTGCTTTAACAGTCTGATCTCATGAAATGGCGCATGTATAACATGCCAATTCGTATTTCCAACATGCATAATCGCTTTTCAGCGTGTTTATGAACACCATTGACTTAACGTTACATTACTGTATATATATATGACCCACCCCAACCCCGTCCCTAAACCTACCCGTCACTGTGGTTAATAGCATTTATGAGCTTTCCCTACCATCCTAGGAAAAAATATCGCTCCCCAGATGTAGATTTGCTTCGTTTCGCTTCATTTAACGGCAGAGACATACGCATAGCTCAAAATGCATAAAGATAACACGCCACTTGATTTGAAAGTGGCATGTATGTTTAAGCAAAAATCATGATGTCATGTTGCTTTTAGCATTATCACTGCTTTCTGTTTGGCAGAAAAAATCGGCCCAACTTTTCGAGAAACAAAATAATCACAGCCCTCCAGGCTTTTGAAAGCCTTTAATATTTCATGAGTGAAGGGTCCTAAATAAGAATAAATGTCTCCCCAGTAGATTATAGTGGCCAAGACACGGGCGAGTTCGGACTGACGTTTTTTTGACATCCCAAATCACATGGGCTTTGAATTGAATAACTTCAATTTTGTCACCAATACAAATTTTGAGCTTCTCTCCAAACCTCCTCCGGTCGTCAGATATTAAAGTGCTGATATATTGTGGATTTTGCCTGCTAACTCTCTTGAAAGTGCTTGTCACGTCTTTACAGCCGGTCATTCTATTGTTTTCTTGCCACCCAACGACTCGCGCATGCGTACAATGATGTCAACAAAGATCCTCCTATAGCTGAAGTAAAAGGATAGTAAAACCTGAAAATGCTGTCCTTGTGGGGACATTTGTGGTCCTTATAAATCATGATAAATTGTTCAAGTAAATCGTAAAAAGTAAAATGCAGAAAGTTTTCTGTGATGGGCAGGGATAGGGTTAGGCCATACAAAATGCAGTTTGTACAGTATAAAAATCATTATGTCTATGGAAAGTCCAGATTAAACACTGAAAACCCACCGTATGTGTGTAGGTGTCTGTCTATGAGTGTGTTGTGTGTGAGTGTGTGTGTGTACTCACTGGGTGTTCGTAGAGGAGGCAGTGTTGGGTGTAAGTCTCTGTTGCAGTAGTCCTGATCTGTGCAGCACTCTAGTGCTCGCCGCTGTTTAGAGTTCCTGTGTCCTAAACACACACACACACACACACGTTACATTAACATCAGGATATTTTAGGCTCAGCAACAGACACAATAAAAGAGAAGATGCAGCATGAGATAAGGGTGATACTTGAAATGAGTGGGGTGAAATAAGCAGTGATATTATTGGTTAATATTAGTGCTGTGAAACAATTAATCGCATCCAAAATAAAAGTTTGTGTTTACATAATATATGTGTGTGTAGTGTGTATAATTATACTGTATATATAAATACACACACATGCATGTATATATTTAAGAAAAATGTGTTATTAATATATCAAATATTTATATTTATGCATAATATTAGTTGTATAAATATACATTATTGGTCAAAAGTTTAAGATTTGGTATGATTTTTTATGTTTTTGAAAGAAGTCTCTTCTGCTCACCAAGGCTGCAATTTTTTGATAAAAAATACACAAAAAACACAGTAATATTGTGAAATATTCTGACATTTTAAAATGACTTTTTTATGTTAATATATTTTAAAATGTAATTTATTCCTCTGAAAAAAGCTGAATTTTCAGCATCATTACTCCATCTTCAGTGTCACATGATCCTTCACAAATCACTCTAATATGATGATTTTATGCTCCAAAAACATGTATGATTATTATCCATGTTAAAACTAGTTTTTTACATTTTTATTTCAGGATTCTTTGACTGAATAGAAAGTTGAAAAGAACAGCTTTTATCTGACATGGAAAGCTTTTGTTACATTAAACACTATCCTTTAAAAAGTTTGGGGTCAGTAAGAATTTGTAGTTTATTTTTTGGGGGAAATAAATGAGAAATCAATACTTCTATTCATCAAGGATGAGTTACATTGATCACAAGTTACAGTAAAGACATTTATAATGTTAGAAAAGATTCTAATTAAATAAATGCTGTTCTTTTGAACTTTCTATTCATCAAAGAATCCTGAAATAAAAATGTAAAAAACTGTTTTCAACATGGATAATAATCATACATGTTTTTGGAGCATAAAATCATCATATTAGAGTGATTTGTGAAGGATCATGTGACACTGAAGACTGGAGTAATGATGCTGAAAATTCAGCTTTTTTTCAGAGGAATAGAATTACATTTTAATATATAACATAAAAAAGTCATTTTAAATTGTCATAATATTTCACAATATTACTGTGTTTTTTGTGTATTTTTTATCAAAAAATTGCAGCCTTGGTGAGCAGAAGAGACTTCTTTTAAAAACATAAAAAATCATAATCCGATCTTAAACTTTTGACCGGTAGTGTATATATATATATATATATATATATATATATATATATATATATATATATATATATATATATATATATATATATATATATATATATATATATATATATATATATATATATATATATATTTCCAAATAATTATACATACTGCACACACATATATTATGCAAACACAAACTTTTAATTTGGAATGCGATTAATCGTTTTACAGCCCTAGTTAATATCATTTTGCCCAATAAAACAAGCGGCATATTTTAGAAAGTAAATAGGATCGGTTTTGTATTTTATGTTGCATTAAGTTTTGGATTGTATTTTGTTTTGTGTTATCGATAAGAGATGTATAAAGGAATAGTTCACTCAAAACATGTACTATAGACTATAGTAGTCTATAGTACATGTTTTGAGTGAACTATTCCTTTATACTTCTCTTTATCGTGATTTTTGGAGCTTGGAAGTAAAAATAACCATTCATTTTACAACATGGAAAAGAGCCGCTGTTAAACTGATGAAATATTCTTAATTTGTTTAGCATGGAAGAAAGAAAATCATGAGTATGGAAACTTGTTTCCACCACAGAATAATAATAAAAAAGGACTACTATTAAAAAGTTTGGAGTTTTTGAAAGAAGTCTCTATGCTCATCAAGGCTATTTATATTTATAAACAGTAATATTGTGAAATATTATCATTTAAACTTCTATTGTAATATATTTTATTCCTGTGATGTAAATCTGAAGTGTCACATGATCCTTCAGAAATCATTCTAAAATGCTGATTTGCTGCTCAAGAAACATTTAAAATGATTATTAACATTAATAATTATTAACTCACTTTTTCAGAATTGCAAGTTTATATCCGCAATTTTGATTTACTATTTACTAATATGTAAGATATGAAGTTGCATAGTGACAGACAAGGTCAGAATTGTGTTCTATAAAGAGGCAAATGTGAATAAGCGACAATAATTAAATTTCTTGGCTGAAGTGTGCCAGCAACACGCGAGTGTGTAAAGTGGGCGTTTAATTCACTGTCGGTTATATAAGGCTTTAGTTTCGACAGTGATTGAGGACGGATGCACCAACACTCACTGTAAGTAGTTTATTTTGGAAATTAGAGTAGTTTATGACTCACTCGGCACTGAAACTCTGATCCAACCAGACCCAGACAACCTGACGTCACCACAGCCGCTCCCATCTCTTCCTCCACCATAGAGAAGCAGAACCCGTCCGTCCTGAACACACGACACACATGTAATACTGCATACAGGACGTGTGTGAGTGTGCTGGCATGTGTCCTAATACCTGCATGTGTTATTAGTCGAGTCCTCCGGGCAGTGGTGATAACAGTAACACCACAGGAAGCGCTGAGGTAGAGCCGACACATCACTTCCTGTCTCCTGATGTTCTTCAACCTTCCCAGAATTCCTTAGCAGCATGGTGTCCAGAACATTAGCTGGAGATGAACAGAAATTGGAAATATGTCAGACATCTTTCAGAAACTCAAACATTTCCCCAACTCTCTCACTTCCTTCCTGTTTACAGAGGAAAAAATAGTGATGAGAGACCGAACTGAATAATTACTCCAGATTTACAGACTCTCAGGATGGAAACACACCGCTTTGAAGTATGAAACGTATGGCATCTGGGGAAATATGGCTGCAAATATCACATCATTCTCACTCTTTCATCTTCAAATATTCACAGGGAGAAAAGGCCCAGAGACATTTACTGATTAAAACTAAAGGATGGAAATGAAGTTTGGACCGTCTATCACTTGTTTTGAAAGTGATATGAAGAAGTTATTTGAGTTTGTTTTATGGCTGTGAAACGATTAATCGCGATTAATCGCATGCAAAATAAAAGTTTGTGTTTACATAATATATGTGGGTACACTGTGTATAATTATTTTGTAAATATAAATACACACACATGCAAGTATATATTTAAGAAAATGTGCAATTCATATATAAAATATTGATATATAATATAGATTATGTATATACATATATAATATAGATTATGTATATATATATATATATATATATATATATAGACATATACATATATACATATATATATATATATATATATATATATATATATATATATATACATACACACACACACACACATATATATATATATATATATATATACATATATATATACACACATATATACATACATACATATATATATCACATCATACATACATATATATATATATATATATATATATATATATATATATATACATATATATACATATACATACATAAATATATTACGTAAACACTAGTGCTGGGCAATCGATTAATCGCATCAAAATAAAAGTTTGTGTTTACATAATACATGTGTGTGTCCTGCATATAATTATTTTGTATATATAAATACACACACATGCATGTATATATTTAAGAAATATGTGCATGCATATATTGCATGTATATTTATACATAATTTATATTATATATATTAATGTTTTTTATATAAATTATACATATATAACACATTTTCTAAAATATATACATGCATGTGTGTGCATTTATATATATAAAATAATTATACGCAGTACACACACATGTATTAAGTAAATACAAACTTTTACTTTGGATGCGATTAATCGCAATTAATCTTCGCACATAGCCCTAATTTTAAGTGATAACAATCTCTCTCTATCTCTCTATATATATATTATAAACTATAATTACCTTGCTGAGAGCACAATCTGAGCTTTTGTGTGCATGAGCGAGACACTTAACCCCAGGTTATTGCTGCTGTAATTAGTGCATAGTAAATCACTTTGGGTGAAAGTAAGTAACACAAAATTATAATACAGGGCTGTAAAGTTGATGTGTGTGTTTTCTTCTCCCTCTAAAACTAGTGCGCGCACACACACACATGCATGCACGCACCCACCCACCCACACACACATGCACGCAGTTTTAAATGGCCACAAAGGTGCTTATAGAAGCTGACCAAACACCCTTCAGTCAAAGTAACTGCACATCTGTGAGCTGTTAAAGAGAGAGGGGGTGCTGAGCGATGGTGTATATAATTTTGACATCAAGACATAAAATAAAGTTGCTTATTTCACGGCTCTCTGGAACATTTGATTCCGTTAGGTCAATTGTGGCATTCAGTGGTCAAATATTCTAGCATAGTTATGGTACAAAATCATGCTTATAAACAGTTTTATTTTTGCCCATCTGTAAACACAGACTATAATAAATCAGGCATTAAAAACAATATGACAAATCAATTCATATTTTTAATAACATGATTTGGTTAATATATGTTTAGTTGAAACTCAGGCATTTCTAAACCATATGTATATTAGTGTGCATACACAAATGATTAATATATACAGTGTATGCACAATTTTTGTCTGGAATAATCAAACACAAATAAATACTTAAAGGAGTAGTTCACTTTTATTCAGTCGAAAAGAAATTAAGGTTTTTGATGAAAACATTCCAGGATTTTCTCCATATAATGGACTTCAATGGGAACCAAAAGGTTCAAGGTCCAAAAGACAGTTTCAGTGCAGCTTCAACGGGCTTTAAACGACACCGAGTACGATGAATAAGGGTCTTATCAAGGACCCTTCGAGTCATGACTCGAAAAAAGATTTGTTCATTTTGAGGAGAGTCAGGAGAGTCACGAACGCTCACCACAGAACAGAGCAAGGCGAGCATTTGTGCTTATAAAACTTAAACTTTTTTATTTATTTTTTAAATGAGCGATCGTTTCGCTTGATAAGACCCTTATTCATCGTCTGGTGTCGTTTAAAGCCCTTTGAAGCTGCACTGAAACTCTCATTTGGACCTTGAACCATTTGAACATTTTAACAAAAAGAAATGATTTTATGTTTAAGAATTGACTATAATTGATTTGTTTTTATTATATAAAGTAGTTTATATAGTTTGTTTAAGCTTAATAAAACTGCATAAAAAAGTTATTTTTCTTAAAATCATGTCACATAAGAGAATCACAATTCTGTTAATGATCTTTTTTTATAAAAATATGAGATATTGTGTTCAAAAAAGCAAATTTTTGTCTTAAAAAGTAAAATAAACAAACAAAAAAGTAAAGTAAAAATTAGGGCTGTCAAACGATTAATCACGATTAATCACATCCAAAATAAAAGTGGATTTTTGTGTTTACATAATATATGTGGGTGCACTGTGTATAATTATATATATATATATATATATATAAAAAAACACACACACGTGCATGTATATTTAGGAAAAAATATTATTTATATATAAAATATTTCTATTTATATATAATATAAATTATATATAAATCTGCATACAGTATTTACATGAAAATATTTCTTAAATATATACAAGCATGTGTGTGTATTTATATATATAAAATAATTATACACAGTGCTAATTATGTAAACACAAACTTTTATTTGTATGCGATTAATGCGATTAATCGTTTGACAGCCCAAGTAAAAATGCTTTATGAAGAGACTAAATATGTCTTCATCCAATCTAAAAATGCATTAAAAAAAAGACCTTGAACCATTTGGTTCCCAATGAAGTCCATTATATGGAGAAAATCCTGGAATGTTTTCATCAAAAACCTTAATTTCTTTTCGACTGAAGAAAGAAAGACATGGACATCTTGGATGACATGGGGGTGAGTAAATTATCAGTAAAAGTTTTTTTAAAGTGAACTACTCCTTTAAATGTCCATATTTTAACATAATGGACTACAAACATATTACATAACAGTTGCATTGCTCACCCAGTCTGATTGTACATTACATTACATATAGTGTGTTAAAATCTCTTCAACAAACTATTCCTGTCTTTCACTCTCTCTATTACAAACCATCACTAGTCTAAACTCACTAATGCACTGCTTATATTACAGTCCCGAACACACAGCTCTAGTCTGTCTAGTCTGTGTGTGCCTCTAAAAGCATCCTAGTATGTCGAACACACGTAATTAAGAGACAACTTTAATCCTACAAAGTACAGACACATGTATAAGACTCATTCATGTAAGGGTCCCGGGACGTAAACACTCACCGTGAGTATATCTTATCTGAACCATTCACGTCACATGTGCATGAAACACACACACACATAAACGCAGACGGGTTTGGCCCTCGCTTGCATAGTTAAGAAAGCCCTGTGAAAACAGTCGTAAACACAGTCGCCGCTGCGAGACGTAACGTATAAACAGAACAGCTCATTTATAACCGCTAACCGGAGAGCGTTCAGCTCAGCAACAGCTTTTAGTTTGTTTGGTCTTTGCTTGAATAGTTTTTCTACGACAAACTTCGATCTCTGTATTAAAATCTGTTCACTCTGAACTTCTGAGAGCTTGTATGTAAGCGAGAGGCTGACGGAAATAAACTAGTGACATGGCTGTTTTTTTGGCTTTGCTCATAACAAGGCAAGAGCATGAATCTGGCACAGGAGATACTTGGTTTCTTACCCGCGTCACTCTCCATCTGGCTGTCAGAGCTGTGTGTGTGTGTGTGTGCGGACTCATTTACATCATGCAAACACTGACACACAGACTATTTGACTACTTTTCTGGATGACTAGTAAATTAGTCAAAATCAGTGCTCGTGCAAGCACTACTGAAACGAATCTGTTCTGAACATACAGGACATTTAAAGCTATTATACTAAGAACAAACACAATACGTACTTTATTTTATTAAAAGCATGAAGTGTTAGACAGATAATGTAATGTTAAAAGAAAAACATAGCTAAATGTATGTGTTGACGAATATGTGTTTCGCTTCACAAATGCAAGACATGTCAAACATAAAAAAATGAACATTTTAACAAAAAGTTGATTAAAATTGATTTGTTTTTATTATATAAAGTAGTTTACTGTATATAGTTTGTTTATGCTTAATAAAACTGCATAAAAAAGTTATTTTTTAAATCATGTCCCATAAGAGAATCACAATTCTCTTAATGATCTTTTTTTTATAAAAATATTAGGGCTGGGAAAAGATTAATCGTGATTAATCGCATCCAAAATAAAAGTTTGTGTTTACATAATATATGTGGGTGCACTGTGTATAATTATTTTGTATATAAATACACATATATGCATGTATATATTTAAGAAAAATGTGTTATTAATATATCAAATATTTATATTTATGTATAATGTAAATTTTGCATAAATATATATAAAGTAGATACATGCAAATATTTCTTAAATCTTCTTAACATGCATGTGTGTGTATTTATATATATAAAATAATTATACACACACATATATTATGTAAACACAAACTTTTATTTTGGATGCGATTAATCGCGATTAATCTTTTCCCAGCCCTAAAAATATATATATATATTGTGTTCAAAAAAGCATTTTTTTATCTTAAAAAGTAAAATAAACAAACAAAAGATGTTTGAGACATCATAAGAAAAAATTAGGGCTGTCAAAATTGATTAATCGCATCCAAAATAAAAGTTTGTGTTTACATAATATATGTGGGTGCACTGTGTGAAATAATTATTTTGCATATATATATATATATATATATATATATATATATATATATATATATATATATATATATATATATACATACATACATATATACACACACACATGCAATTATTTATATATAAAATATTTCTATTTATATATAATATAAATTATATATAAATCTGCATACAGTATTTACATGAAAATATTTCTTAAATATATACAAGCATGTGTGTGTATTTATATATATAAAATAATTATACACAGTGCACCCACATATATTATGTAAACACAAACTTTTATTTTGGATGCGATTAATCGCGATTAATCGTTTGACAGCCCAAGTAAAAATGTAAAAAAAAGAGACTAAATATGTCTTCATCCCATCTAAAAAGGCATTTAGATAAATACGATTTTAAATAAATAAAATAACATAAAAATAACAAATAAAAAAGCAAGTAAAATAGTTATTTACACTATTTTAAGGTGGCGCAGTTACATTGCACTAATTCAAATAAGTACTGAGTAATATGAATTACAGTTACGGTTAGGGTCAGAGTTTAGTTAAGTTAGTTACTTGAAATTATGCCTAATTTACTGTCTTTACTATAGCGAGTGCATGTACAGTAGTAACAGGTAACAACGCCACCTTAAAATAAGATGGTTTGATTCACATCTAAAAACAAATCAAAATTTGGAGATTGGATGTATATTAAGACATTTTAATTAGCCGAATTAAATAACAATAGAAGTCAACAGGGTGTCCCCAATTACACAGAAAAGCACACATGTGATTAAGTGTGTTTGAAGTAACATATCCACACATACGCTCCACCAGAAAGAGGTATGACCTTTAACCCAAACCCAAATCAGTATGCCACAGTCGAGCCTTATACACCTGTCAATCAAAACCTAAATCCATCAATCAAACCCGCAGGGGTCTGGAGATAATGAGCGTACACGGGTGAAAAGAAAAAGATCAATACAACCGATGCAAGACAGTGGAAATGCAATGAGCAGAAGAAAAGATAAGACAGGATAATAGATTAAAGACAGACAAAAGAGAGCTACAACTGTGTCTTTATCTGCTGGGCTTTGTCAACCAAGACCGGCCGTCTGAATGGGCCTGAACTCAATCAAAATCTCTCTTTCTCTCTCTGTCACTCTGATGGTTGAATAAAACCCCTGAGGACAGAGATTTTCACACACAAAGAGACACTTTTCATTCCTTCACACAGCCAAATAATCACTGCGAATCTATCAGAGAAGCTCCGGAAATCTGCTTCCCGCTCCACATTCACAGTCTTGTCTACGTGTGTGAATCTATTATGAAGATTTAAAGGAGCCTAATGTCTATAAACCGCATCTGGGGAATGCTGTTGATCACCACAGACAATAATGTCGACTCATCCCTCAGTTTGTAAAAGCAAATGGGAAACGTGCCTGCACAATGGAAGAAAAGCAGACAAGCAAGTCACATGTATTTTTGCTCTAGCACTTAAAAGAAGAAGTTTGAGGTACTTTTGATTGTGTCACCGATGTAATTCCTATAGAATTCCTATATATAACTTTTTTTTGTTGTCTAAAAAGACCTTTTGAGCCATGAATACTTTTTCTCATCAATTTAATTGTGTTTTAGAAATGTGATGCACCTATACTAAGATTATTCAGAATATCTGCAGATATTTATCCTGATACCGATTTTTGATTTTCTCCGAAGCTCACGTGATCTCAGATCACTTGGACGTGGCTGTGGTTACAAGAGGTAAAAACGATATAAATACTGTTAGTTTTCTCACACAAACCGCTCGTTTCGTGTCTTAGGCCATCAATGTGTACTTACATTTACGAGTCATTAAATCATGTTTAATTTGGACTTCTCTGTGCATGCTCTTTAAGGTGGTGACCATAGACCTCCATTATATGACTGATAGACACAAACGGTTTGACCTAAAAATATCAAAAGTAAAACTACTGTGGAAACAAAGACACTTACATCTTGGATGCCCTTGAGGTAAGCTAAAATATATCAAAAATTAATTTCAAAGGGAGCTATCCCTTTAAGACCCTGTTCTATACGTGTAGCTTTTTTGGATCACTTGTACTACTTTTTTCTTTTTTTTTATATAAGACATTTGACGGCACTGAAGCTGCAAGTAAATTAAAGCTAATGTAGAAAAATATTAAATAAATAAATAAATAAATAAATAATAAAGCTTAAATAAATACATATGCTTAACAAATGACTATTTTTGTTATTTTTTTTTTAATTTTCAACTTCTGGTTATGTATACCAATGTGTGTATTAGAAATTTTAAGCTCCAATTTTGGTTATAGCACCAACTTGAAATTGTTTCAGAAATAAATTTTTTATAATATTTAAAAGTATTTGAAAAAAAATTAATAGTTGTTTGAGCTGTAAAGTTGCCTAAAATTTTGGCATTTGGTATATGAATACAAAAAAAATTGAGGTCATGATCCGAGCATGCTAAGTGGTCGTAAAAAAAAGTCAAATTCGTGGACTTCGTTCAGAAATGACCCCCATAGGAAATGAATGGGAAATTTACAAAAAAACAAAAACTCTCTGAATTTTTGTTTGTACAATCTACAAATCGGCCACTATCTCGTAAAAGAAAGTATACCGCAGTAAAGGGGTGACACTCTACAACATCAAGAGTGCAAAAAAATTACACCCACCCACCCACACATACAAACACACTTTTATACACATACACACCAATAAATTCAGATTACAAAAAAAATCTGTTTTGAATTTTAAAAAATCAGAGCGTCATCGGAATGTTATGAGACTTGGTGACATTTCTGGCATTAAGTATGTGAACACACAAAAAAACTGAGTTCATGATCCAAGCATGCTAAGTGGTTGTAAAAAAATTAGTCACGATTTTGTTCTTTGGTCAAAAATGACCCCCATAGGAAATGAATGGGAAATTGACAAAAACACAAAAATTAAAAAAAAAAAAAAAAAATATTTTTTACAAATTTTTTTTATTAAAAAATATTTTTTGAGATTGTTTCAATTATATATTCAAATCCAGCAAAAAAAAAAAATGTGTTCATAAACAGCTGGGGAATTCACATGCCTCTCCATAGAGAGCTGTACATGTCATCTAGTGGTTACACCGTGATTCTACGCTTTTTCTCTATACTGTAACCAGATGGTGCTAATTTTCTTCAAATTTTTATTCTGAAGGCTAAGACTCTATATTAAACAAAAATACTGCATTAATATATATATTTTTAAAAAAAATATATATATATATATATATAGAAAAACATATATATTTTCATTGAAAAAATAGATCATAAATATTGCATAAATATTAATAAATTCAATCAAATTGTCTCAAAATACTAAATTAAAAAGAATAAATATTATAGAACAAAAATAAATTGCATTGGTTTTACTAGGATGGAAGAAGTTTCATTTTAGGCCTCCGGTCACTTCTGACCGGGAAGGCCCAGGACGTGACTCATAAAGGAGGACCATCAGAGGGTTAAGGTGAGACTACTTTTCTAAACAGATGAACTTCTGGATGTGTTACTAATGTTACTCTGTGTGTGTGTGTGTGGTTTTATAAATGTGATACTCCTATTTGATTACACAGCCTTCCACGGTAACGGTATTGGTATAAACACATTCCTAATTAGAACATACATGAAGCACACATCTGCAATGGTAACAGGCTGACCGTGTCTCGTTCGGTGATGTCTGCTTTCAGACCCGTCTGTTTCCATGGCTCCTGAGCGAGTTCAGCAACTGTCTGTTATGTAAATAAAGAAAATTCCACTCATATCTGGAATGAAACGGCGTCTGGAACTCCAACTGATTTTGACTCTTGGTAAAAACAGACTGTTCTACATTAATTAGCTGGTGTGGCAGTGATAACCTTGATTTCAACTTACTAGAAGCGATTGATGACAAAAGTTTGCTGTAGGGTGATGAGACTGCAATCGCCTTTATCTGAAACTCACACACAGGAGTCTGCTAACAGAACTTCATTTAAACACCCCACAAACACCATATTAAGACAGGAAACACCCACTGAACGCTGCTATTAACACACCGTGAGCATGAGGGATGACTGTGCAGAAGGTTCATGTGCAAACCATCGCTTTGTATATTTATGCCGAGATGTAATTTACAAGGTCATCTTGAAACTCAATCACCTGACCCTGAACATTCCAGCAACCCTTTACACGGATACACACACACACACCACAGCCGCCACACTCTATGAAATATAAAATAAACACAGCACTTTCAAATAAACAGCAGAAGGAAAACTCAAACTTCCATTTCAATGACATGAGAGAAACAAGAAAGACCTTCTGGCCAAAAGTGAAAACAGAGCAAAAACAAAAGGAAACAGAAACAGAAAGCATGGTTTCTACTTAAACTTCACTAATGCCAGACTGAGAATTAGTGGGCGTACACACAGGACCTGTTCTTGTATATCTTGCACTCACATGTACCGTTGTTTGGTGAATTTTCACTGGCGAAATAGTCATTTTAATCAGAATCTGTGTGATCGGGAGTGAAAGCGGGTTCGCAACGGGTTCAATTTCCAGTTGACCAAAACTGTTTGGTTGGAACGCGTTCTTCATGCATTGACGCACACTATTGACAATATGCATTTATTTCACTGAAATTTTGCTAATGTGACCGAACCTTTAGGCATTTAGGATTTTTCAAATGAGATTTCTGATTTGGGATTTTATTTCCCCATAGGAAATAAATGGGAAATTGACAAAAATTAAAAAAAAAATTGACATTTTTTGACATTTTTTAATAAGAAATAGTTTTTGAGATTGTTTCAATTATACATTCAAATCCAGCAAAAAAAAGAAAAAAGAAAAAAAAGTGTGTTCATAAATAGCTGGGGAATTCACATGCCTCTCCATAGAAAGCTGGACATGTCATCTAGTGGTTACACCATGATTCTACGCTTTTCTCTATACTGTAACCAGATGGTGCTAATTTTCTTCAAAAAAAAATTTTTTTCTGAAGGCCTAGACTCTATATTAAACAAAAATACTGCATTAATATATATATTTTTAAATAGATATATATATATATATATATATATATATATATATATATTAGTGTGCTGTCTAAACGATTAAAATATTTAATCGCGATTAATCGCATTAATGTCATAGTTAACTCTGATTAATCGCACATTTTTATCTATTCTTAATGTCTTTTGATTTCTTTTTGTTACATTTTTTCTCATTTTAATGCTCTTATCAACATGGAAAAGTGGATTGGCTTGTTTAGTGCAAATGTTTTTTTTAATTATTATTATTGAAAATAACATTGGAATAGTGTTCAATTTCACTCTAACATATATAGCCTAAATAATCTCTCACACAATGCAACACTGTCCATCAATAAAAGGGTGAAAGAAATACTGACGAGGTCCTGATATTGACGAGGGGTGGAGAATTTGCATCATCTGTGTTTGTGTGTGTGTTTGCTTGGCCATCATCAAGTGGTGTTTCAGGCTGGACGTGCTGCGATGATGATAGCTCAGTTCATAATGACAAAACATACAGATCGCTTTGGTCTTGTCAATGGGACAATTTGGCAACTTTTTAAAAGTAAACTTTACATTCAGAATCTCATTGGCATCCATTTCGGCGTCTCGCCTCGTCATCCACTCGAAACATAACGTTACTATTTGGCCGGCTCGCAAGCTGAAACGAGTGTGTGCGGCACAAACGTCCCTCTGCGCTGCCGCTCTGAAACCCATTCATTTCAATTGCTTGTGCCGCGCGAGGACGTTCCGTTGTCTTCTTCGACCAAAAGCGCAAGCGGATCTAGCTAGACCGGAAACAAAACATCAGGCACGCCGCACACACCGTTGGGCTTGCGAGCCGGCTTTGAGTGGATGACGAAGCGCGAGACGCTGAAATGGATCAGGACGCATGCCGCGTCCTGTTGCAAAAGTATGTGAAAAAACTACAAAGTTTGCTAGGACAAAAAGACCGTTAATCGCGCAATAAAAAAATTAACGCCGTTAAAATGGGTTTTGCGTTAACGCCGTTAATAACGCGTTTAACTGACAGCTCTAATATATATATATTAAATTTCAGCTTCAAAGAGCTTTAAACGACACTAGACGATGAATAAGGGTCTTATCTAGCGAATGATCGCTCATTTTTAAAAATAAATCAAAAAGTTTAAGTTTTATAAGCACAAATGCTCGTCTTGCTCTGTTCTGTGATAAGCGTTCGTGACTCTCCTGGTTCGAACTCGTTCATCAAAACGAACAAATCTTTTTTCGAGTAACTTCGTTCATTTTGTTCGTCAGCTGGGTGCTGAACTTTAGTCGTTTAGTCGACTAATCGGCTTCAATGCAGTCTTGGTCGACTGACAATCTTATTGTTCGACCAGTCGCAGTTTTTGTTTTTTTACCAATAGAAATTGTAAATGATTTACTCCTTGATATGTATTTCTTTATAAGCAGTTATTTATTACTGTATTCTAAATACAATTAGCCTATGTTTTATCCCCAGCTTTAAATGCTTTAATTTAGGCTATTTTTGTAACTGCGCCACAGTTTAGCGCGCACATAACATATCTGGAACCGCACCTGTGGCTGGCTGCGCTGCTGCTCGCGCTCAGTAAGGGATATAGGTAATTTTGCTTTATTCATTTAGGTAGAAACGCTACTTGTTTTGTCTTTAGTCGAAATCTAAATCTTTTGTCTGGCTACATTTTAAAACTAAGACTACAAGACTGTGGAGGTAAGCGACCGCGTTGCTCCTTTATGAGCGCGCACATCACGCACCTACAATTGAAATCGATCTTGAGCGTGCAAAAGACGTGAGCTCTGAGCAGCCCTTTAACGGCTTTATCATGATTGTGATTTCTTAATATGTTTTCATTTTTTTTGTACACTTGACGCATTTGAAAATAGCCTAAATAATGTAACAAAACGAAAATAAACGTATATGCCTTGCAGCCTTCCTACAACACAGCCTATTTCAGATTGTTTTTAGGCTTTTTTTTCTTCTTTTTTTAACGTCTAGATATGGCTGGACAAAAGTTAACCCATAGCTTTGTAAGTAAAGAAGAATACAGCCTGTAACGAGAGAGCTTTTGTTAGGATTTTTCATTATGTGGCAGATAGCAGTTATATTATTCTGTAGCGTGTGGTGTGATCAGGTGCGCGATTGTGACTGTCACTATAGACCAAGGACAGTGCTCCTCACTTTTTGCCGTTAAAATAAATTAATTTTCAATAAATTGTATTATTATTATAGTTTTATTTATTTTTGATGTTTTTTCGTTGTTGTTTTATAAATGCTCTATGAAAGTTGTTTAAAATATGTTCAATAAAAACATCCGTCTTCTTTGTTTTTTAGTCGACTAAGTACGTTTGCGCAGAACAAGATTTTCGTCGACTGAAGGATTCTTTGGTTGATTACAGCCCTAATGAGATCCCACCCTCCCTTCAGAGCGCTGCTGATTCGCACCCGAATGCAATGATTAGACGAACATTTTTTGGTACTACGCCTTCACACAACGAGATATATAGATACATTTAGACCACTTCACTTAGTGATTGCTATCAGGATTTGAAGAGACTTTCAACCAGTATGACAATAATGTTTTTGGAACAAATCGCCTACCAGTGCCTTTAAGCAAACTAAGCAACAAGAGTAGCTAGCAACCTGGCAAGATAATTATTTTCCAGCTGTAAAATAATAAGTAAATGTATTAACATCTCCTTTTATATTGTAACAGACAAATTACATTGTTGCATCTGATCGGATCGATCATTTGAAAGCTGAAATTGCTGCAATAGCCTACAATGTGAGAAATTTTGAATTGAGATGTCCAAAAAGCACAATTTACATGCATGTGTATATAAAAAACAATTATAAAATAGTGCAGACAGATGCATTTCTTGTTTAAGACAACTTAAAGACCTCAAGAAATCAAAATCTTCAGACAATGCCTGACACCTTCAAAGTCATCTTTAAATGTTAAAAAGAGTTATAAAATGAATAAAGTGAATATTCATAAGTCATGGCTGACGGGTTTTGGCTATTTAGAAAAAAAGTAGGTAAGCCTTTCAATATGTCCTGCCACTTGCCCAAAATGTTAATATTTCAACAAAAAAAAAAGCATTTGACTGCTGAACTCCACGCTTCTCACTTTCTGATGTGAAATCTGTTCACGATTACTGCATGAGACGCTTTCAGCACAAACTGAAATAAAAGAAGCATGTAAACCCTCAGCTGGCCGTCCAGGTGGGGCGCTGGAACGAGAAATGAAAGGTGGGAACAGGTGTGTCCATGGACGGGTCAATACTAAAGATAGAGATGAAAGAGAGGACAGATTATAAAGGACTGAAGATTAAGGCATTAAGATGGACTGACACACAACACCTTCAAATACCAAATCCAGCTGCTTCCTTCCCATGATGCACTTGGGTTTGTGGGAAACTGAGAAATAGAACAGTTTCTCAAACTGGGGGCTGTGAATAATGTGAATGTGAACTAATATTTCAACTAAGTCAAATTTATTTGTATTATATTGTATTTGTTTCAAAGCAACTTTACAGAAAACCATGACCATAATGTTTATAATATCTTTTTGCAGATTAGAGCTGGGCGGTAATATAGTTTACATTTTGCAAAGATACAAGCATTCAAGCAGTTGAGATTTGGTCACAGGGGAGACACTATATACATATCATGTGACCATTAAATGACATTAGAGAACTGTGAATGTCAAATGTGTTGTTAAATTATTTCAAATATTAAATCCAAATCTCACTGTAAAAAAAATATATATTTTCAAGATTTGTTATCACAACATTTTTTCTTTTGTCAAATCAACTTAATTTATTTAGTTGGGATAACTTATTATTTTGAGTTTCTGATGATTAAGTTAATCTCTTTCATTGTATTAACTCACCTTTTTCCAGTTCAATCAACTTAAAATTTTAAGGCAACCAGATTACTTACTTTTTTAAGTTAAAACAACAATATTTTTTACAGTGTAGTAAATATTTTATGTTAAAGGTGTTTAGCTGATTTGTGAATCACTGAAATACTGTATAAAGCTAAAGAATCTCCTGTTAATTTTTAAGTTTTCTTCTTCCCACTCCGTTTCAGGCAGAATTCGATTGTCAGTAAGAGGAAAGAAAAAAAATAGAAAAATAATAATAATAATAAAAATATATATATATAGATATGTTCTGTTTTTTTTTTTTTGTTTTCTTGTTTCCTATTGCACTGTATGATTTAACAAACATTTTGTCTGCCTTGTACTTTTTGTGCCATTGCCTGAAAAAAAAAAAATTGATGTTATGTTAAAATGTTTCTCATTTGAAAGTGAAAAAAACATTTTGTTTATTTTTGATTTAATTGTTACAATTTCCCGTTACTATATTCATAAGGTCAAATGGAATGGAAAAATCCCAAATTTTGAACATTTTAAAATTGATATTAAGACATATTTAGAAACTATCTCCAAAAGTAAAAATCTGAAAGCTATAAAAACTAAACAGCTGTTTGACAAGTACAAGCTTTTTTTGTAAAAAGTCTTTTAGTAGCCTATTCTTTTTTATGTGTTTTCTCTACCCCTGACATGTATGGTTATATGTACTCTTGTATGTAAATTTTTTTGTTATTTTTAAAATGCAATAAAAAAAATATATATAAAGCTAAAGAATGGAAGAATGGATTAGTTTAACTGGTCAGGTACAATGACCCTAAATAAAAAAAAATATATTTTAAATGTATGTTTTATATTTTATTTATTTCATCAAATACAGTATATAGTGTTTATTGAATTGCAAAATGACTGTACAAACAGCAAAACAGCTGTTATCATGTTTCCTGTTACTTTTCTCACTGCTGGTCAGGCTGGACCAATCACAGTCATTTGTGATTACCGGAAAAGAGTTTGCCGTGTCGTTAAATGAACAGTAATTATACATTTTAGAGAAGAAAAATCTACAATAATACACAAAACGCAAGAGGTCTGAATGTGAACATGAGTGTTTCTCCTCATCATTAATAATACACCACAGCACAGGCTCCTGACTGACTACACACAGAGTGATGTTTCTGAGTGTTCCTCTATGCAGTGCCGCTGTTCTCTATCATTAAAATGCCATTAATAAATCAAGGAAGTTCAGGCTCCAGACTGACTCACACCTGAGCAGCATTCAAAATCCATTAAGTGTGTTATCACACAGAGACCTGGAGGCTCATGCGAGGCTCGTTCTGAGATCATGAGCTCATGCAGGTGAATGCAAACACACTCTCGGCTCTCTGACCACAACCCTATGAACAAAGACGTCACTGTCCTCATTATTCCTCATTTTGAGGATTCTGCAAAATATACACTATACTATACCTAGGGCTGGGGAAAATCGATTTGAAATAAAAATCGAGTTGGCAGGTCAAATTGATTCATATTTTCAAAAAATCGATTTTTTATTTTCCCCTCTTCAGTATAGTGTAACTTACATTTTGCATTCGCCAAATCTTCCTTCAGGGTTTCCACAGTTCGGATTCCGACAGTCAATACGATGAAACTCTCTCAAAGATGATTCAGTGTTACTATTATTATACTTGATCTGTAGATAAACGTCTATGGTTTCGCATAAAACAACTTTGTCTTGCTGGACGTTATTGCTGTAACTAAATCATGATGTTACTTTCTACCAGGTGTCTGTTGGAGCAAAACACTAGTCAGAGCACTATTTTTCTTCACGAGTACAGTAATTAAAATTTAAAACTGTTAAAAGAAAAGGCTTGTATAGTAGACCAGACTATATAATAATTGATCCTTTTGATTTTTGTTATCTTGTTTTTCATGAATGTACAATACAAAGAGCAATGAGTAAAGTTTGACCAGATTTAGTGTTACACGTGTTGTCTCTTATTTGTTCCCCACTAAACCCCCTAAATGTTCAGATTTTATACAATATTGTGCACTTGTGATTTTTCTAAACTAAATTTTACTGCTGAATTATCCATTAATCTAGTTTATAATAGCATTTTTGTCATAGATTATGATCATATTTTTTGGGGATTTGTTGTTTTTCTTTATAATGAAGTTGTATTAAGTAGATTGTGTTTAACACACAAAAGAGTTATTATCAGTTCAACACAGAGAGTTATAGAAATTCTACTTGATAAAAAAAAATCCAATCGTGAATTGAAGTTTTTTATAAAAAAAAAATTGCAGATTTATTTAAGAAAAAAAATCAGATTTTTTTAAGAAAAAAAAAAAATCGCCAGCCCTAACTATAGCATACACTAACACCGTGTCCTAACTACACGCGATGCGACGCCGCGACACGCGATAAAAGGTATCTTTTCCATGTGAATCAGAGTTTTTGTCCTAACCAGACGCGACGCTGACGCGCGAAGTTTCTAATTTAGAAACGGTTCCTATTTATCTGCGACGTCGCGGCTGACAGAATGAATAAATTACACTGTTTATGATCTACACATTATTTATTTTTAGTTAAAAATAGGTCATTGTGCCACAAGATAACGGATAATTTACCTCAGATTGTGAAAGCAGATAATATAGCGTTCAAAATGAATTATATGCAAACATACAACTGTACTTCATCACAAAATTAGTCAATGAGTATATTTTGTTAATGTTCTGATTTTTAATAATGTTATTTCTTGATTTGATTATGTCCTTACCCATTTCCAATGCGACTGCGGGCCAACAGTGCGCTTTCACAGAGAGACTCTGCTTACACCATAGCTCACACGCTGTTCTGAATATGTGGCATCTCACAGTCGCGTCGACGTCTAGTGTGGACAGACACACTTGCTGTCGCTGGAATTTGATCGCGTCACGTGTAGTTAGGATGCGGTGTAATACTGTTCAAAACTTTGGGGTCAGTAAGTTTTGTTTTTAAAGAAATCAATAATTTTATTTAGCAATCATACCTTAAAATGATTTTTAAAAGAATATTTTACGAAATATTTCAATATTAAATAAATGCTGTTCTCTTGAACTAGATAAAAAAAAAATCTAGAATCAAAAAACAACGTTTTAAATTTTTTTCAAATCATCATATTAGAATGAAGGATCATGTGACACTGGAGTAATTATGCAGAAAATTCACCTTTGATCACAGGAACTAAATTTAAAATATATTCAAATATAATTGGAATTTTAAAATATATTAAAATAGACATATACTTCTTAAAAAAAAATCACAACGACCACAAACTTTTGAATGGTAATATACTTGTTGGATTTGTAGAGTTTACGACCTCATATCTTATCTTCAAAGTCTGGCTTGATCAACTGTTTTTATTTACTTATACTCTTTTTGCATAATTTCTCTAAAATGATGTTAAAAAACTGAGTATAAGTCAATAAAAACAATTAATTAAACCCAGAAAGGAATAAAGCAGAGTCCACCTCCATTGATTTTCAGTTTCCATCATGTTATTGTGCGATTTGACAATTTTAGAGGAGGAAAAAAAGCAGCGAAAAATGCTTTTCAATGTCATGATTTATTCAAGCCCACATAAGAATAATATCTAATCAGCTTTGACCAGAACATTTTATGAGCGGAAAAAAGCCTTTCACCGAAATCTCCAGTTCATTCAAATGGAACGCCCTGTAAAGCTTGTCTGCGTTAGCAACAGTAACCATGGGGGGCAGAGATTATAGTGAAGGGTTGATTAAAAAGCATAAAAACAAAGTGATAAAAACCAAGGCAGCGAGTCGGTCATCGGCCAACCGTGAGGTTTCATATACTGCAGGTGTTTTGGTCAATAGAGGGAATGCATTGACATCACTTTCCCGCCGGAACAACCCCTGACTGAGTGGCAAAAGATCTGCTGCGTGACTGGATTTAATAGGGGAAACTGCAACTAAAACGAACAATTTTATCAATTTAAAGTAATGTTGGACTGTTCCTTACAACTTACTGAAGATCCAGTGATTCATGGATATTGACATACAGCCAGGAATCGTGTTGCCTGACATTTATGTTTGCCTGATTTCGACACTGGGGAAATAAAAGCAATATAGACGGTAAACATAAAGCAAATTTGCCTGTGAATGTTTTATATAAATACTAAATCCAGGTGATTACTTATATCAGTCTTATACACTACCGGTCAAAAGGTTTAGGGTCGGTAAGATTTTTTTATGTTTTTAAAAGAAGTCTCTTCTGCTCACCAAGGCTGCAATTTTTTGATAAAAAATACACAAAAAAAACACAGTAATATTGTGAAATATTATGACAATTTAAAATGACTTCTATATATATATATTAAAATGTAATTTATTCCTCTGGAAAAATGCTGAATTTTCAGCATCATTACTCCAGTCTTCAGTGTCACATGATCCTTCACAAATCACTCTAATATGATGATTTTATGCTCCAAAAACATGTATGATTATTATCCATGTTGAAAACAGTTTTTTTACATTTTTATTTCAGGATTCTTTGATGAATAGAAAGTTCAAAAGAACAGCTTTTATCTGAAATGGAAAGCTTTTGTTATATTAAACACTACCCTTTAAAAAGTTTGGGGTCAGTAAGAATTTGTATTTTATTTTGGGGGAAATAAATAAGAAATCAATACTTCTATTCATCAAGGATGAGTTACATTGATCAAAAGTTACAGTAAAGACATTTATAATGTTAGAAAAGATTCTAATTAAATGAAATGCTGTTCTTTGAACTTTCTATCATCAAAGAATCCTGAAATAAAAATGTAAAAAACTGTTTTCAACATGGATAATAATCATACATGTTTTTGGAGCATAAAATCATCATATTAGAGTGATTTGTGAAGGATACATGTGACACTGAAGACTGGAGTAATGATGCTGAAAATTCAGCTTTTTTCAGAGGAATAAATTACATTTTAATATATATTAACATAAAAAAGTCATTTTAAATTGTCATAATATTTCACAATATTACTGTGTTTTTTGTGTATTTTTTATAAAAAAATTGCAGCCTTGGTGAGCAGAAGAGCTTCTTTTAAAAACATAAAAAATCTTACCGACCCTAAACTTTTGACCGGTAGTGTATATAGCCTACTGCATATATATCATCATATTCGTCCATCCCTAAAACTTTATAGTAGTTTTTTTGGTCAGTGTTTATTAAAAAACATCCAATAATGCAGAATATGCAATGATAAATATTGAATCGATAAGTTGTTAATATATATAACAATACAAAATACAGTATGGTTTTACAGCTAAATTCAGCATATTGACACAAAATGATAACTGCAAATCCACCTTTCGATTTTTGGATCCATTTGCTCCTCTTTCTATAGCAGTCTGTAAAAATATACCTCAAATCTAGTTGTACAGTCTCTTTCCCACTTTATATGTGTTTGTTTTTTACGGCATTCATGCCGAAAACAAATACAGCCGCTCAGTCTTTTTGCCACTCACTGTTTTGTTTTTGGTTTGTATCTGCAGTCTTGGTTTTGGTTTTCATTTTTGAATGACGTATATCGATTACTGATACCTCCTGATGTAGACAAGTCCTTTAGGCGTGTTCAAGAGCAGATTTTTAGCTAAAACGCAGCCGACAACACAGTCAGCTTTCGTTTCCACTAGTTCTTTTACGTTGGCTTGGTGTGCCATGGCCTTTACACTGTTTCAGTATCACTGCACACTCACTTGGCATCAAAATACGTGACTAACAAAATTACATGCAAGCAAATCTCAGTTTCTCGGTATTGTGCAGTTTCAAACAAGCTTAATTCCTCTCTTCAACACCTCGGTCTTTCCCACACTCCTGAGATCCAGCGTGGCGCTGCATCTGCCGGCTGTCCATCACAATCTTCTGGACCCCAGCCATCAAACCAACCGCAGCTGGACGGCCCATGATACAGTCTCCGTGAGCAACTTAAATCAGAACATTAACTTTCAAGAGTGACTGTGCTGTAAAACTACATCTAAAACACATCATTTATCCGCTGACAGCTAAAAGACAAACGGTCATTATTAATCAGAGCCATCAGAGAAAAACCTCAGAACCTCCCAGGGAACGAGGTGAGAAGGTGATGACAGGCAGAGGAGTGAAAGGTGAAAGAGTTTTTCCTCTGGGATGCGAGACATGCCTTCTTTCCAAGCCAAACAGAAATTGAGCGATTCAGAGAGGTGTGACTGACGACTGAAGACGTCCTGAGAAGACAATCACACAACCTCAAGATTGAAATTCTTTTCTCACCTGAATCTTTCTGCGTTTCTCACGCTGTCCGACTATAAATCACCCAACTAAACAAACCAATGTGGGTTCAGGCTGGTTAGAGTAGAGTACAGTAGTAATACTGTTCACCAGCGAATCTAGTTGATGGAACTCTTAGAAGAAATGGTTCTATTTGGAACCAGAAATGGTTCCATCCCCCGCTTCATATATGGAACTCCAAAATGGTTCTATAAAGAACCATTTTTTTTTGGGTAAAAGGTTCAATAGAGAGCCTAAGTCCCGCCCCTCCGCTTCCGGTTAATGGGACCTTATTTCGGAAAAAATTATGAATGGGAGTCAATGGCGAGAGATAACTTATCTTTTTATTCCGTCTGAACTGTGCCCTGAATTACACATATGATGTTTGTCAATTTAAAAGATAATTATGAAAGTCAAGAAAGTCGCAAGTTCGTCATAAAACAGAAGAGTAACTTTTAGTTTTATGTGAAAATCGCTCAATGAACTACATCTCCCGGGAGGCGAAACAACGAGCGAGATCAGATTACGATTATAACGGAATACTATCAGAAACAATGACATAGCCTCAGTAAAGTTAGCTTCATTCATTGAGAAAAAATGTGCGCCTTTGGGATTTGTAGTCTTACGTATTTTCACAGTCTTATATCTCAACAGTTTTACATCAAACTGCGACTTTCTTGACTTTAAAATGTATCTTTTAAATTGACAAACATCATATGTGTAATTCAGCGATCAATTTAAACGAAATCAAAATATTTGTTATCTCTCGCCATTGACTACCATACAATATTTTTCAGAAATAAGGTCTGATGGTGGTCGACCGAAAGGGAGGGACTTAAGCTCTCTATTGGTCAAGTACGGAACCCCAGGGTTCTATATAGAACCCAGAGGAACCCTTTTTTAAGAGTGTTTAGAACCTTTTAGGGGTTCCAAATACATAGCGCTGATAGAAACTTTTAAAGGATTAGTTCACTTTTGAAAAAACTTTTGCTGATAATTTACTCACCCCCATGTCATCTAAGATGTCCATGTCTTTCTTTCTTCAGTCGAAAAGAAATGAAGGTTTTTGATGAAAACATTCCAGGATTTTTCTCCATATAATGGACTTCCATGGGAACCAAACGGTCCAAGCTCCAAAAGATCGTTATAACAGTTTCAGATGCAGCTTCAAGTGTATTTAAACGACACCAGACGATGAATAAGGGTCTTATCATGCGAAACGATGGGTTATTTCAAAACTTGTTCCAAAAATGTAACTTTTCTAAGGACAAATGGTAGCCTAGCTCTATTCTGGAGACACATTTGTAACGTCACGTAATACGTAATTACGTTCAGAAAGGTCACGGGCGACGTAGCTGGAAGTACAGAGTCAGTAAGTTGAACACATAGGTTGAACGTGCAAACTGACTCAAACGCCGTTTAAAAAAAAAAAAGGAATTAAAAGGTAAAATAACGATGTCGGACGATTCTGATTCTGTACTTCCGGCTACGTCGCCGTGACCTTTGAACGTAATTGCGTATTACGTGACGTTACAAATGCGCCTCCAGAATAGAGCTAGGCTACCATTTGTCCTTAGAAAAGTTACATTTTTGGAATAAGTTTTGAAATAACCCATCGTTTCGCATGATAAGACCCTTATTCATCGTATAGTGTCGATTTTAAAGACATTTGAAGCTGGATCTGAAACTGTTATTAACGATCTTTTGGAGCTTGGACCGTCTGGTTCCCATGGAAGTCCATTATATGGAGAAAAATCCTGGAATGTTTTCATCAAAAACCTTAATTTCTTTTCGACTGAGGAAGAAAGACATGGACATCTTGGATGACATGAGGGTGAGTAAATTATCAGCAAAAGTTTTTTCAAAAGTGAACTAATCCTTTAAGGTTCTATATAGAACCGTTTCTTTTTAAAGTGGGTTGAGTGAGAATGTATTCCTGGTTATTCTGGAAGTAGTTAGTTGCTGGTCTAAGGTCAGTCTCAGACATCATTGACTGAACGTCTGATGCATATGGCAGACAAACACTGCTAGAACTTCAAAGTCATCATTTGATTGGTTAAACTTTCCAGGATTTCCAGAATGTGTCGCGTTCTCTAACGGTCTGTCTGGAGACAAAGCCGTCGTGAAGCCAAACCCCCTCATGGAAGACGAAAGTCGTCATCTTATATTTACATTTAGCAAACGCTTTTTATCCAAAGCGACTTACAACTGCTATATATGTCAGAGTTCGCACGCCTCTGGAGCAACTAGGGGTTACAGTAAGTGTCTTGCTCAGGGACACATTGGTGTCTCACAGTGGATTTGAACCCGGGTCTCTCAAACCAAAGGCATTGTGCAATCACCACCTCACAACCGTCTTTACAACTGTGATAATGCGCTCTTATCAGGATCAACTAAATACTGGATGTTTCAAAAGTAGACTACACTCTAAAAATGCTGGGTTGTTTCAACCCAAATTTGGGCCAAATATGGACAAAACCAAATGTTGGTTAAAAATGTAATTTAAAATTTCAACCCAAAGTTGAAAGTTGAAGCTGGGTTACATTTTTTAATTACATTTTTAACCAAACATTTGGGTTTGTCCATATTTGACCCAAATTTGGGTTGAAACAACACAATTTAAAAATGCGATTTAAAGAAAGCTTCAGGTTTGCTGTGCTTGTTTATAGTAAATTACTTTGTTTTATATTGTCTGCATTATTATTTTCAAATTTCCCTAGTCCTTAAATGATTTATTTATTGTTTATTTTTATTTTCTGATCTAGGCTTTCATTTGTGTTAGGCTAATGGAGGTCTTTTATTTTGATGTTCACTCGCGTGAGCGGATATATTGCGTGTATGCTCCAAACATTTCAGTTCGGGACGAGATCCAGACATACATGGTTGTGTCATCAAAGGTTTGTGGTTTGCAAGGAGTTTAAAAGGATTTAGCTCCTGGTTTAAATGGAGAACAAGGTACGGTTATGGACTTCCTGTTATCATTATGTTGCTTTGATTTGTCTTGTTTGTTGTTGTTTTGTATGATGTTCAGGTATGTTCAAGTCATTAACCTTACTTATGTGGTTTTGATGCATGTTTATTTCAAGGTTTATTCATTCATTCGTTTTGTTTTCTTTTTTGTACAAGCTCTTACATTGTTTCTCAACGAGTCATGGTGGTGTAATACGTCTTTTGGAATCCAACAGGGATTTTATCTGTGATGATGGCCATTAAAATAAAGTGTGGGAGTCATCAGTCAAAGACAAAATTAAATCAGTCAATCATGCTGCACAATTTGGCCAAATATTATGAATAATACGAATAATACGAATAAGAATAATAAAATCACTACTACTATGATTAGTACTAATAATAACACTGTAAAATAAAATCATATTATTATATTATTGTTACTATTATATGAAAACATTTTGCAACATATAATAGTTACTATTGTAATATTTCACTGTAAAACAGAAAATCAAGTACTTAATATTAATAATAATAACTGTAAAATACTGTTAAATTACAATATTACTATTTGTGGCTGACATAAAAAGTGCTTCTCATTACAAGTTTGGGATGATGGTTGGCAGGTGATCCCAAATGCACGTTACATGGGCCCAAAACCCAAAATACATGCAAGGTTGAGTTTGTGTGGAGCAGCATTTACTGTGAACCGAGCAGACACCAAAAACACCAACTCACAAGCTGTAAAAGAACACAGTGCTGCGCTTTACTCTAAAACAAGACGCGCATATACTTATTTAATGAAATGGATTTGATAATCGTACTAAGCCATATCATGAAATGAATCGTGCACCCCTAGTAGTTTATATATTCCACGAGCAGTAGACCCGCATCCAAACACACACAAACATGCGCAGGCCTTGTCAAAAGTGCAGACAGGACGTACTCATCATAGACAGACACACCGTTGGACATGCGTGAGTTTGTGGGAGTGACGTGCAGGAGTGATGGAGAGGGTGAGATGCTGTGGACTGTAAATGAAGTCTGACAGAGACACCACAGGCTCCTCTGCTCTCGGTGGACAGCAGATGAGTTCATTGTGCGTCTGGGTGTTGGGAGACAGGTCTGGACCGGTTATTATGGGATGGGAAATGATGGGAATGGCTTCACTCTCACTTAACTGCTTAGGGGAGAGTGTGTGCACACAAGCTTACACAAAGAGGATACGAGCAGTCAAGTAAATTTCCTTCACTAGCTTAGATAAAGTTAAGTTAAGGTTAGTTAAAAGTTAGTAAAAGGTAATGTCGATAACACCCTCCTTTAATTTCTTTAATGACTCACTGAATTCAATCACTAGAAATAAGAAGTGCATAAAACATCTCATATTTTGAAAAATATAGTTTGTAGAATTTAATATTTTACTATGTACAATGTAAGATCTGTTATGTGTTTTCCCCAATATGTGTTTGTCTTATGTCTGATGTAAAATGTCATTGTAAGCTTTTATGAAAGCTGAATTTTTTAAAAAAAGTTACCTAAGGTAACAATTTATTAAAATACAGTGGAAAAATTGGACACTTAAATCACACTTGGCTAAAAAAAAATAGCTAAAAGACATTAGATAAACATAATAAAATTGTATATATTTATGTTTAAATAATATTTATAATTTAATTGTACAATTTTAACTAAAAAATACTAAATGATTTAATAAAATGTAAGTTATAAAATTCTATATTTAATTTATATTATAAATTCTGATTAAAGAATATTTTACTTTATGATATATTTTAAAAAATATACATATTTATAAATATTTTATGATATTTTATTAAATGTTTATAATACTGATTATATTATTAATATTTATATTTAATTATTTACATTATTTCATTTATTAACTATATAGTATATTAATATCAATAACGTATATCATTAAATAAAATAGCATTTATTACAGCAAATACAAAACTTTCTTCAATACGCAAGTAATATTAATAGAACAAAAAAAAACAAGGTCGTGTTCTAGAAGACACACACACATTAAACAAGTGTGCGAGAGAAAGCGAGTGTTGTATAAATTAAACACTGAGTGATTTCAAAGCTGGACCTCCAACTGTGTGTAAAACAAGTGTTAGGCAGCTGAGAGGCTGGTACAGCACTACAAAACGAGAAACACACACACCAACACCTGGCTGACCATTTGGTACACCATCTATGAGGTTTATATAAGCCAACATACAGAACCCCATAAAGCACATGTGCATACTAACAAAGAGTTAAAACATGCTTCATAGTAACGAAAACTCACATATAAGATCTCTTCAATCTCAATCATTTCCCCTAGACAGAGCTGTAACACTCATAGACATCACCGAGGACATGTCAATGACCTATTCTTAAACTCTCCCCAAAATTGCATATTTGATTGCCCCTCGATGCCATGCCTCGAGCATATGGAAACTTTTACTGAAGTAACCTTCCTCCAAAAAACTATCCCAAAAGAGATCCTAATAATGTGCTCAATCATGCCACCAAAGTCTGCAATGAACAACCAGAGATCTCAATTTAAATATTTTATAGCTCTCTTATACTGTTGACTACCGACTCCTACCGAATTTTAGAAGATACTTAGATGAAACAACTGAGGACTCAACTAAAATATCCAGAGCAACATCTGAGTGAATGTGAATGTGTGTGTGGCGATCCGCAGAGCAGAGACCAGCTGCATTACAAATCCTGCATTAGAAACGCGCAGTCCGTAAATTTTCTGAAGGTTGACACTCACCCAAGCTCTCCTCCACGAGTCCCAGAAGTCCAATGACCAGCACGCAGACCCAACGCAAGCAAGTCCTCAGAGATCCATCTTCCGTGTCTTGCAACTGAGTGAATCCCTCAGCTGTCTGCTCAACACACTCTTGAGTGTGTGTGTGTCTTCTACAGAATGTGAGAACTGCACACCCGCAGCAGTCTCAATCACAGCTTCACACTGACTGCCCAGCGAGAGAGAGAGAGAGAGAGAGAGAGAGAGGAGGGGGATTATTCACAGTCTTACACACAGTAGCCTCAGTGTAGTTGGGCCAAACCCCGCCCCCACTTTAAGACCACGCACCCGTATTTTCAAAACCCCCTCCCTTTGCCTTTTTAACCAAACACACCAGTTGCATGAAATACTAGCATACTGTGTCCTGCATACTGTGCAGTATAAAACTTATTTGTGTGTGTGTGCATGTAAAAATGTCTTAACGTTTGGAAGCCTGATCAAATTATGTTAAAAATCCTATTAAAGATCGCAGGTTAAGTGCATTGCATTCAAGTCCAGGACAGTCTGCATACTGTGCATACTACAAAAACAGACAGTCTGCATACTGTGCATGCTACAAAAATAGTACACATAGTAGTGAGATTTAATGCTATTTCAAACAGACACTATTTCACATACTGACAGCTCAAAGCACTCGACAAAAACACCACAACAATAAAAATGCAGAACAGACTGTGCAGATTGGACCAATCCAAACACTTCAAGAAAGGGAGAGAGAGCACACTAAAACTAATAAACAAGCAAAACAATGAGAAAGAGGTCAAACGAATGAACACGGCTTCTGGATAACCAATCAACCAGTAAATCTGTGAAACACACACACGCTTCTGCCAAACATAACGAGCTGTGACGGAGGTCATCTGTGACTCTTCTTCCAATTTGTGCTAGGTTGACCTTTGACACATATCAAACCCAGTCCAAATAAAGCTGGAGCAAAAAAAACAAAAAACACGTACGTTTTGTTCCTACATAGAGTTCAGTTATCAACTGGAGTGGCAACCAAACTCACTCTTAAAACATGAAGTTAAACTTGGGTCATTCTCAAAATGAATGAATCTTTTTCCGAAGTTCAATTCGTTCGTTTCATTCGTTGAATGAAAAAAATGACTCAGGAAAAAAATTGGTTCATTTTGATAGAACGAGTTCAAATAGTCATGAACACGCATCACAGAACAGAGCAAGGTGACCATTTGTGCTAATTAAACTTAAACTTTTTTTTTTTTTTAAATGAGTGATCGTTTCGCTAGATAAGACCCTTATTCATCAGTTTGGAATCGTTTAAAGCCCTTTGAACAGTTTGCACTGAAAAATGTCTTAACGTTTGGCAGCCTGATCAAATTATGCTAAATATCCTATTAAAGATCGCAGGTTAAGTGCATTGCATTGTGGGATAAAGTATTCAAGTCCAAGGCGAACCGTTTGGTTCCCATTGAAGTCCATTATATGGGGAAAAATCCTGGAATGTTTTCATCAAAAACCTTAATTTCTTTTCGACTAAAGAAGGAAAGACATGGACATCTTGGATGACATGGGGGTGAGTAAATTATCAGCAAAAGTTTTTTAAAAAGTCAACAACTTCTTTAAGTCCCACCCTATATTTTTTTGTTAAATATCCTATTTCACTAGTAAATGCATCACAAAACAGTTTCTGAGCTGCATTTAACATATGGGTGTTTGATTCCAGTTTTTTCGAGTCGACTCCGACTCCCACCATAGGACTCTCCATTTACTTCAACACAGGGTCAGGAATAACACAAGATTGCAGTTGTTATTACACACTAAATGTTTCCCCTCCCCGAAACAAAGCCTTAAACACCCCACAATAAAACACACACTTTTACCATGTCTGTTCAAATGAGTCAAATTTAGCGATGACGTCGTTACCTTGAAATTATGAGCATCCTTAACGTTGTTACCTAATTGTTGCCAATACCCAATTTTACACGGTATACAGTACTGTGCAGAAGTCTTAGGCACACTAGTATTATCGCCTCAAAGAAACGGTTTTAAGACAGTTATTTATATATTTTGTAGTAGTGTCTCAGTAGGAAATATCAGTTTACATTTCTAGACATTGTGTAATTTGTAATAATGCAGTGAAATTTTCGAATGCACACGGATTCTGACAACAGCCAATGCTCCAGCACGAGGTCGGATCTCACCATCATTCGAGTGCATCTGAAATTATATAAAAACAGAGACTAAGACCAGAAGAACTGCGGCAACGTTTCCAAAGACGCTTGAAAAAACCTGCAAAACTAAAAACTATGTGCAATACCTGGACAAAAGCTGTTTTAAAACATAAACACCTATTGATTTGATTTAGTTAACTGTTAATAAAAGTTAATAATACTTAACTATAATAAAAGTGAATTGATAAATAAAATCTATTTATGATTTGACATTATTTTTGAAAACATTCTCATTTACAGCATTTTTACACAAGTGCCTTAAACTTTTTCACAGTACTGTAGCTTTGCAGGCCGGCAGGCACTACCTATGAGACGTTGCCGCAGTTCCTCTGGTCTTAGTCTCTGTTTTTTCTGTTTCTTCATATAATTTCAGATGCACTCGATGATGGTGAGATCCGAACCCCCGTGTGGAGCATTGGCTGTTGTCAGAATCCTTGTGCATTCAAAAATTTCACTGGATTATTACAATTGGCACAAATAATGGCACAATTAATGTCTAGAAATTAGAGGTCGAGTCGATATGGTTTTTTCACGCCGATACTAGATCTTTTGAAATCCGGGTCGGCCGATGGCCAATTAATGCTGCCGATTGATTTTGGCCGATATTTGGCCAATATTTGCTTGGTTTTTAACCTCTATTTGAAAGATAAAATGTAAAAGAAATGATAATTACTTAAAGGAGCTGTATGTCAAATAATCATAAAATGGCCTTGATATGTCACTAGACATTAAGAAATCATGTTCATTTCAAATAATTATATCACTGACAACAGTAGTCTGGCCAGGATATTGTCATTTTAAAAGTGAAGTTGCAGCCCTCAACTGTCATGTTGTGTTTTGGTCTGAAGCTCCACCCTCCACAGATCTACCAATCACGAAGTCAGCAGTGTCGAAGCATCCGGGTTGCCAGCTCTGCTCTATTTACCACAGCTGCAGCTACAAACGTATGGGATAAAAAAAATGTTGGATACTGCAGCCTATCTGGCAACCAGGGGAGGGGAGGGGATACACCGCTCTACAGTAATTTGAAACTGATTGCAGTACCAGTTTTGGCCACAATCTTACATACAGCTCCTTTAACATAGACAAACTTTCTCAACAAAAAACATTTTATCCTCTCAAAAAATGTCCTGGACATGTATTTTTGGTTTGTTTTGTTTGGTGACGGACAAAGAAAAATGGACATAACCTAATTATCACAAAAAAGGAGAAAAAAACTTTAAACGTTATAATTTTTTATATATAAGATTTGTATATTTAATTTAATTTAACTTCTAACAATAACGTATTTCACTAGTAAATTGCTGTTGAACGACAAAAACAACCACCAGATGAGAAAATTATATTTTACAAAAACTTTAAATGCACCACAGCGCACCGTCCGTCTGTTGTTCTTCAGACAACGGCATCTCGCTGTTGGACCTTTTAGTCTACAGTGAAATACAGTCACACTTTACACTGTTTGGCCAGCATTTTAACCATGTTTAATCCAGCTACTAACTAACGATAGTTCATGAACGCGTTCATATTTATGTCTGCTGTTCACTCGGCTAAAAAATAACTCTATCGGCAGCGTGCGTCAAACACGTGTTCCACGACAACACTAGGCTGCCCACAGATGCGCCTGCCTGAATAATCGGCTTAATATACTTAGATGTTGGCCAATGCCGATTATGTTAAAAAATGCCAAAAATCGGCCGATTAATCACAGAAATTAGAGAACGAGTGAACAACACTCAAAAAAAATAATATGTTGGCTTTAACATAATAGAATTATGTAATTTTAAATTAACCAATTTAAAGTAGTTCTAACGTGAATTTTTAAAGGCTTCCTGACATGATTCAAAGGCATTTTATTATATTCATTCATCCATTTATATTTCATTTGATTCAGTGACATTTAATTAAATTGATAGACTTTAGTTAGCTATTTGCTAGCAGAAGCACATATTAGCATCATGAATGCTAAGATTTACATGCTCCTTCATTCAAAGCAATTGAAAATAATGAAATCAGTCGACAGCCAAACAAAATGCTCCACTCTTCTCCACAATGGCAACCCACTGTAATTTAGATGGTTTAATAATTCCAATATAATTTAACATTACACACTATCAAGTCTTCCCTTTTCTAAATTTCTCAAAAAAACATAAAATAACACTTAATTTTAACATTTATTCTCTCTTAATTCAACCATATGCAAAGCATGCTGGGAACTAAAAGCACTGCCCAGTTTCAGTTAAGGCAACACAAAGCAATCATGTGTAATCCAACACAAACGGATTAAGGAAACTCGTAGATTTAAGCAGATTGAACACAAAATTAAGTTCGGGCAAAATGGCAGTCGGCATGCACAACACAGTCTCATGAAGATGCCGTAGGCCTATCTATACCACGAGTGTCATTTCTTGTGGCATTTATACGCCAAAATGGTTTTTGCGTGTATATGGTACGCACTAAAAAACCCTGGGTTAGGTTTAGGGGGTGGGGAGTTTGTGCATATTATACGCCAAAAGTGCGCATCATATGTACGCGAAAATCGCGTGCCATATAGTACGCAAAACTGTTTTTGGCGTATAAATGCCACGAGAAATGACATTCGTGACATAGATACTGAACTTTCATGAGATCGGGCTGGCACGCACTATACTGCCACCGTCTGGATGTACACTTTTTTACTTAACATAAATAGTTTGTGTTTAGACAACACATTAGGATTTTGTACTGTCAAGTTGAGACACAATTACACAGACCTTAAAGCTACAATACCTAAGATTGGCATGTCGCTGAGAGGGCGCTACATTCAAAACAACAACAACGGCTTTGCTTGATGACGACGTGGAGGAACGCGGAATGATGGGAACTGTTGTTTTCAACTCCACCGTGGATAAATCAGTCAGACGGGAATCGAAAATTAGTTGTCATGGATGAGGTAAAGTTCGATTTCTATAAATGTTGCGTTTAATGACATGCTTGTTTTTCATTAAACTAAAATAGCCGCCTGAAAAGTCAGGTTTAAAAGTAAATTAGTTATCACAGATGTTACTGTACGAGTCACTGGACGAAGCTATGGTGGAGAGGGTTTGAAGTCAAATCGTTGCTAATGTATCCTGACTTCGCCCTATGCTGCAATATGCATTTAGTTTTGCATTCATTTACAGAAATCAGCTGCTTGAATGACAATTACTGATGTTATTAGATTTTTCAGGTGATATTCTCAATTCATTCTGTTAACGGATGTTCTGAGGTAAAATTTTCAGACTGCAGACTCAGCAATCGATTGTATTTAATTGTACAGTACAATCATAACATAGAACAGACATTATCTTCCTTTCATGTCATTAAACATAACAATATTGCTGGCCATATACTGATGAGAAGTGCGCGTCTGGTGTGCGATACTGGACTTTGTCCTAGACGTGGCGCGGCTCTTAGCGTCCGGTGTGCGATACTGGACTTTGTCCTAGACGTGGCGCGGCTCTTCGCGTCCGGTGTGCGACACTGGACTTTGTCCTAGACGTGGCGCGGCTCTTCGCGTCCGGTGTGCCGATACTGGGACTTTGTCCTAGACGTGGCGCGGCTCTTCTTGTCCGGTGTGCGATACTGGACTTTGTCCTGAGACGTGGCGCGGCTCTTCGCGTCCGGTGTGCGATACTGGGCTTTGTCCTGAGACGTGGCGCGGCTCTTTGCGTCCGGTGTGCGATACTGGACTTTGTCCTAGACGTGGCGCGGCTCTTCGCGTCCGGTGTGCGATACTGGACTTTGTCCTAGACGTGGCGCGGCTCTTCGCGTCCGGTGTGCGATACTGGACTTTGTCCTGAGACGTGGCGCGGCTCTTCGCGTCCGGTGTGCGAGACTGGACTTTGTCCTAGACGTGGCGCGGCTCTTCGCGTCCGGTGTGCGATACTGGACTTTGTCCTAGACGTGGCGCGGCTCTTCGCGTCCGGTGTGCGATACTGGACTTTGTCCTAGACGTGGCGCGGCTCTTCGCGTCCGGTGTGCGATACTGGACTTTGTCCTAGACGTGGCGCGGCTCTTCGCGTCCGGTGTACGATACTGGACTTTGTCCTAGACGTGGCGCGGCTCTTCGCGTCCGGTGTGCGATACTGGACTTTGTCCTAGACGTGGCACGGCTCTTCGCGTCCGGTGTGCGATACTGGACTTTGTCCTAGACGTGGCGCGGCTCTTCTCGTCCGGTGTGCGACCCCCTTTACAGCCAACAGTTCAGATTCCGAGAATAATTGAAAAGAATAATGCACCAGAATGTGCACCATTCCATTACAAATGCGCGAAACAAGCTGACTTTTGTTGCTTGATAGACGCAAACGCACAACTACAACTTCCGCATTTATCCAGGACTACACGTAGTACGAGCGGAAACCGAGGTAACGTGGATATGACGCGATTGACTGGCGACTCCCAGCTCACCCCTGCTCACACGCCCCGTTTCCTTGGTTAAAATCTCAATTTTCTCGCGATTTAAACATTGCTTGAAACATTTGGAATATTGTAAGTTATCATCTTAACTAAATATATAACACTGGCCTTGTGATTTTGGGATATTTTAATGCAAAAATCTTAGGTATTGCACCTTTAATAGAAAAAAACATGTAAAGTCAAAAAACACAATTATTATAAGTAAACTATATATAAATAAATGATGTAAAGTGCACAACCTCCCTAGTTCATTTTTTGAGTGAATGAGGGAAGGTTCCTGTGCTGGAGTCGACCCCAACTCTAATCAACTCTTTTTGGAGTCCAATCCCCATCACTAACTTCATGTTACTTTAAAATCGAAGGATGTAGCTTAGGGATTGGAGCAGAACTACAGTGTTTTTATTTATTTTGTGTCTGTTTATGATGATCAAACGAAAAATCCAATGTATCAAATCAGCAAACACACATTCCCCACTAAAGCCATAATGGCAGCGGCACCCTGACTAACACCCGCCAATCCGTTCCATCTGTCACCCGGCCCACACAACAAACTCATCTTCCAAATGTTTGCTCCTGTTTTCACAGCTGACAGAAGCGATCCGTTAGTCTGTTATAGGAGCGTTCGTCAGCTTTTGGTTCATGCGAGTGTGTGTTTTGATGCCATTAGGAGAGGTGAGTGTGTTGTCGCTGCCATTATGTGGGGTGTCATAAAGCGAGGTGTTGATTGTCCAAATGTGGAGGTGTAAGAATAAGCAGCAAAAAATAGACCTTCAGCTGTCTGAACAACACACGCATGCTTTCTAATACTGTGCTCTCCTAAATAGCATTGAAACTAATAAAAGCACGAACAGTTTAAGCCTGTGGCTGCTCAGACAATGGCTCTGTTGCTAAACCTAGTGGACTGCCTTTGTAGGTCGTATTTTAAGGCTGTACTCAAAAAGTTTCAATAAAAGGATTCAATTTTAAATGTAATTTAATATCAATCAATGTTATCATCAACGTCAATCATATTAAAAGGGATTATTCACTTGGAAATTAATTTTTGGTGTGTTTTATCTTACCTCAAGGGCATCCAAGAAGTAGCTGTCTTTGTTTCCGCAGTAGTTTAAATTTGATATTTTTAGTGCTAAACGTTCTTGTCTGTCAGATATAATGAGGTCTATGGTCACCACCTCAAAGAGCATGCACAGAGAAGTCCAAATTAAACATGATTTAATGACTCGTAAATGTAAGTACATATTGATGGCCTAAGACATGAAACGAGCAGTTTGTGTAAGAAAACGAAAAGTATTTATATATAGAGATCACTTCCGGCGCTTAAGCAGACCGAAGCGCCCGCGCCCTCAGATCACTTGGACGTGGCTGTGGTTACAAGAGGTAAAAAGATATAAATACTGTCGTTTTCTCACACAAACCGCTCGTTTTCGTGTCTTAGGCCATCAATGTGTGCTTACATTTACGAGTCATTAAATCATGTTTAATCTGGACTTCTCTGTGCATGCTCTTTGAGGTGGTGACCATAGATCTCCATTATATCTGACAGACAAGAACGGTTTGACCTAAAAATATCAAAATTTGTTAATGTTATGTTTATGTGGTTATAACATCACATATGATGCTTTGTAGCAAAGCTTCTGTGTATGTGTGTGTGCGAGAGAGAGCCTCAAAGATCAGGGTTTGCAGAGAGAAAGGTCAGAGGTCAGTTTAATGACCTGAAGTGCTTCAGCGACCTCACACCTGTTTGAGATCATCCGTTTGGTCACATACCATCACACACACACACAAATATACGCCAGTGCTGTCTGGACCAATATTTAGCAGTGAGCCACTGAACTCACTATAAATAAGCAATGACACACAAGGCAACGTCCAATTTGTGAACGAATCATTCATTTGAACTGGTTCAGTGATCAAAACAACACAGTCTGAATGAATCTAAGCTATGTTCGGAATGGCATGCTACTAAACTATTTTAGCTAAACTAGCACGATACTGTATACTCACTACTTATTCAGGACACAACTAGACCACAATGCAGGAATGCTAGAAATATTGTATCCCACAATGCAATGCACCTGACCATCTTAATGTTTTGAAATACTAAACTAACTAAAAATACAAAATACCTGTTTTTGTTCCAAAATGATGACTGGGACATGCACATATATGTGACACATACTATTATTTGAATAATAAGAGGGTGAGTAAATAATGACATCCCATTTTTGCATGAAAAAAAAATCATTTCATGAAAAAAAAAAGTTTATTATTAAATTTATTTCAATGCACTAAATGCTTGTTGTTTTGTATTATTGTCTAGATTAGAATCAATGGAAATGGTCAACGGTACACAGAGCGAGAGTGAGCGTGTGTGTGTTAGTGGGCCGTAAGGGGAATGTGTTAGAGTTCAACATGGGTGAATGGAACATAATCAGGACACATGCAGACTGCTCCACATTTATTCTGCTTAAACAAAGACAAACACGCACACACTTTCACACACTAACGAGGGCCATGGCGGCTCCGCTGCCACCTGGCTCATCCCTCCAATTAAGCATTCCCTAACGAGGTGCCAATTAGAGGAAAAAGAATGAATGATACAAAAGCAAAGGGTCGCAGAGGGCAGAAAACATTAAACAGAGAGAGAAGAGACAGAAAACAAGGCAAGAGGAAGTAATAGCAATTACACATGACAAGACAGAACGCAGACAGAAATGTGTCTGTTTAGACTCTCCATTTGATCTATTTTTACACGTTGTTGTCAGGAGTTTGAAGGGCAAATGTTTAACATTCGTAAAAGTGCTAAAAGGAAGGCCCTATTCACATTAATGGTCTTGTTTTAAAGAAAACACATTTAGCAGATTATTGCTGAAGTGAAAACACTTAAAAAAATGAAAGTATTAAACAGTTATGGAAGTTTAAATACACAGTAAATTAAATATACTGTACTATATATTTTTTATTTTATATAAAATATGTATTTTTCAAAATATTTTTACTATAAAATTACTATAAAATCAAAGCCATAAATCTAACCAAGTTATGTTCCAAATTTGAAGTTGATATCACAAAAATTGAAGTTCCCATGAGATTTTGTTTAGGCGTAGTACCAAAAATAGCCACCGGGTGCCATTGAATTCCATTGAAGTTAGTTGTATACATTCTGCCTTAACAAATTAATACATTTCTGTCCAAATATCAGTTCTGTCATAAAATTAAGAACCTTGAGACTCAGACCTTTCTGACAATATGTGTTTTGTCAAGATTAGAAAAGGTTTTGATCATATTATGAAACATATAGTTGCCCAAAAGGGGAGGAGCCTGATAAAATAAGTACCGTTTCTATGGTAACGCAACGTTCAATTATAAAATAGTTTTCACAGGATCAATTCTGATTTTATAAGCTTTCAAATGATACCTAATTTATGATAACTACTAAAATATGTGATATAATAAAAAGGCGATAAAAAATAATATTATATTTTAGATGACAATATATGCATATTATAATTTTTAGAGGATAATATTATACTATATATTTTTTTATTGAAAAATATTAGATTATTTATTTTATTATTAACTTTTAGCATAAAACAGAATTTGCAATGATTAAAAGTCGATCAATCGGCTTTTTGTGACAAAGGTCAGAACTCCTGTTATGAGGCAGATTTTTTGAGGCGCACTCTTGTCAAAAATTCATCGGTTACTCTTCCTACATAATTTGTAGCAAAAAAAAGCAGTCAAATATCTATTTAGGAGTCTTAGACCTTTCCAACGATATATAGTTGGTCATAATTAGATTAGGATTTAATAGTAATAAATCGAAGTAAAAGACGGTGACAGTTAAGGATCATGGTGGTAACAGAAAGGTTGTGGGTTCGAAGTGCTTTGTTCATGACAGAAATGTAGGGGAGCGCGGGGCACAACCTAACGCGGGGTTAAATGTAACATGGACCGTTTACATAGTTCGTCAGGATCGAGCAGGTTGTCTTTCTGCTATTTTCTCTTCTTGCCAGATGACGGTCTCCGTGAATTCGCGGAAAGTTTTGATTATATTTCGTGAAGATACTGGACAAAGAGTGTTTTGACACCATGAAAGTATTTTTGTTCATCATAGGTTGATTTCGGTTTCTGAGTTGTGTGTATACGTTTCCAAATCTAATTTTATATTGCCTTAATCACTGTCTTGTTGGCTCAAACATAGCACCGTTTTGAAACATGTCAACAATTCCTAGCGACTGTTAGCTAGGCTTAAAATATGTAATACACAGCGGGGTTGGTTGTAACACAGTGTTACAACTAAGCCGCCAAGTGTACAATGATAATCAAATGAAAACGGAGCCACACAACTTTTCAGGTTTGACTTTTTTTAGACTTTTTTTTAGACTATTTAACTTTGTTAGACTTTCACAAACAATGTTGGAATTTAAAATGTTTAAAATTTAGTGTACTATGAATGATAACTTGTTTATTTATTAAAAACATGGCCTGTTATTAATGCAATAAACCCTTTAAATTTTTTATTTGTATTATTATTACTGTTATTATTATTAATACTAATATTTGTACATGCAGCTGCCACACACAAATCTAATTTAATTGCAATTAAATTACAATTACAATATTTATAATTGTATTTATTATTATTTATTGCAAAACTATGCTGCCCTTTTCTATGTCTCTATCCATGATATTGATCCATAATAGAAGGATGATTGGATGAGGGATGGATGTATGGATATCTGTCTATACAGATGCACAAACAATATCAAACTATACAAATAAAATAGTACTGAATTATATGTGTTACACACAAGTGTTACAACTAACCCCTCTATCTGTTACAATTAACCCCGTATATGGGGTAAGTTGTAACATTTGCACTTCTGTCACTTTCAGTGCAACTGTACGAAAATGGTAGGTCCTAGAAAAAAACTTTAAGTGGTCAATTGTAGCAGAGATGTGTATGTTGCTTGTGTAAAAAAAGTATTAATCTAAACCTAATTATTTTTTAATTAATTGAGCCAAAAGCAAAAAGCGTTAGGTTGTGCCCCGCTTTCCCCTATGTATGGTCGGGCTGCAATTCTGAGTGATGTAAAGGTGCACTATGTAACTTTTGGTGCTCTAGCGGTTAATAAACAAAAGTGAATGCGTCTTGCAGATTAACATTGTAGCTGGGCTACTCCACAGTGGTTGTTGACCCACCCGGTCTAAAAAAGTATGAATGTGACACCTATTAGTGATCCAGGATACAACAAAAAACAGTTTGGAAGATGGATTCATGATGTACTCCCTCATCACATTTTGTAACGTTACAAAGTATACCAGTTGAAAAAAGCCAAAAATAAATACATGATAAACTGATACATGGCTAATAATTAAATAAATAAAAATTTAATTCATTTTAAATTAGCATAACACTTTTATTAAACGAATATTTTAATAAAAAAAATTTTTAATTTCATTTTTGTTTTTCTCTTTGTCGCCATCTCTGTTCGAAATCTGCAATTGAAGTCATTCGCGTAATTACGTGGTTACGTGGCATCAACTTTATGTGGTTTGTGCCTCGGCACAGCATGGATGAACACAATGTTTGAGGAGAGTGTGTAGCTTTCAATCACCGCGCCGGTGTGTACACTGGCATTCAGAATCACAGATTATTCTTTTCGGAAGTATGAGCAACATAATAATTTAATTGGAAAATGTAATCTATGCAAGTAAGTAACATCCACATTTGTTCTGAAGTGGAAAAAATCATTGCAGTAAATCGTGCTGATTAAATCGAACAATCGCTTAACATATGACATAAAACTGTGCAAATACTTTGTTCTCAAATTGTATCAGAATTGCGCGACTACATTTAATGCCCTTCCGATATTATCCTTGTTTTCGCATGGGCCGGTTGCAGTCTCTTTTTTTTTCTGTAGCCACGCCGAAGTCGGAAGTCTTTTATATTTTACAGCGGGTGAATCTCTGAGTTGTCACCGGTGATTGTTGTTTGAACCTTTCTGGATCCGCCATCAAATGAATAAGTTTAATTATATCAAGTGTTGTGAGAAAAGGCTATAAATCTCCACCATCTTCACACACAATATATAGGGCCCTATGATTTCCGCGATAACGAAATCGCGGACGGAATCGCGAAATTGGCCAATTAACGCGGAATCTAGTGTTAACGCGGAATTTCGTGGATTTTTACATTTTTGGTTTAAAATTCTGTTTTTGTGTGGGAGATGAACGCATGTCTGGTGAAAATGCAGACCGGGGAAGCAAATCTGGGCGACATACCCTCAACCCGTCATTTCAGCTCCAATGACGAAATCAAAACAACGAAAGCACGGTGAAGCGGCTCTCCACGGCTCTGCTTTCGTCGGCAAAAAGTTAAGAAACTTCGACGCTATAATCCGTCAGTGCCGAGCCGAGCAGTTCGCACGTGACTTTTACAGTGTTTCCCACACATTGACTAATTCGCGCCACATACTGCGTTTCGGTTTAACACTATTTAAAACACGCAGCGTATTCTTTCAGTTGTATTTCCCCGCTCTCCCTCCGTCTCTCTCACTTGCGCGTCTCTCGCTCGCACGCATGCACACACACACAATGTGCACATCAGCATCTGTCTAGGAGGCGCCGGACTGGACAAAAGCGAAGCGAACTCCGTAAGAGACAGAGTGTGACTTTATTTAAACTTATATAAACTAATATAATTTATTTTACTGGACAGTTTAAAGCTCATAACCATATTTTGTTGTTACTTGAAGAGTGCAGTGTTATGGTGCATCATGCAGTATTTGTCCTGAAAAGGCTACTGAGTAAATGTCTGTATTACCTCAATAAATTTAAGGTCATTCCTAATTTATTTGTATTTTTTAATACATTTTAATCATTAACTTTAAAAGCATACTATTTTTACAACTAAAATAACAGTCAAGGGTAAAAAAAAAAGCTAATTCCCAAAAATTAAAACGGAAAAAATGGAATTTGGGAAAAAATCAAACGAAATTTGGGAAAAAAATCAAACGGATTCATAGGGCCCTAAATATAGCCCACTAGCTAAGACTCCTTCTTTATGTGTACAGATGTGTGTGTACACATGTGACGCAATGACGAATCCACCAGTACCACTGGAATTAAAAACATTATTACAAGCTTACCGTTTTGAATCAAGCTATGGCAAGCAGAGAGTTTTGAACACTGGCTGGTTATGTATTTGCTCAAAAATGTATTTCAGATCATTTTTAACCTAAAAAGGCTACGGACTGTATAAAAATAAATCATGACAATGGTAATCTAAATAAAAAATAGAGGAAATTACTGATAAATAAATAAAATCTCAAATATCAGCTGTTAAAAAATGGGAAATTCACAACGAATAAATTGCAGCCACTTATAGTGTAATTTAGAAACCCAATCAGGTAAACGGCATAAACATCCCCACATGTTTCAGTCTGGACATAAACCCTCAACTGTTTTTACACCTGCACGCCTCAACAAAAAAAAATGTACGCAAATGGATCCTACTTAAAGCTCTGATAACCACCCCCACACAGACATTCTCCTGGAGGTCAGGACCTCTGAACATGACCTTCGACCTCTGTCTTAGGATCAGTCAGTCAGAGCACTGTGAAAAAGTCGACTGCCTGTGAAAACATACAATATCCCACCCGGAAGAAAAGAAAGACAGATGAATGGAGTAAAGAGAACAAGAAGAGAAAGGATGAGGAATTGAAGCGTGCATGTGTCTTTATATCAGTCAGCTTAGTCTGACCACGAACCGCCCACTTAGACAGGAAGAGATTGTTTGAGCGATATGTAAATGCGCAAACCGCTTTTGTTTTGTCTTTGCATGTCATTTAAAGGAGAGGTTTATCTTAAAATAGATCATACCATATACAGGTATGGAAAATAAGAAATTGACTTGATACTAAATCCTTTAATGAAATTGTAATTATCCTTCAAAGACATTTACTGTAACAGCCTGGGAATTTGTAAACGTGGCAAGTTTGTTTCACAGTGAACTAATAAATCTGTGTGCGCTTTTCGAATCTGTGACCCAAATCCAGCCAAATAAATATTGGAAAATATTTACCATATTTGGTATAAATATCTGGCCATATTTGAGAGCGATATACATCAGACTTGGGCATCAAGGTTTGTCTGGTTAGCCCCTGCTGGTTAAGACACACTACCTCCTGTACCAATAGGAGCTGGGCAAAAAAATAAATTTTTTTAAGTTTTTTAAAAAGTGGTTGGTCCAAAATCAATTCTCAAAGGCCACGAGATAGATTTTTTCCATATTTATTTATCTCTCAACCAAAAGCCAGTATTAGTTTTCCTGCACTGTTCATAGGCTCGGAGCCTCCATGTTACAGCTATTGCTGTGAGATATAATGTTTGTTTCATCTTAAACATAAAATAACCTGATCCTGTTTGATTAAGGAATGCGACTGTTCTGACTTATCCAATTTTCAACATCAATTTTTCATCTTGAATCAAAATCCTGTCTATTCATTGTCTGCATTTGAAATATAGAGTTGGGTTCTGTTTTAATGTAAGCCAAGTGTACCTAAAATAAAAAGAGTTTAATATACAAGTTTCTAAATAAACATTTCATTTTTATTAAATAACCATTTGTAAACTTATATGTTCACTGTTCTTTTTGTATAAATATAGGATTTGTATAAAATCTATATTCATTGTCAGTCCAATCGAAAATTGAATTTAGAATCAAAATCAAATCAAGAGCTTGTGAATTGAAATTGGAACGGCTGAATAATAACCAGCCCTACCTACCAAACCTACGAATCGAAAATCGAATTTAGAATCGAAATTGAAAATTGAATAGAATTTAGAGCTTGTGAATCGAAATCAAATCGAATTGGAACGGCTGAATAGATACCCAGACCTACCTACCTAATTTATATTCATTGAGTTCGAATCGAAAATTAAATTTAGAATCAAAATCTAAAATCGAATCAAATTTAGAGCTTGTGAATCGAAATCGAAATCAAATTAGAACGGCTGAATAGATACCCAGCCCTACCTACCTAATTTATATTCATTGAAGTTTGAATCGAAAATCAAATTTAGTATCAAAATCGAAAATCGAATTCGAATTTAGAGCTTGTGAATTGAAATCGAATTGAATTGAAACAGCTGAATAGATACCCAGCCCTACCTACCTAATTTATATTCATTGAGTTCGAATCGAAAATCGAATTTAGAATCGAAAATCAAATCGAATTTAGAGCTTGTGAATCGAAATCGAATTGGAACAGCTGAATAGATACCCAGCCCTACCTACCTAATTTATATTCATTGAGTTCGAATCGAAAATCAAATTTAGAATCAAAAATCGAAAATCAAATCGAATTTAGAGCTTGTGAATCGAAATTCGAATCAAATTGGAACGGCTGAATAGATACCTAGCCCTACCTACCTAATTTATATTCATTGAGTCAAATCGAAATTCGAATTTAGAATCAAAATCGAAAATCGAATCGAATTAGAGCTTAGTGCATCGAAATCTAATCGAATTTGAATGGCTGAATAGATACCCAGCCCTACCTACCCACTTTATATTCATTGAGTCAAAATCGAAAATCAAATTTAGAATCGAAATCAAAATTGAATTAGAATTTAGAGCTTGTAAATCGAAATTCGAATCGAAACAGCTGAATAAATACCCAGCCCTACCTACCATACCGATACCAAAAAAGCATTTTCTCTGTTACAAGCCATAAAAAGCAGCGTACAGCATGTATTAAAACATATCCAAATATCTATGCAATGAGACCAACCTGATTATGTTATTTGAAATGATTCTTGGGAGTGGTGGAGTTCCTTTGGATTTCATTTTATGTGGTTCTTCAAAACAGAGTGTAGTGCAGTTTAAATCAAACTTTGGTTTCTACAAAAGCATTTTCATCCCTTAACAGTCTCAGATGCTCACAACAGATCTGTCTTGAACCATTAATGCATTCTCATTACAAATCACTTCTGCAATGAAGGAAATTAATGAGATTTACTTCCAGAACCTGACCGTTGGGCTCTGTTCCCAATGACACACAACCCTGGTGTGTGTGTGAGCAGGTGGTGGAGTGGATCTAGGGGTCATCAGTCGTGCTTCAGCTCCCAAATATAGAGCGTTTGTGTCACCGACTACGAGATGCAGATCTCATATCACGCCACAGTCTGACCTCTCTCTATCCCGTTCACACTACCGTCTTTATCTGCCCTCCACAGACTGGCATTCAGAGCAGTATCATGTGTGTAGTGTTGTCTGTCTGTTGTCTGTACACTCACCAGAAACCTAAAACCACCTCAGGGCCCCCTGAGCATGACCTCTGACCTCTCTTCCTCTCCACAGATATGAGACTCCTGCTAATACGGAGTGTGTTTGCGCACATATAGGTTATGGTGTACCTAAAGCTTCCGTGTTGATCACGTTACGGTGGTATAAAGTGTACAGGTTACAGCAGTGAACGCATGCAGTGTGTGTTGAGTGTGTGACTGTGTTTACCTGCGAAGGTATCGCTGTCCTGCATGCATTAGCTCCCACTAACCATCGAACCCAGAGCACTGGAAATCTGTAGGAACAAACAATACCATTGTTTTATAATAACAAAGCAAGCACAGCTACAGTATATTAACAAATATGACATGGGAAGTACATGGAAGCTTCAGTCACAGTTAGGGCCAGATTTACTAAACAGGGCATATTAGTGTGAGAGTGCAATCCCTAAAAAGCACAGATGAGAGTGGAAAATTCTGCACGTGATCTACTGACACACAAATTAAAGAACACAGACACATCCGAGATCATTTCCATAATGACTAACGCAATCTACCAATTAGCATCTGGTTTAAGACATGCTTTGGGTGGGTAAATAATGACACAAATGTTAATACATTGACTGTAGTAAACCTTAGTAAATCACCTTGAATGATCCATTTAAATTCTCCTCCCATAAATTTAGCGTCTGGAAGGGAAACTCCAACAAATGCATTTGCAATAAGAACCGCCTCAAAAATAACCCTGTCCACAACCTTTCAGTGCTAAAATTTCACTGTGTGTCTTTAAATCCTGACAGTAGTTTTTTAACAGCAAAACGTCGCTGTTTAATGAAAACCTGTATGTCCATTTTGACGATTTTGAGATTTTTTCCGGATAGAATGTCCAGGTTCATTTCCGTATACAGCATGCTTCACATTATCTAAATGACCAATGAGTTGTGAAAAAAAGTTGTGAAATCATGTCATCTGATTTCCACGTATTTCCATTTGCTGTCAAAGCTGTCAATCATGCAGTGTATCTCCCATAGACAGTATGGTCTCCGTGGAGCTCTTCGCGGTCTCGCCTCTCTGAGACCCCTACACCTGGTATTATAATGCGATCTGTATCCAGATAAGTTATTCGGATAATAAAAAAGGCATGTTAATGCAAGGTATAAATATGCTAGTGATCGGATTGTAATCGGATCTGCCTGAGCATCTGGAGGTAGTCTGGCTCGCATTGTGTTCGGATCTTTACTAGGTGTAAACGCAATCTGGTTGTTGAACCACATATGTATATTTCACTTCTTCCAAACATGCTAACAAAAATAAACGAGTGAGAGTGTGTTATATAGGCTATATGACAAGTTATAGTCATATGACGGCGCTGACTGTCGACACGCATTATCGCAGATGAGCAGCTGAGCGTCAAAAGTGAAAGTAAGTCACAGACACAATCATCTTCACAATCATTTTCACAATCATCTTCAAGTAAAGAAACGAAGTGATCTTACAGGGCAGGCTGTTGCCACACTCTCTTATTGATGTATGTCTTTGATTTTGAAATTAGCTGATGATAAAATGCAGCTCATATCTGTAATAAAATGCAGCTTATTTCCGACAAAATTACGGTAGGATTGTGTAAATTAAGTATCAGTCTGAGCATCGCCATGCCAGTGTATTGAGTCATTGTCTCTTCATAGTTTGCAAGAGACATTTAATAAACCGAGCGTATTTAATAAACTGAGTGTAGCCTATTCATCTGTCAATATGAAACGTGATTTGGCTCATTTAATTCTAATGATCGGAAGTAACGCGTATCGACCACTGTTACTATACAATATGCACGTATGTCCATTTAAACTCGATTTTGGGTCAAATATGGATTATATCATGACACTGGCAAGAATATGGTTACATTTAAAGATGTTGTGCCAAGCATGACAACGCTACGTATTTGAAATTACATGGTTTTTTCACTTCCTGAAAAGTAACCGTTTTGGACATACGTGAGTTTCATCGGGCAGCGGCGAAAGAGGTTTACACTGAAGCAAGCCCTTGCACTGTAAAAAAAAATTGTTGGTTTAACTTAAAAAAGTAAGTAACCTGGCTGCCTTAAAATTTTAAGTTCATTGAACTGGAAAAAGTGAGTTAATACAATGAAGGAGATTGATTTAATTATCAGAAACTCAAAATAATAAGTTATCTGAACTAAATAAATTATTGAAGTTGATTTGACAAAAGAAAAAATGTTGTGATAACAAATCTTGAAAATATTTTTTTACAGTGTGGGTGTGTCACTCAATAAATGTCACTACATTTAAAGGTGCATTGCGCAAGTCTCCTGAGTTTTTGCAGAACTACGCCCCCTCTGGCGACAAGCGGAACTGCAACCAGAGGTGTGCATGCTCATGGACCACACACACACGCACGTTGCACCAGCTGTTCATGACCAAAGGAGCATCAGCCGCATAAATCTTTAGTTACAGTCATAATGTCTTCAGAGGTAATAAAGTTATAAATCTGCAAGTCATTTTATACAGTATATATGAAAGGAAAGGCATTTGAGTAAATTACACACTTCATTTTTTGTTTCCATCTATCTCCATGTTGAACTGTTTTATGTGTTTACTGTATCCACTTATGATTGTATTATTATGGAAACACGTTCATGAACAATATAAGTTATTACTTTGTATAGGACCCGTTTGAGCCCTAGAGCCAACCGGAGATCTCTCCATTTGTTGAAAGCCTTCCCGATGTTGATTCTCGTCTTATTCCGACGCCTTTTCCGAATTTTCGGTGTCTTGCGTTGAGTTTGCGTTGAGGTTTGGAATGAACTACAAGCCGGTCTCTTTGAATCCATCTTCTACTTTTGTGGAAAGTTGACTAAAGTTTTGTCGCTCGAGTTGTCTTCGCTGATACGGAGAATGGCGGCGAATACACAAACCCGCCAGACATAGCCAGGCGAGCGTGAACGCGCATGACGTCACGCCCAGTCTCAAACTCCGTCCCGAATCCCTCTTATTTATTTTACTGTACAGGATTATAGAGGCAATCGCAGTGATCAGAGAAGAGCTCATTCAGCGCATCAGGCAATTGTTTAAGCATGTATGGGTCAGAAAAAACAGCTATTTTTAACATGAAATGTTACGCAACGCACCTTTAAATTACACTTGCTTGAAACAAAATATCATAATACCTTTTAAAATAATAAATGACACTTGCTTTTTGACTCTTTTAATTTGAATCAAGCAGTAATCACCCAGAACACCCTCATCTAGTATATATACTGTCTGTATATTCAATATTTTATACACAGCGCTTGACTCTTGCATTGTCAATACAAAAAATATGATGTTATTTCATCAAGAGGTGCATCAGTTTTTCCTCAAGTGTCCAGCACTCTGTAAAGTCTCCTCCAGCACATGCCAAACACTTTCAATAAATTTAAGCTCTGGATTCATGTGTGAAAATGATTCTTCATGCTCCTCCCAACCATTCTTTCAAAATTTTAGCCTGAAGCATTGGCCTATTAAAATCCAAACAGCACATGTTTTGGGCCGGGCAGTGTATGGGACACCAATAGGTTGAGAAAACTGTTGACGGGTTATTGGCTGATTATTAGCTGCCTGATGCTGTTGATTTCTGATGTCATGTCACTGCATGTTTCCACCAATCAGATAAAGAAAACAACTAATGTGAAACACAAGACTTCAGACACAACCACATCAGCACCAGTCACAGAGTCAGTCAATGTAATCGAATCTGTGAAAGAAAACCCTTTCATACCGAGAGAGAGAGAGAAGAAAGAGAGAGAGATGAGATGATGTGTTTAAATGAGTTAGAGAAATTAGCTCTAATTCATTCTGGGCTATAACGTGTATGGCAAAAACAAATATTTTTGTACATTCACAGCTCTCCGCATCACACACACACACACTGAATTTACTGATGTAAATCAGTGAAAACTGAATCAATTTATATGTGGGCCCATAAAGTATTATTTGGACATGCTTACTTTACAATTTGCTAACATTAGTTAATTATATTAGATAATATTAACAATACTTCTACGTCATTTATTAATAGTTGATGTTAATCTCAACTTTTTTTAAGATTCGAAAGTTATAAGTTAACTTACATAAGCAAAGGTTAATAAATGCTGTAAGACTATATTGCTCATTGTTAGTTCATAATGCATAAACTAATGTTATGTTTTTTAAATATTCTTGATATTTTGTGTCTAAATGCAACAGGATTCAGGTTTAAGTGTAGCTTAACTCTTTCCCCACCATTGATAGAAAGGTCAGGCTTTTGGGGGTGTTGATGGATTCAATCTCTCCATGTGTTTTGATCATCGTTCTGGATGTAAGACTTTGACAAAAATGTGTTTTTGCTCAAAATGTTGCTTTTTTTAATGAAACGTACCCATATTCAAGTGTTGATTTAATATGTTCAGATATTCAGACAACAAAATATTCTGGGGGCCATGAAACTTTTGTGAAAATGATCAGAAATGCAGGCGGTGGCTGGCAGCTTTGCTGAAAAACAGTTACAGTAAGATCCACATGCTTTCTAGGGCCACTGTAAATTAGATCAATCTTTAATATGGCACGAATGAATGATGCAGATGCAAATGAAGCATGAAAAGGTCACTTGTGGTGTCCATATTTGTGTTTCATGGTTTAACAAAAGACAATACAAATCTCCTAATTCATTTTCTGAAGCTTTTTTTTTAGTTATGACGAGTGCCTCAGACAGGTGCACATCCTCCATTTCGAAATTACCCATAATTCTCTGCTGACGAACCTGAATGACTAAGCCAGCACACCTGTAGGAATCAAGTTTTCTGCTTCAAACCAGCAACATATTAAATTTTCCAACATGGACTCGACGTTCTATGAGAATTTTTTGTCCTATTTTATCATCTGCCAAGTTTAATCGCAAAAAACACACAGCAGAGAACTAGGTGTGTTTGTTAACACTCTAGAGGAAAGGGGAAAAACACACACAAACCTGCCAATGCAGTCAGCGCAACACACACCTCAGTCGTGCTGAACCACAGGGGAAAGACTTCACAGTGCATTGGCTTTTACGGCAGTTGGGTAAAATATTCCAGAGCTAAAATTAGCAGCACGGCACAAAGACCCTCATTGAGAAGAACGTCTGGCACGGAAAGTAAAATCACAGTGAACCTGTCCAAACCGTAAGATAGCTCAACAGCTCCTGACGGTTTACCACAAGACCACATCTCCAGATAAACCTTCCCGAGAGCGAGGTGAATCTGATAGCGGCTCATCAGGCTCAGAATCCGTATGACGACGCTCTTAATCCTCAGCGCCGGAACACCGGTCACCTTGGAAACCCCGAGGATTCCCTCAGAAGTCCATAAGTGTGTGTGTGTGTGTCTTGCAGACATCTCTATTTCAGCGCGAGTCACTGAAGGATAATACTCACATCTCTTCTTTCCCGCTGAGCTTTAACACACACAGAACAACATTGGCTCTGTTGAAAGCTGCTTTTGTTCAAGTAGATACTTCAGAACAATAGACGCATCAGCAAAGCTTCACAACACCACTAATATCAGCCTATTACACGGTACAAATTGGTACACTGATATATGAGTTTATCTATGGTCAGGGCTTGACATTACCTTTTTAAGGCACTTGTCCTTCGGACAAGTAAATTTATGTTTCACTAGTCCATGCACAAAAGTGACTTGTCCGGGTAAAGATTTATAATTTTATTTAGGGCTGCACTGATTTGGGAAAATGTCATATTGCGATTATTGAGGTCAATATTGCGGTTGTGATATGCGATTGTCGATAAAATAAACAAATGGTTTCATGAGTCAACTTGTTTGGTTCTAAACCAAATGCACACACAGATTAGTGATAATTCTGAAATTAGCAATAACAACTAAATGATTGATAACACCTATAATGATCAATAAGCCATTGATGTCTGGATTAACAGGTAGGACATACAGAAATTGAATAAAGTTATCAAACAGTCTGCGCTGCATAAATTATATATAGACTACTACTTATTGAAGCTACACAAGTTCTTTAGTCAAGAGCAGTGAGTAATTTTCTCAGTTCCCTTTGTTCTTTCAATAACTTTACTGACAGAACGCTTTATTGGTAGCTGGCCCTTTAAGAGCAGCCTGTGGACAGAGACGCGGATCTCTCATGTGCTTCATTCTCTCACGAGTCACAACTCTTTATGTCCATCATAAGACTGCTCTTATGTTATGAAGATACTCGACAAATTACATTTTGGCTTAATTGTGTGTGCAGTTGATGTTCGTTCAAGCGCGAAAGAGAACTTCTGCGCCGCGGTCTGTGCATGCGCATTATACTGCGCGCGTCTTTCTGTGAGTCACATTCAGGACATTCACAGGCAGCGCGAAAAATGTGTTCGTTTCAAATCGGTAAAATTAAATCTGTAAAATAGACGTAACCAGTGGCACATAACGTGAAGTAACATGGCATTTTATTTTGTTTGAAATTTAACTTGTCCGGTCGGACAACTAATTTTCTTTTCTACTTGTCCTACAAAAAATCCACTTGTCCCGGACAAGCCTTAATGTTCGAGCCCTGTATGGTGATATCGGAAGAGCCCGTTGAACATCAACCAGTGAACGAATGCTAAAGCAGCCAATCAGAAAAGCTTAAAGGACTTCAAAGGGCTTTAAACGACACCAGACGATGAATAAGAGTCTAATCTTGCGAAACGATTGGTCATTTCAAAAATAAATAAAAAAGTTTACGTTTTATAAGCACAAATGCTCGCCTTGCTCTGTTCTGTGATGAGTGTTTGTGACTCACCTGTTCGAACTCGTTCATCAAAACGAACAAATCTTTTTTTTTCCAGCCATGACTCTGAAGGGTCTTACAGTAGATAAGCCCCTTATTTATCACCTGTCGTTTAAAGCCTTCTGAAGCTGCACTGAAACTCTCATTTGGACCATTGAAGCCCATTATATGGAGAAAAATCCTGGAAAGTTTTCATCAAAAACCTTAATTTCTTTTCAACTGAAGAAAGAAAGATGTGGACATCTTGGATGACATGGGGGTGAGTAAATTATCAGCAAAAGTTTTTTTAAAAGTGAACTACTCCTTTAAGGTAAAAAAACTGCATAGAGCTGCTTTAAAGCCAAGTTCACACTACATGATTTTAAGCCTGATTTGCAAATCGTTGAGCTCGTCGACAGGTCACGCGTGCAAATCGTGGGGGATTAGCAGGCGACAAACGCTTGCCAATCTGTTAGTCAAACGCAAGTCAACAACGCATCAGAAGACACTCGCAGACACGTCGCCAAGCCCAGAAAAATATCTAGCATGCTAGATATCCAAAGCTGTCACATGACAACCTCACGTGATGTCATGAGCTACAGCCAGTCAGAGCAAGGCATGGGTTGAGGTCAGTATTCTTCGCTGGGTATTTCGCGTCACTTTACGGTTCGTCATTTTTCATGGAAAACGTGCACTTTAAAAAATAACTGTCATTTTAACGGTAAACAATGGTCTAAAGCAGATGTCAATACGTCAATAAGTTTGTAAATCAACATTTAATCAGAAAATAAAATACGGTTTATTACTGTAAATTTTAAGTTAAGTCTGTAATACCATTAACGTTCCTACCGTATTTTAACGGTAAAGTTCTGGCAACCACAGCTGCTGGTTTTTACCGTAAAATTTATGGTTTATTTTTTACAGTGTGGTTTGTAGACAAGATTGTATCGTTGGGTGACAGAGTTGTTGTGAACTTGTGTAGTGCGTTACCTCCCGTTGCGGATCAATCACGTTGTGTCGTGTGAACTTGAACACTCCTGATTTCACAGAGAGCAAGTCATATAGTGTGAACCGCACAGTTCAGCCCGACTTTTTAAAATCATGTAGTGTGAACAAGGTTTAACATGTCCATTTCTGCCAGTTTTGACCCATTCAAGCCAATTTCTGACCAGTTATGATTATGATAGGTGGACATTATTGCATTTTAGAGAGGATCAGCCAATCACAGTGCTAAAGAGCCACAGCCTCTTCACACACTTTAAAAGAGAAAAATATGATGTTGATAGATGCTGAAACTATGTCAGATGGAGGCCGCGCCATCAGTCAGGGAGAGTTTATGTGCACGTGAAAATGATGTATACTGCATCTGGGGATGCAAGATAAATGGGTTCTGTGAGGGCTATCCGTCAGCAGTCTATAACTTTATAAGTGCATATTTGAGTAGTGTCAGACATACACATACACACATACAGCCTTCATCACCAGTCCTGCCCCTGAGACAGGAAGTCATGAAACTCAACTAGCATAAGCACTTTAACAGACATGAGCAGTGGAGTGGGGGTGTGGCATACCGCAAGCGTGCTAAATCAATCTTAATAGCCAATCACGAACATATAAGAGCACAGCAGGGCATCTGTGTAATGTCCCATGTGATAACTAGATTACAATTTCTGCAGCAAAAGTGAATGGTGCCTGTACTAAACTCACTGCTGTGAGTGCATTTATTTGATCAAAAATACAGTAAAAACAGTAATATTGTAAAATATTATTACAATTCTGAAAGAACTGTTTATTCTGTATGTTCAAATGTAATTTGTAAATTGAATTCTGTATGTTCAAATGTATTCCTGCGATTAAAGCCGAATGTTCAGTCACATGATCCTTCAGAAATTATTCTAATATTCCGATTTGCTTCATGTCTTATTACTATAAATGTTCAAAATTGTTGTACTGCTTCATTTTTGTTAGCCTAGTTAAAACCAGACCATTCTCAGTTTGTAACTGAGTTGTGTCTGAGAATGTCTCTGGGCGCAACTGGATAGACCTAAAACCAATCAGAGCGCTGAAGGAGATGACGTATGCAGAGAGACGTTCGTTGTTTGACTAAACGGAATAAAAACGAGCAGACAATCTGATTATCTACTTGCTCTACGTTTATTTAAAATTAACAGCAAGACAACTATAAGTGAATGTGCTTTCCATTATATAAATCACACACAGTAAACAAAACCTAAACAAAAAAATTTGCAATGAACTTTGCAATTTAGACACGCAAACTGCGTCATTTTTGCAGCGCACCTTCGCGCTCGTGCGGACGCGTCGAGTATAAACAAGGCTTTACTCCGTGTCAGCGCGTGCTCTGATCGGTAAAGGTGCACAGACCTCTCCCGAATCATCTCCAGCAATAGCAGTCTCTGAAGCACCACTAACTCGGCCTCCGTTTCCCTCGTAAGCTGATATTAGTATTTAAACATTCTCTATGATAAAAAATGTTTGTGAAAAAAATATTTTAATAACATGGTTTTGGCAGTTATGGAGTTCTAATGATCCGTCACACCCCTTTGTAAATGTACAAAATCTGCTTCACCGTCGCTGTGCTGTCGTCATCGTGTAAAGCCCGCCCAGCGTTTCTGATTGGTGTCTCGAATTTTCGGTGGATTGGAAATGAGTTTGAATGACTAACTTTCAGAGCAAATCTAAATTCGCGGAAGTTGTCTGGGTTTTCCCAGACTATATTTTTGTAGAAACTGTGATGCATTTTTTAGGACTCTGATGATTAGAAAAAAAGACTCAAGAATGTCTTTACTGTGAATTACATTTTTTAAATACTTAAAAAAACGCATCAACACCCTTAACTAACATTTAAAGAGTACATGCTTTTAAATTGTTCCTTTTTATATATATAAATCATACATATGTGGTCTATATAAAGCAAAACTGCAATTCTTGGGTCTGAATTCCTCATTATTATACTGTAGTTCCAAAGGCCCCTTTTCTACGTCTTGACAAAGGTCTGTTATGAGGCAGATTTTTTAGAGGTGCACTCTTGTCAAAAATTTATCGGTTACTCTTCCTTCATAATTTGTAGCAAAAAACAGCAGTCAAATATCTATTTAGGAGTCTTAGAACTTTCCAACGATATATAGTTTGTCATAATTAGATTAGGATTTAATAGTAATAAATCAAAGTAAAGTTAGGTGTCCCGTATACGGGACGGTGACAGTTTTAAGGGCTAAAAAAGTACATTTAGCATGATATGTCCCCTTTAAATATATTTATTTTCAGTTAAAGAGTGCTAATCTCACAATCATAAAGTGCTTCTGTACACAGGCATCGAGAAAGCTACACTCTTAGAAGAAAAGGTTCTATTTAGAACCTTAAAAGGTTCTATTAGCGCTACGTATTTAGAACCCCTACATACACTAAAAAAAGGGTTCCTCTGGGTTCTATATAGAATCCTGGGGTTCCATACTTGGCCAATAGAACCTTTTACCAAAAAAAATGGTTCTATATAGAACCATTTTGGAGTTCCATATATGAAGCGGGGGATGGAACCATTTCTGGTTCTAAACTCGAACCATTTCTTCTCAGAGTGAGTCATTGCTGTCTTTCTTTCTTTTATTCTCTCACCTTAAAGCGGGAAAATAGGTTTGTGGGTCATGGGGATGGGTGGTTTTACGGTATATTACACACAGACGTAGAAATGTGCCATTTAGACGTACTGTTTATACCACAGAAGACAGCTGAGTGGATAAAATAGCTTTACACATGACTCATTCAATCCAAATCTAGTGTTAGAACTATCTATTTTACAGTACATTTTATTTCATTTATATATTGTGACATAAATAATCATCTTTTAATTTACTTTTAAACTGAGAGAAAATAACAAAGTAAGGTTTAATTTCTAAAGTATCCAGAAATAGATATTACTACACGGTTATAATAGCCAATAAACCACTTTTTCCACACACAAAAAACTGATACAGACTGCTACCGTCATAAGAAATTACTCACTCTCATGATATTAAATTTGGGTTGTACCGCCCACCCGTAGTGGGTGGATTGCAGAGAGTATTTGCCTTTTGGACAATGGAAAAATGACTGACTTTTATGAGTGTGTGTGGTGTTTTATTTGGCTGGTTGCCAGATCTTTTCAGAGAACAGTATAATACCTGACAGCCATTAATCATAAAGCGCTCCTGGGATTTAAATGGCTCAATTTCCTCTTGATCTATATCTCTTTTCAGCAAGTGATAATATCAGCCCTGCAGACACCAGTGATCTCTCTGTCACTCTCTACACACACACACCTGGGTCAATGGGAGGTGTGTGTGATCGTACTATTAACTGAGGAATGTGCCGTGATAACATTATTTCCTGTATAATAAATCACTCAGTTGAACCTGAAGCCTTTATAGACTCGCTAAACTCCAGATTGGAGATTCTCAAATGCTTTAAATCTGTAGCTTTATCAAAAAGAGCTACTGGGGCCTGCAGAAACAACGATCCCGTCAGAAACAATATCCCGAAATGAGTATCTCATTACTGTATCTCAATCATTTCTCATACACTACAGAGATTAGAGAGAGCAAATTGGACGCCATGGAACGACATGAGGGTGAGTAAATAAATTCAATAAACTTGACATTCTCCAGCGGTTTATAATTTACAGGCTAAGGATTTTTAAGAATATTTTAGTATATTGAAAATGCTACTAGGGGATGATTCATTGTTTTCTCGATGCATCGATTACAAATCCTGCTGATGCATATGCACTAATCTTGAAAAGTGGATTTTTGAATTCGTTGACTTTAGACGGTGCACTCATATTACTATGAATGAATAGGAGAAAGTGCAATGGCGGAATAGGCCCCGCCTTCTAAATAAAATAGCCAATAGCCAATTCACCCTTTACAGGGAGTTTGATTGACATGACATCGGACCAATCATAATCAGCCATTTGAAACGACAAAGCAGTCAGAAGAGTTAATGGATTACGAGCTCAATAAATTCAAACTGAAAAATGTTGTGTACTGACGTTCTTTCACGGTTGAAACAACATTCTTTATGTATTTCCATTCAAGTTTCTTTATAAATTATCTAGATGGAAGAGATGATCGGTAATTATCTAGATGGAAGAGATGATTGGTTACCGAGCAGCTTTAAAGGAGTGTGTAATGTACCTTAAAACCACCATTCCCACGACCCACAAACCTATTTTCCCGCTTTGAGGTGAGAGATAAAAGAAAGACGATGCCTGTGCACAGAAGCACTTTATGATTGTGAGATTAGCACTCTTTAACTGAAAATAAATATATTTAAAGGAGTAAGTTCACTTTTAAAAAAAAACATTTGCTGATAATTTACTCACCCCATGTCATCCAAGATGTCCATGTCTTTCTTTCTTCAGTCGAAAAGAAATTAAGGTTTTTGATGAAAACATTCCAGGATTTTTCTCCATATAATGGACTTCAATGGGAACCAAACAGGTTCAAGGTCCAAAAGACAGGTTCAGTGCAGCTTCAAAGGGCTTTAAACGATTCCAGACGATGAATAAAGGTCTTATCGAGCAGAAACGATCAGTCATTTAAAAAAAAAAAAAGTTTAAAGGTCCCCTATAATGTTTTTTAAAATTATTTTATGTTTCCTGGGTTGCTCTTATAATGTTAGTATGTTTTTTAGATCAAAAATAGCATTTTTTCTAGCCTGATTTTAGCCTCTGCTTTGAACACTCTGATTGAAGGGGCGTGTCTGCTGTGTGTAACCGGCCTCTGCTGTGATTGGCTGACATGCTTGCATATGAAATAGCTATGTATAACATGTGATGTGAAACATCTCTCAAATAATTTTACAGCTATTATAAGTTTTACTATTACAGATATTAGAGAATTAACGAATTGTGAGATGTTTTTGAAGTATTTCGATTCCCATCACATTAAGTGTTGCTGTGATGAGCATATTGAGCAAGCAAAGGTCAGACAGTCTGTCTATCGCGAGGATGAAGATCTTATCATTGTAATGCATTTTCTGCCTTCTCTGCTTTCACCAATGCAGACACAATCATGTAAATACAGTTCAGAGCTTCGTTGTGCAGTGTAACGTGCGTCATTGAATTCATAACGAGTTTGGCAAGTGTCCAGATAAATTCGCGCTGTGATTGTTCTTTGATCGCTTTCTTTATGTATATAATTCACAATTTAAATAAGTTTTTTTTTCATCCGTCTAAAAGAAACAATGTGAAGTCACTGGCCTGACTTACTGATGCATAAACAGTATTGAACGATTTTAAAGTGAAAGATTACCTGTCTGAACTTGAGCAACAACACATCAGCTCGATCCAGAGGCCAGCTCTTGGCCCAAGTTGAGGAAACAGTCGTCGGTGAAATGTTTGACAATTTCCAGAGAAAATAAAATTAACCCATTGTTTCTTCAGAGGCTCGGACGGAAGGAACTAAAATATACTTTTGTGTTCATGTGTACATCCGAACACTGATCAACTGCCATGCTTCGGCTGCGCAGCTCCGTCTCGTCGGTCACTGAACATGGGCTGGCATATGCAAATGTTAGGGGTCGTACATATTAATGATCTCGAGCTTTTACATAACAGTCGGTATTATGTGGAGATTCGCCTGTTTTTCAGGGGTGTTTTTAAAAACGAGATTTAAGTAAGAAGGAGAAAACAATGGTGTCATGTCCATGTACTGAACTCTCGGTATTTAACTATGCCAACATAAATTCAATTTCACATTATAGGGCACCTTTAAGTTTTATAAGCACAAATGCTCGCCTTGATCTGTTCTGTGATGCGCGTTTCGTGACTCTCCTGTTTGAATTTGTTCATCAAAATGAGCGAATCTTTTTCGAGTCATTTCATTCGTTGAATGAACCAAATAACTCGAAAACAGATTTATTTGATGAACGATTTATTTTTGAAATGAGCGATTGTTTCACTAGATAAGACCCTCATTCATCGTCTGGTGTCGTTTTAAAGCCCTTTGAAGCTGCACTGAAACTCTCATTTGGACCTTGAACCGTTTGGTTCCCAATGAAGTCCATTATATGGAGAAAAATCCTGGAATGTTTTCATCAAAAACCTTAATTTCTTTCGACTGAAGAAAGAAAGACATGGACATCTTGGATGACATGGGGGTGAGTAAATTATCAGCAAAACCTTTAACTGAACTCTACAGCGATCAAAAAAAAGTATTTATTGTTTAAATATCTTTAAATTACCAAAATTGACAATTGAGACTTAGTTTCATATAATTTTTCACTGCGTGAGAAAATAGTGTGGCGTGAGAGCGGCATGGCTTGTCAGACATAGCAACAGTAACTAAAGGGGCAGGTACTTCGCGAACGGTCAACTGGTAAAGTCATCTGTTGTTGCTATAGAGAACAGACGCACGCTTATGACTACACATGCGCATTGGCTAGTCCAGCATGAAAAACACTTTTTTTTTGGTCATGATTTGAGAATTTCGAAACAAAAATTACGAGACAGTTGTACGTCAGACTTCATAGATGATTTCAAATCTAAAACTTAATCATAATCAAAACTGAATGGCTTTGGAGAATTTGATGTTTGCCCATTCAAAGGGACAGGAGCTGCACTTGCATGACTGAAAGTCTGAGAGGCGTTTCAAAGATGGCCGCCAAGTGAAATGACTTGACTTAAAAAGTTTTTGGCATAGTGCAACAACCTGCACACCTTCACAACTTACACTCAAAGACACCTGCACCACTTTAACACCTTTAATAAATAAGGGGAAAAAAGAATTGCCCACCCCCTACTATGAAGGAACTTATTGTAACTTCGAATACAGAATCAAACTGAATCAAATCTCATTGTGAATTGAATCATCTTGAATTTGCAAAAAAAAAAAAAAAACAAAAACATTCCTGTTTGAGCTTGGCAAAAATGTCCATAGTAAGATAAAAATAAATTAAAATAAAAACGTACATAAATGAATATAAAATATAAATATACACTACAGGTCAAAAGTTTAGGGTCGGTAAGATTTTTTATGTTTTTAAAAGAAGTCTCTTCTGCTCACCAAGGCTGCAATTTTTTGATAAAAAATACACAAAAAACAGAGTAATATTGTGAAATATTATGACAATTTAAAATGACTTTTTTATGTTAATATATATTAAAATGTAATTTATTCCTCTGGAAAAAAAGCTGCATTTTCAGCATCATTACTCCAGTCTTCAGTGTCACATGATCCTTCACAAATCACTCTAATATGATTTTTATGCTCCAAAAACATGTATGATTATTATCCATGTTGAAAACAGTTTTTTACATTTTTATTTCAGGATTCTTTGATGAATAGAAAGTTCAAAAGAACAGCATTTATTTAATTAGAATATTTTCTAACATTATAAATGTCTTTACTGTAACTTTTCATCAATGAAACTCATCCTTGATGAATAGAAATATTGATTTCTTATTTATTTCCCCAAAAATAAACTACAAATTCTTACTGACCCCAAACTTTTTAAAGGGTAGTGTTTAATGTAACAAAAGCTTTCCATTTCAGATAAAAGCTGTTCTTTTGAACTTTCTATTCATCAAAGAATCCTGAAATAAAAATGTAAAAAACTGTTTTCAACATGGATAATAATCATACATGTTTTTGGAGCATAAAATCATCATATTAGAGTGATTTGTGAAGGATCATGTGACACTGAAGACTGGAGTAATGATGCTAAAAATTCAGCTTTTTTTCAGAGGAATAAACTACATTTTAATATATATTAACAAAAATAAGTCATTTTAAATTGTCATAATATTTCACAATATTACTGTGTTTTTTGTGTATTTTTTATCAAAAATTTGCAGCCTTGGTGAGCAGAAGAGACTTCTTTTAAAAACATAAAAAATCTTACCGACCCTAAACTTTTGACTGGTAATGTATATCCAGGTTTTATAAAACCATGGGAGTCCAGGTTCTTCAAAGAAAAAGATAGTTGAAAAATATGAAATGTTTCTTAGCTGCTTTTACTTATTTCAAAGTTTTTAACTAATTTTTAATCAATTCACCTTGAGGCCCTGGCTGCCTGGTTACAGAGTCACTGAGCTAATCCATGCCAATTCTTTTCAAAATGCTAACATTGAAACAGTAACTTTACACCCCGTGATTCATAATCCACCTGAAGAATCAATACTCCTCACCTTTTTAATATAAGGACGCTCCATAACCAGCCAGCTGTCAATCAGAATGCAGATCACCTGTGAAGAGAAAACACACTATCAAATACGCCCAAATCCACATGTGAAACTTTCCCTACATACTACACGAATATACAAAAGTATGAACACTAGCACATAATCCTCCAATAAATACTGAACTTCTGGGCCTGACACTCTCTTGAGTCAAATGATGCAATCAATATGACATAAACATAAATGTGTTTAAGTTAATGTGAGTGTCAGGGCGAGGTTGAGACTAACGAAGTTTAAACAGGGACTCCCTTTGAGTCTCACACACACACACACTTACATACACACACACAGCACGTCTGTGTTACATTCCACTAATCATATTATCATGCTGAACCCAAAGGAAGTAAAAATTAAAAAAAATATAAATAGCTAATGACACCCAAACACATGCTAGTTTTGTTGACTTAGCACACTAGCAGTTTAGACAGTGATTCTTTGTTGATTACGTACAGTATAACAAGAGGGTTCTTTAAAAAAAATTGGCAGTGTTTCTTTGTTGATTCAAACTGAAGCATTCAAGATATGACGCATTTGCACACTTGCACTTCAGACAGCTTTGCAGAGTGTTGTTATTGTTAAAGGTACAATATGCAGGATTTTTCGCCACCAGGGGTCGCTAACCTCTTACAATAACTAAGGCGTATATTGATGACGTATATTCCACATTAAGCTGAATTATGGATCTTGTCGTCAAGCTGATGAATCTTTTATTGATGAATGAATACATTGATGTTTTTATCATGACTGTGGTGTGAAGCAGTGCGCGATTGCTAGGCGTATACCAGCAGCCACACGCAACGCAAGTCCCGCGGATATAAAGGAATAAGGACACTTAAAGATGTCATGAACTGGCTTTTTAAATGTTTTTATTTTGTTGTCTGAGGTCAACTTATGACGTTCGCTTGTTTTTTACATTCAAAAACATAAAAATGAATAAAGTTATGGGCTATTTTCTTCAATAGTTTTCAGCCTACTTGAAAAATGCTCGGATTTTATGGGCGTATCGCATTGAAGACTAGGAAGTAAACGCCCACTGCTGTGAGTGGATAACAGTTTTGCATATTATAATGAGCTTCAACTCTGTCGTCGGTTTCGGTCGGTGCACATGGGGGATTGTTTTGAAAACCACTGTTGTAAAATGGCAACCGGAATGATTCGCCCATACATGTTTGACCCAGAGTCCGATCCCGAATCGCAGGACAGTGAACCAACAGCACCTCGAATACAACGGATACTTGTAGACACATATACATAATTATTAGATATCAAACGATCTGTAACAATGCAATGCTAGCCGAGTAGATTATTATTTCTAAAATAAAAATATTACTCACATAAGTGTGTTGCACCACTCCTGTTGGATCCAATATAGAAGGTACAGCACCTTTTTTAATCTTAATCGGTCTGCAATCCAGCCTCGAACTGTGTCTTGTTCACAAAACAATCCTCGGTGAAATGAAGCGAACATACGGATAATGTTTTACACTCATCTGCTGGAACAATGGCATAAGCTCCAGTTTGTCAGCACGAGGTATGCTTTTGTTTACCTATGCGTGAATGCGCAGATTGGTGGGCGGGGCTAAACCGGCCGTGTTGAAGTAGGCGTTGATCAGCGGGTGGGGTTTTAGCGTCTTTGACGTCATACTTCCACACTTTCAAAAACGAGACGTTTGTTGAGGCTGGTGTCGATAAAAGCTTATATTGGACTAACAAGGTCGTTTTCAGTTCTGAAACTTACAGGATATTCTTATAATATGATGACCTCTTAGATGTCAAAAGCTCAAGGAAAATGTTATTTCTCAGTTCATCATCCCTTTAATTCTCCCGAACTACATGCTAAATTACTCACACAGGTCAGTTTATTAGAGGAATTAAACTTGACATAATGCAGCACTGCTTCACTTGCTCTAACAGTTAGGCTACACTGTCACACTAAACAGCATTTGTGGTTAGAATGTTGTTAGTTAGGAATGTTGTTAGTTAGGCCTATAAAATCAGTTTTATTTTTTCCCAAATTCCGTTTTTTCCGTTTTAATTTTTGCAAATTCAGTTTTTTCCGTTTTAATTTTTGGGAATTAATTTTTTTTTACCCTTTACTGTTATTTTAGTTGTAAAAAGAGTGTGCTTTTAATGTTAAAAATGTACACAAATAAAATAGGCATTTACTATTAAAATGACAAATACTGCATGATGCAACATAACACTGCACTCTAAGTACTTCAAGTAACAACAAAATATGGTTATGAGCTTTAAACTGTCCTGTAAAATAAATTATACTAGTTTATATAAGTTAAAATAAAAGTCACACTCTAGCTGCGTCCTAATGTGCATACTATCCATCCAATAGTATGCGACATTAGTAACTGTCAATACTATTTCGGGCATAGTATGCACAAATTGCACATTGGGACACAGCTTCTGTCTCTCGCGCGCACTGTCGAGCGCTCTCGGACACTATTCGCACGTCTCTTTCGGACACACTCTGCCCGGCACCTCATTAGACAGACGTGCACGGAGGGGACTTGTGTGAGTGTGTGTGTGTGTGTGTGTGTGCGTGCGTTTCTTCTTTTTTCGCCAACGAAAGCAGAGCCGTGGAGAGCCGCTTCGCCATGCTTTTAGTGGAAACGCGGCTATTGTTTTGATGCCGTCATGAGCTGAAATGACGGGAAGGGTTGTGTCGCACAGATTTGCTTCCCTGTCTCTCTGCATTTTCCCCAGACATACGTTCTTCTCCCTCACAAAAAAACGAATTTCATTCCAAATATGTAAAATCCCTCGAAATTCCGTAACACTAGATTCCGCGTTAATTGGCCAATTCCACGATTCCGTCAGCGATTCCGTGATCGCAGAAATTATAGGGCCCTATAGGTTGTGTGTTGTCTATGAGACTAAACTAGATCAACATTAGAATAACATACAGATCATATTCTAACATTTCATCATGTTGAACTAAATAGCATTGATTAGTTTTATGTACAGTTGCTCACCTGTCTAATAATGTACATGCAAAGGCGTGCGAGTCATAGCAATTGTAAGTCGCTTTGGATGAAAGCGTCAGCTAAATGAATAAATGTAAAATGTAACAGTTCTATCTAATATCGTATTAGACGTATTAAACTAATGAGCGCGAGAGAATAGAGAGCCTAAGTCCCTCCCCTTCCGGTCGACCACCATGGGACCTTATTTCGGAAAAATATTGTATGGTAGTCAATGGCGAGAGACAACAAATATTGTTGTTAATTTAAACAATTTAAATATTGTTTAAATTGATTCCTGAATTACACATATGATGTTTGTCAATTTAAAACATACATTTTAAAGTCAAGAAAGTCGCGAGTCACAAAGTCGCAAAATACGTAATTACAAAGACTACAAACCCCAAAGGCGCACATTTTCTCTCAATGAATGAAGCGAACTTTACTGAGGCTATGTCATTGTTTATATAGGCTGCCGTTATAATCGTAACGTTACCGTCATGAGTGTTTTGTTCCAGACTGCACATACGTACACGAGTAGTCTCGCTCGTTGTTTCGCTTCCTGGGAGATGTAGTTCATTGAGCGACTTTCACATAAAACTAAATGTTACTCTTCTGTTTTATGACGAACTGCGACTTTCCTGACTTTCATAATTATCTTTTAAATTGACATACATCATATGTGTAATTCAGATGGAATAAAAAGATCATTTGTCTCTCGCCATTCGACTACCATACATATTTTTCCGAAATAAGGTCCCATGAGCCGGAAGCGGAGAGGCGGGACTTAGGCTCTCTATGCGAGCACTGTTAGTTTACTCAGGCTCTGGCGTTCTCAGTGCCGTCAAAATAAAAGTCACAACAACAAATGTGACTTATGTCACTTCAGAGTTCTTACTGATGGTGCGAATGCAACCAGGAAAACGTTTCAAGGGGAACCACTAGATCTCGGTGGCTCGTTCCTAAAACTTACCCAGTGCGAAAGCCCCTTATGCTATGGTTCTTCAACCCTACTCCTGGAGACCCACTGCCCTGCTGAGTTTATATCAAACTGGTTCAAGTGTGTTTGATTAGGGTTGGAGTAAAACTCTGCAGGACAGTGGGCCTCCAGGAGCAGGGTTGAAGACCTATGGTTTAGAAAGGAATATAAACGCCCTTGATGATTATCAAGTCACACGGATCCATGAAAAAGACTAAAAACACTGCGTTCTGCTGCCAGGCCAGTAGTTGGCGATGTCACTTTGTAAAGAAACTACCCGCATGATGTCAGCCTTTTCACAAAGAAAAAGGTTTTGTAGTTTACAGAGACGATAACTGTATCATTTTCAAAAACGTGCACTTTGAAACCTGTTTCAAATGCCGACGTTGCCATGTAAATAAATGACTAAAACAGATACAAAGTTTCCATTTTTAGTTTAAAAGTGTAAACACCCAATTAAACTTTATGGAAAGTCAGAAATGTTGATTTGGCAACTAAATAAAATAAATAGGCTTAAGTTGAAGTATTCAAATTGAATTTATTAAAGCTATATAGTTTTTTAACTAATAAAAATAAAAGCACAAACAAAAATTAATAAGAAAACTGAAAATGTAAAAATAAAAGCTAATTAAAATATTTTAAAAAATAGTAAATTAGTGTAAAATAAAAGAATACTGCTTATTGAACTTATCATTTTCTGACTGGATTGTGAAAAGTGAAAGATGTACAGTTGTCTAGAGTGGTATCACAGGAAGAACAAGTGTGTGTCACAAAATATAAAAAATATAAATATCTGCACCACTGAATCATTCACAATATGACCAGTAACGTGCGTTAAGAAAGTAAGCAGGGTCACTTTTCAATTCAGTTTGACTTTTCTAGTTTTTGTCAAATGTGTGCGCTTGCACTGTATGGGGTGTACTGCTACTCTCACATTCCATCTTTCTCTCTCATACACACACTCACATCTGCTGTTCGACTCTGGCTGGTCGTTGAGTCTTTCCTGCCTAGTCCCATGACGAAAGGTGGGGGGTGAGGTAAGAATTGGACGCTTTATGCCATATGGTCACACACTCTCCAACGTGAACTCCACATAACACACTGACACACAGCTGGACCTGATTAGTGCCTCTGTGTGTGTGTATGTGTGTGTGTTCACATAGTTTCAGGTCTCTCTGTTCATCCGTGACATTGGGCCTACAGTCATATCAGTGCACTTTAGATATCACTCACACACAATGGCGATGATACGGTCCTAAAATGCATTTTCGTAATTAAAATAAAGCCTAAAATAAAAAATAAATATTAGATGAACAACTTAAAATAAAATAATAAAAATGTTGGAATTAACTGAAATAAATAAGTGTAAGATAAAGTACTAAAATGACTAATACTGAAAAAAAGAGAGAAATATATATATATATATATATATATATGATATATATTTGAAAGCCATAATATATATATATATACATGTCTATATATATATATATATATATATATATATATATATATATATATATATATATATATATATATATTCAGGGCTGTCAACAATTAATCACGATTAATCGCATCCAAAATAAAAGTGTTTACATAATACATGTGGGTGCACTGTGTATAATTATTTTGTATATATATATATATATATATATATATATATATATATATATATATATATATATATATATATATATATATATACACATGCATGTATATTTAAGAAAAACTATTATTTGTATATAAATATTTATATTTATATATAGCATAAATTATATATAAATCTATATACAGTATATACATAAAAATATTTCTTAAATATATACAAGCATGTGTGTGTATTTATATATATATAAATAATTATACACAGTGCCCCCACATATATTATGTAAACACATTTATTTTGGATGCGATTAATCACGATAAATACGTTTGACAGCCCTAATAGGCCTAAATGATAAAAAAACATAATAAAACAAACTAAAAATATAAAAATTGCAAATAAAGAATATTAATAAATACTATACGAATATATAGACAATACTAAAACAATGCTTTAATAAACACAAGAACATGTCCTAAGTAAATTCCCCTCTGACAAAAATGCCTTAAAAAAAGAACGATTAATAGTCTAGTATGTAATTACTAAATCATGCTCACATCCCTCAAACCAATACACCTCCAGTGTCTCCCATTAATTTCTGTGTGCCAGTTTAATAATGAACTGGAAATATTTCAAAACTTCTCATGATAACATAAAAAGTCTCTAACATTGTTTTGCGCCTTTAAGTATCTGTCATAATCGAAAGTGCGCTATGGCTTTACGCCATTACTATTAAATTGACATTTTCAACATCTATGTCGGGCCAAAACCTTGTGTTCATATTTCGTCATTTTTGTTTTAAAATTAATAAATTACATTACCTCAAAAAATTACATTATATTACATAAGCTCACATTAACTCAAACACATTTATGTAAATTAAATAAATGAAATAAAAAATAATGCTATTAGCCATTTACATCCTTTACATCTCTATGTGGGTTTTTGTAGCAAATATTTAACCAATAAAAAGCATTTAAAAGAGGTTGTGGCTAAACCTTGTTAATCCAGTGGCTCTTCAAAATGACTTTCTAAAACTGTAGCCTGGCTCCACCCCCCTACGTACTTCCGCTCAAATTTCATTTTCCTTCAGTGCTCTGTCTGGGATTGTGCTGTATTCTCCAGTGAATTTTTTTACCGGGCCAATCAGCGAACAGAGGGAGTGGCTGAGAACGATTACGTTGACGTTGTGCGCTAGTTTGAGTCGTCATACGAAATGAAACAAATGTACGAGAGTCTGGTGGGTCCAGGCTACCCAAAACTGTGCCGTGGCAAAAAAGAATGTGAAAACGCTGATGTAGTTTTATTCAGCGCATTGCTGCTTGTTTAAAGTCGGCTTGAAACGGAAGTTGAGATTGTCATTTTTTCCTTGTCATGACGTATATCCAAGTGAAACGGCTTCTGAAATTAGAAAAAAAAAGTTTGCGTTGCAAACAATTTGAATGCGATTCTCTGAGAGGTGGTGCACCGATAGCCGCACCTCATCGGATCTGGCCACACCCTTTTGCCATTTCACGTGACCAAAAGAGAGAGAGGTCGTTTCGATGGGGGAGGGAAGGGTAATGTATTTGATTAAAGATTTCAAGGGTACATGAATTTTAAAAAATATTGAAGTGCACGGATAAATCATTTATAATAAACACTACAATATTACAAATAAAAACAAGATTTGTCAAATTTGATTTCATGCCGACTTTAAGTAATCGCTAATTCTGCAGTTCCACAAGCGCCACCTACTGGCAAAGACTGATTTTGAATATTCACCAATATTTGACCCATATTTTTACGCAGCATACAAACAGTGTTGTAAAAGTTATCAACAAGATACATTTCTACATAAATAATTGGCCAGGGAGCTAAAAACAAATGTCTTTATGGGGTAGGGGGCCTACCGTAATGCTGTAGCCCAGGGTCCTTTGGTTATCATATCTCAAAATCCTTTGCGAAACATATTCTAACATGTTTCTTTAACATGTTTTACAAAGAAACAAACAGCGACTTATATGCAACACAGTGAAATCAAGCTGTGTTAAACTGATAGTGTGTGAACTGTGCTTGAGTTAACAATTGTGTCTTGTGTTCAAGAAAAACATGGCTCATAAAAGTCAAAAATCAAGTCTAATGGACCCAAACAGTCCAATTCCCCTATTATCCCTAGAGAAAGTAGCTCCTGTTGGGATTACTCTCTAAGTGCTGAAAGAGTAGAGGCTATCAAGATAGTGTGAGTTAACTCCTTATCAGAGCGGTTAAAAGTTTCTGTCTCTGTATCATATTCCCACCAGACGTGTCCCGGACACCATATATCATGACAAAATCACCACTGCAAACCCATCCAGTTTGTTAAAGGAATATTCTGGTTTCAGTACAAGTTGAGCTCAATTGACAACATTTGTGGCATAATGTTGATTACCACCACCAAAAAATATATACCCTATATATCTCCAACTTTCCCTCCTTTTCTTACCTAGCAAAAATATTGGTTAGAGTGAGGCACAATGGAAGTGAATGGGGAAGATCATATTGGTCACCATGAAATCAAAATGGACAATTCTTATTTTTAACGGACTATTGCAATGTTTATTGTAAATGATTTATTCATGCACATCATTCTTTTTTTTAAGATTTATCATGTGCACTTATAATCTTGAATCAATCTAACTTCTCTATGCCGTGATAACAGGAAGCACTATCTCTTCTGACGTGCTTCCTGTTATCACGGTAAAGCTTCTTTGAAACAAACTATACTGTAAAAAGCACTTGTGGCTTGACTTGATGTGACTTGAAGTGACTTGACTTCATCACTGACACGAGGGCGGGACAATAACCTCTTTCCAAAACCTGTCATTCACACGAGATGGTACCAGCAATAGCAAACCACAACGATTCAGTACACTTCCAATGGACAAAATTAAGTCCCGCCCTACATTTTTTCTTGTTTGTGAAGTCGTTTCACTCGGATATGCATCATAGGGAAGAATAAACAATCGCAACTTCCTTTAAAATGGACACTGTTTCAATAGTATATCCACATGACACAAACGATATGGATGCTTGATGTTGATGTGAAAAAATGGCAAATGAACCTACTCTAAAAGCCTATTTAATATTCATTAAACTTCGTCACCATGACAACACTATAAACCGTAACATGACTGTAAGAATTAAGCAAATAATTGAAAAAAAAATCCCTAACTTTTTTTGAAAAGTTTTAAATTATAAAATAATACACTATTTTAACTTAATAATCAGTTAGAAGAATGTCCCACTGTTTTATGACCAATGGAAGACATTTATGGGAAATGAAAACATTTTTATGTACTGACAAAACTTGAAAAATTGCAGCTTTTTGAAAAGTGTAAAATGCAAACTATCATGAAATCAAGCACATATGACAAGGCAACAGTCTTCCCTAAATAAGTGTACTGTGATACCATGATGTATCAGATATACATGGTATTATCATTTACACCATGGCACTAAATATACTAAATTCATCCACATATATTCATCAACAAATGTGTACTCTGCAATATAATAATTAGAATACCGATAATAACCACATGTCAAAAAAAACATAGCCTATACTATAGTACTGGTTTTACTGCATTTCAACATTACATGGATCATGTTGTTCAAAAGGACAAAGTGTTGGTTTCATAAAAACACTTACTCTATATTTAACAAATATTTATCATGGTAACCATAGATTATCCTAAAATACCATAATGTAGATAGCCTAAGTTAATAAGAGATCTCCTCTTAAGTGTGTTCTCCGGATGTATTGAGTAGTAACTTAGGTTAGCAGTATTTCAGCGGAAATTTACCATGCTAAATGTTTGTATTAGTGTAAAGTGCTACCCAAAACAAGAGCATCTACGAATCAGGACGCACCGATTTAACATTAACGTTAGAATTCGTGAAAATCAATCGCAGTTTGTGAGATACACCACGAGACCGATCCGCTCACTTCCCCCGGTTCAAAAAGATGTTGATTCACTGGATTCTTACCCGCTCTAAAGAGAGAAAGTCCCCGTGAGTTGTAGTAAAACACACTGTCCGTGTGGAGAAGTGAATGATGTGTAAGTTCAACACAAACGTCTTCAGCGTTTGTCAACATCAGCAGCTCGAGACGCGCGCGCTCACCACACCACGGACACGCGCTGACAGACAAACTCACCTACTTAGTTTGGTGGGTTGGTCAGATGATTTTTTTTACATACATTTCATGCATATATTATTATTGGAATTTATTAGATTTTCCAAAGTTAAGTAAAAAAAAACTTAAATAACTTTATATATATATATATATATATATATATATATATATATATATATATATATATATATATATATATATATATATATATACATATACATATATATACATATACATATATATATACATATACATATACATATATATACATATACATATATATATATATATATACATATATATATATATAGTATATATATATATATATATATATATATATATATATATATATACATATACATATATATACATATACATATACATATATACATATACATATATAAATATACATATATACATTATATATATATATATATATACACACACACACACACACACACACACACACACACACAACCGGTCAAAAGTTTTCAGTTCGGTAAGATTTTTAATGTTTTTAAAAGAAGTCTCTGCTCTCCAAGGCTGCATTTATATGATTAAAAATAAAAAAAATAATTATGAAATATTATTACAACTTAAAACCGCTGTTTTCTTTGTGAATATATATAGTAAAGTGTAATTTATTCCTCTGAAAAAAAGCTGTTTTTTCATCATCATTACTCCAGTCTTCTTTGTCACATGATCCTTCAGAAATCATTCCAATATGATTATTTGCTGCTCAAGAAACATGTATGATTATTATCAATGTTGAAAACAGTTTTTTACATTTTTATTTCAGGATTCTTTGATGAATAGAAAGTTCAAAAGAACAGCTTTTATCTGAAATGGAAAGCTTTTGTTGCATTTTTTAAAGTTTGGGGTCAGTAAAATGTTTTATTTTATTTTGGGGGAAAGAAATAAGAAATCAATACTTATATTCACCAAGGATGAGTTACGTTGATCAAAAGTTACAGTAAAGACGTTTATAATGTTTGAAAAGATTATATTTTAAATAAATGCTGTTCTTTTGAATTTTCTATTCATCAAAGAATTCGGAAAAAAAACTGTTTTCAACATTAAAAGTAATAATAATGTTTTTTGAGCATAAAATCATCATATTAGAGTGATTTCTGAAGGATCATGCGACACTGAAGACTGGAGTAATGATGCTGAAAAACAGCTTTTTAATAAATTACACTTTACTATATTCACAAAGAAAACAGCTGTTTAAAATTGTAATAATATTTCACAATATTATTATTATTTATTTATTTATTTGTATTTTTAATCATATAAATGCAGCCTTGGTGAGCAGAAGAGACTTCTTTTAAACATTAAAAATCTTACCGATCTAAAACTTTTTGAATTGTAGTGTGTGTATATATATATATATATATATATATATATATATATATATATATATACACACACACACAATTTACAGCATATATTCAGATGCCACCTACGTCACTAAAAAAAGGACGCCGCCATATTTGTCACCGACTCGCCCGACACAATTTATAGCATATATATTTATCTTTGCTTGTAAAAAAAAAGCATATCTCACTCATCAATACATTTTTGTATTTGTTCATACCTTCAGATGAATTCAGCCGCCTCATTCAGACCAGTGTGAAGAGAGAGGATGAGAAGAAAAGACAGAAACCCAGTGAAGGTGTTCTTTGTGGCCTTAGTGAATGTCTCATTCATGTGTGTAGCAGAGGTCACGACCCTTGAGCTCCTGTTCTGGTGTGAGTTACGGACATTACAGCCAAACTACTCACCTGAGAAGAAATACAGACAGAGACACACATAACAGCGATTTACGGTACTTCAACACTCTGTTCTGTTGCCAGGGTGTTGCTATGCAGTTGTGGTGCTTTCTTGTCCAAATGAATCCACATTCAAGTCACAATATTGTGATCAGTTCAGTTGTCAGATATGGCAGATAAGTCTTCAATGTAAATCTGTGGGATCTGTTGCTTGTTTTTCAGGTTGATCACAGTGAAGTAAAAGCAGACCTCTCTTCAATACGACATGATTCGAGAAATCATTGAAAATCTGGAACACAAACACTGCAGTTTGAGATCAAACTCTGAGGTTTTATATTTAGTGTTATGACTAACCCCAAGCATGAGCATTAACAGTGATGCTGCCTTGGAAGGTGTCACTAAAATAAACATGGAAGAATTGACTCTGCTTTTGACATTTAAAAAGGATCCATTTCGAACATATATTTCTAGCACTTTTGGTACAAGAGAAAGCGCAATATAAATAAAATGTATTATTATTATATGGGAGAAATGGACACGAGTAGCTAAACAATAATCAATATCTGTGAATCTGTATACCTCAAAAACAGAATTTATTCCCTTTGTTCTGTTTATTTTCCATTTTTACTATACGTAAAACATTTTCTTGAAAATTCAATTAAAAAAAGTTACTCAAAATTAAAAAATAAATAACTAAACGTATAGTATAAGAGTAAAAAGTTAAACAAAAAATGCAATTAATGTACAGTTCTGCATCCAAGTTTTGTTATACATTTTCTGCTTGAGTGATAATTAGGATAGTTACAAATAAGAGTTAAAATAATGAATTGAGAATGAAAGATAGCAAAGTGTTGACATTTAATTTTTATTAAACTTATATAAAAGCACATCAGAATTTTAACATTGTTACAAAAACAGAAATCGCTGAAAAGTGCAAATCAAAATCAAAAAACATTTCCAGAGCTTCCAAGCTCTGGAAATGACACCATAAAATGAGTCCATATTCTGCTATAAACCCTTTACTGTATGTGTCTCCACAGAAGTAAGCAAGTGAACATGATGTTGATTTTGAGTAAATCATGAATGAATTCAACTTTCTGACAGATTCCTTTAAGAACAGAACAGCAGATGACTGACAGAACACATTTCATTATGTTACTTAACATACTCATCCAGTTCGCTAAAGGGCTCTATCTTGCACCTGGCGCAAATGACTATTCACTGACGCATTTATCATTCCTATTTTTCACTCGCGCAAAGCGGGCTTTTTCCCTCCACAGACGCACGTCAGTAAACTAGGAAATGAAGTTGCGCTTCCTGGGCGGGTCGGCGCAAAAGGAGGCGTGTGTCGGCGCAAACAATCCCTGGTGCTATTTTGCAGTTCCAGAAAACACAGTTGCGCGTTGCGCGTACATTCAGATGCTATTTTAAGCGCGCTTGGCCATAATACAGAGTGTGAACAACGCACATAAACTGTAGATGATTCTCTCATCAACACAGATGCATTTTACTTTTTGCAAATGATACATTATTATAAGAAAAACTATATAAACATGAGGGAAATCATTGTTGTGTCCATGACGATGGGAAAATAGGCATAAAGCTTACACATTTACCCAAATTATCATATGCATGTTTAACTGAAGCTAATTTGGGTGTGTTTGTCCCATCCCCAGTGTCCCTTCTCTTTCTTTTACGGCCCTGATGAGAACATCGATCTCCTCGGCTGTGAAGCGATTGAAGCTCGCCGGTAAATGTGCCGTTATAATAGTATTGCGCCACGGAACAAGCGCACTGTTCATCACGCTCTTAAAGGGTTAGTTCACCCAAAAATGAAAATTAAGTCATTAATTACTCACCCCTATGCTGTACCAACCCCGTAAGACCTTCGTTCATCTTCGGAACACAAATGAAGATATTTTTGATTAAATCTGAGAGCTGGATCACTCCTTCATAGACTGCCTAAGGGACTGGCTCTTGACGGCCCATAAAGTCAATAAAGAAAATGTTTAAATATTCCATGTGCCTACAGCGGCTCAATTATAAGTTTATCAAGTGACGAGACTACTTTTTGTGCGAAAAAACATAAATAACGACTTTATTTGACTATTCCATTACTTCCTTATGGGCGCATGCGCGAGAACTGAGACGAGGACGTTCTTCTTCGAGTACTTCTTGTTACCGGCTGCTCACCGCTTAGGAGTATTACCACCACCTACCGTATAAGATGATGTGCTGATATAGCTGGAAGCGCAAAACTTTCTGTTTACAAGCAGATGAAGATGCAGCGCTGTACATACGCTTTTCAATTAGCGTATTTTCCGCACTATAAGGTGCACTTAAAAGCCTTTAATCTTCTCAGAAAACGACATTGTGCCTTATAATCCGGAGCGCCTTATATATGGATCTTATCTTATACAGTAGGTGGTGGTAATACTCTTAAGCGGTGAGCAGCCGGTAACAAGAAGTAGTCGAAAAGAACGTCATCATTCTCAGTTCTCGCGCATGCGCCCATAAGGAAGTAATGGAATAGTCGAATAAAGTCGTTATTTATGTTTTTTTTCGCACAAAAAGTAGTCTCGTTGCTTGATAAACTTACTGATTGAGCCGCTGTAGGCACATGGAATATTTAAACATTTTCTTTAATGACTTTATGGGCCGTCAAGAGCCAGTCCCTTAGGCAGTCTATGGAGGAGTGATCCAGCTCTCAGATTTAATCAAAAATATCTCTATTTGTGTTCCGAAGATGAACGAAGGTCTTACAGGGTTGGAACAGCATGGGGGTGAGTAATTAATGACTTAATTTTCATTTTTGGGTGAACTAACCTTTTTAAAGGGAATGTGATATGACGCTTGTTA
>JAQIUQ010003202.1:0-18391 GCA_030378365.1 Hybognathus amarus | reverse complement strand
ACCCCGGACCGAAGGTGAACAAAGATGAAGACAGTATATATATATATATATATATATATATATATATATATATATATCACACTCACCGGCCACTTTATTAGGTACACCTGTCCAACTGCTCGTTAACACTTAATTTCTAAGCAGCCAATCACATGGCGGCAACTCAGTGCATTTAGGCATGTAGACATGGTCAAGACAATCTCCTGCAGTTCAAACCGAGCATCAGTATGGGGAAGAAAGGTGATTTGAGTGACTTTGAACGTGGCATGATTGTTGGTGCCAGAAGGGCTGGTCTGAGTATTTCAGAAACTGCTAATCTACTGGGATTTTCATGCACAACCATCTCTAGGGTTTACAGAGAATGGTCAGAAAAAGAAAAAAACAGCCAGTGAGCGGCAGTTCTGTGGGCGGAAATGCCTTGTTGATGCCAGAGGTCAGAGGAGAATGGCCAGACTGGTTTGAGCTGATAGAAGGGCAACAGTGACTCAAATAACCACCCGTTACAACCAAGGTGGGCAGAAGAGCATCTCTGAACGCACAGTACGTCGAACTTTGAGGCAGATGGGCTACAGCAGCAGAAGACCACACCGGGTGCCACTCCTTTCAGCTAAGAACAGGAAACTGAGGCTACAATTTGCACAAGCTCATCGAAATTGGACAATAGAAGATTGGAAAACGTTGCCTGGTCTGATGAGTCTCGATTTCTGCTGCGACATTCGGATGGTAGGGTCAGAATTTGGCGTCTACAACATGAAAGCATGGATCCATCCTGCCTTGTATCAACGGTTCAGGCTGGTGGTGGTGGTGTCATGGTGTGGGGAATATTTTCTTGGCACTCTTTGGGCCCCTTGGTACCAATTGAGCATCGTTGCAATGCCACAGCCTACCTGAGTATTGTTGCTGACCATGTCCATCCCTTTATGACCACAATGTACCCAACTTCTGATGGCTACTTTCAGCAGGATAATGCGCCATGTTATAAAGCTGGAATCATCTCAGACTGGTTTCTTGAACATGACAATGAGTTCGCTGTACTCAAATGGCCTCCACAGTCACCAGATCTCAATCCAATAGAGCATCTTTGGGATGTGGTGGAACGGGAGATTCGCATCATGGATGTGCAGCCGACAAATCTGCGGCAACTGTGTGATGCCATCATGTCAATATGGACCAAACTCCCTGAGGAATGCTTCCAGCACCTTGTTGAATCTATGCCACGAAGAATTGAGGCAGCGAAGCAAGGGGGTCCAACCCGTTACTAGCATGGGGTACCTAATAAAGTGGCCGGTGAGTGTATATGTATATATATATATATATATATATATATATATATATATATATATATATATATATATATATATATATATATATATATATATATATATATATATATATATATATATATATATATATATATATATATATATATATATATATATATATTATCATATTAATCTACTTCAAAAAATTATGTCAATATTTTGATTTAGATTTATCAAACAATATATTGATTATTGGCTTGCAAATCATAAAGAATTATGTTATCTGCAAAAAATTTACATATTGGTGCAACAGACAGACAGACAGACAGACAGACAGACAGACAGGCAGACAGACAGGCAGACAGGCAGGCAGGCAGGCAGGCAGGCAGGCAGACAGACAGACAGACAGACAACAGACAGACAGACAGACAGACAGACAACAGACAGACAGACAGACAGACAGACAGACAGACAGACAGACAGACAGACAGACATATTCCTATTATTATGAGGTCATTGCATAGGCGAAATTGTTTTTTTTTACAGTATGAGCTTAGCTATAATGACATTTTCTTTTCCCATCGCAAAAAAAAAAAAACTCTGCATTTTTACATTTTTCACATGGATTTCATATGATTTATAAGCTTTCCTCATAGGGATGAAAAAAATAAATAAAAATAAGTCCCCACAAGGACAAAAATAGGGACATTTGGGTCCTCATGACAGTACACACACACACAAACACACACACATACTTTTCCCCCTATTTTAGTATCTTTTTAAACATGTCACATGATCCTTCCGAAATCATTCTAATATGCTGATTTGATGCTAATAAAACATTTATTGACAGTAAAGACTTGTGCATCACAAAATGTTTATATTTCAAATAAATGCTATTGGTTTGATTTTTCTTGTTAAAATATTTAGCAGCCGAAGCAGCATATTTAGAAATTTTTCTAAAGTACCAAATTAACAATCTAAATTATCATGTGACACTTGAAGGCTTGAGTTATGACTTCTGAAAATGAAGCATTTTCATCACAGGAATGAATTACATTTTAAAATATATCAGAGTATAAATTAGTTATTTAAAACTGTAATGATCTTAATCTTAACACAATCATAATCTTACTGTGTGAAAAAAAAATAGAAAGTCTTACAAGCACTGTAAATCAAATTGAAAATACAATGTTCGCATATATATAGCATACGGCCCAGTGGTTCTTTTTAGATGTTTTAAAAAAACGTGTCCTCTCTAATGAATCCCACATTACTGGTTTCACTTTTATAGCTACATTTCACACATTGTTAAATTTGCTGATCCAGTATAACAAAAGTCAGCACAGGAACACAAAAGGTGCTCAGTTGCGAAATTACTCGGTGCAATTAAGACTTCAACATATGAGAAGCTGGAATCGCACACACTTTTTGTTTCTTTCTCTGTCTATGGGGACATTATAACTCAGATGTAACAGCAGGTGGTAAGGCACCTTGCCATTGTGTAGTTAGTTGGAGAAGTTCTTAGTGAGACTGAATTAAATGTGTTTGTGTAGGTGTTTCAAAGATGCACAAACTGAGGACCTGAGTTTCCAGATAGAGCCTGCAGAAGATGCAGTCCCACCTACACACTCATTCACTTACTTCGCTGGCTCAATGATACTCAAACGCTCGTATATGTTTCTGTTTTCAGTAGGTCTAAGTAAATTTGTAATTCTATAACTGTGTCAAGGGGAAACAGACCAAGAGGAATGTCTGACAGAATAAGAGAGAAAAAGATACTCCATTTTCAGACCGAACTAGAAAGAGAATGTATGTATCCACAGAGGTAAGCCTGACGTTTGTGTGTCTGATCCTTTCTCTTTCCATCTCTTTTCCCATCCCAATTTTCCCTTTGGGGAAGTTTGAAGAATAGTGGGTTTTTACTCCGTAATATTTTACACATGATTGAAGGTGATGTCAACAGTGAGGGGCTGAGAGAGAGTTTGGCTGGATTATTGTTCCAAATCATCGTCTATATCTTTCTCTTAATATGTCGCACTTTTAACCTCTTAAGCTCTTTGGTTTATTTTGGAATTCCGCATAAAAGTGGACATACCCAAATATAATGGCTCCCTATACCCACATACAGTGAAGTAAATGCAAATAATTGGTGTCATTTTATAGGAAACCCTTTAGACAAACAAAATCAAGTGTCAAATGTAATAAAAATGATTGTATGTGTTTAAATATCAAAAGAAACACACAAAAAAGTAGGCGCTTTTGTGTTTTTTTTCTTGAATACTTTGTTTGAAAGTGTATTACTCTGGTATTGTGTGCAACAGCTACCTATTATAAGTTCCATTTGATTCCACTAGATGTCCCCAACACTGAAAAAAAAAAAATGATGTGTCTAACATTTCAATTAAAGAATTATTGCTATGACACCAAGGGGAGGCAAAGTGGCTTTTTAGTGTCTTTGTGAGAGAGTGCGTCCAGACTGCGGCCTGAAGAATATCTACTTTTTTTTTTACTCTGAGGCAAAATTGCGCTAAATATCTCAGACTCTGTTTGTTTTAGAGGAAAGGTGTGTCCACCATAGATGTCCACGACATGTCACGTCATGCTGAGATAAGCGTAAGCTTCCCATTGATGCGTAGTTCGTCATCATCCGTCGACGATAACATATCACATGTGGATCGTATGAAAACAATGACTTATTTCCTGCGTTACTGGACTAGAATGAGACATAATATGGGATTATTTATCAAGCGAAACTTCACATGAAGGTCGAAAATGGACTCATTTTGAAGAAAACAGTCTAAGGTGAAAGTCTATGTATATTTTTGACTACTTTTAGCTCAGACATGCTGTAATCGGAGACGAAATGCAACGCGTTTCCTAGTTTGTTTACAAATATCAAAGATGTACTTCGCGAATAGTTATGCAATCATTTGATCTGTTGTTTTATGTCAACTAAATAAACCATACAGCAAAAATCATGTGGAAGAAAGGGTTTGTTTGATATATGACTTGACTTTGTTGATCAAATTTGACCAACGCTATCAATATTCATATTCATAATCACACTTACTTTTGAACGGTATTTCGGTTGCGGGTTAGAGGAATATAAACTTTTAAATTATTCCAATATGTAAAATGAATTAAAAATTGATGGTTTTGTGTGAAAAGTAAAGGGTCTAAGCTTTGTAATGATATAACATATGACTGTTAATGTTTCATCAGGACCTTTAAATATTAAAGGGCGATCATAATGAACGTTCTTAATAACGCAATCCCCCGGTACCGGGTTTACGACCTTAACAGGTTAAAAAAAAAAGTCTGTTTTTTCTATGTTCTTTCCAGCTGCAAATTTTCTCCTTGCTTTTCCACAACCCATGTCAAAATATGTATATTTATGATATCTAGCTAACAGCTGCCGCACTAAATTTAGAGTGAATCTCCAGAGTGAAAGAGTGAGTCTAGTAAGGCAAGGTGAATCAAACTTTACAGTATACGAATGTCATTCAGCTATTGTCCTCTATTGCCAGAGCAATAAATTAAGGGGGATTGCCTTATTTGTTCGACATATACGTGTGAACTCCAGAATCAGTGAGACTGCAGTTTTGCTGTATCACCAGTGTGAGTCTTCAAGAAAGGCACTTAGTCTAAGTGACCTTCAGGTGGACTGTCCAGGTGGTTTGAAATTTTTCTGAAATAATACATGCTATGAATGTTCAGACCTAACCAGCCCACATTATTATTCACACCTGAGGAAATGCGTCTCTCACAGTATAGTTCTGCTGAACATTACATCTTCATAATCCAGAGTGAAAGGTGAACTGATTAATATTCCAGTTATCAAAAGTGAAAGAAAATTATAATGAAAAATGTAAAAAGCTTTTGAAAAATGTAATAATAATGTGTGGGGCTGTCCATATGCGACTTGTCGACTAATTTTAAAAATCTTAACTTTGAAACAACAAAGTGTTTTAAAAGCATCACTATCATAGAAAAAGTATATAAACTATATAAAAAATGTACAAAATTACACCAAGAACTCCCTACTATTGTGCTCAAAATCTCATTTCATCAATAACAATAAATATCAGGATATAGTTACAGTAGGCTATTTACTAATTTTTATTTTAAGTATTATTAAAAATTAACAAAAATGCAAAACACAAAACAATATGAGAAACACAATAGAAAAGAAAGTAACACTTGAACTTGAACTTAACACTTGAAAAGAGAGTAACACTTGAACTTGATGTACAACGTAATCAATGATCAATCGCATGCTGTATGGCCATATGCCAGAAGCTTGTCACTTCAGTCGATAAAAGTATTAAATATGTATATTTTTTCTTACACAAAGGCATCGCTTCACTTCTGAAAACATTTATTAACCCCTGCAGAGCTGTGTGGAGAACTTTAGTCATAAATAGATGTGCTTTAACGGACTTCCAATGTCGAACAGCCATTCACTCCATTACGTTATATTAAAATATCTTTGAATGTAACTCTACAACCTTGCCTCATTATATAGAGTTCTATGAATATTCAAATTAGCCTTCCGAAAGTGCGAAAAACTGCAATAAATCGAAAATCCGCCGTAGAGGCCGGTGCCCAAAAGGAGGGAAAGGCCATATACCCCATGTTAGAATGTTCGTTTTCACAGGCATAAATTCATGTTTTTACAGTTTGGTCCCATGGACTTTTATTGTAATCTTCAATATGTTCTGGTGCCTGACAACTGTGAGGGGGTGAATTTTTTTTCTAACTTGTTAGTTTAGATCGAATTTAGGTATAAAATGTATGACAAATAAGGGCGGTTAACTTTATTGACAGCTGATAACGGGCTGCGCCGAGTGAAATTTGATGTCTCGGCCATGATCTGACACAACACATCATACGCACCTCTGTATCCTTTCTGAACAAATTTGTATTTTGTATTTCCTAAGATTTTCCAGTATGGTGCCGCACATACTAGGGCTGCACGATGCATCAGCTTTAACATCGATATCGCGATGTGCGCATCACGATAGTCACATCGCAATGTGCGAATGTCACTAGGGATCGTAGTTAATCCGTGATTCGTGATCAGTAGGCTGCGTGCCAGCAGCTCCCCGGCCCGTAACGCTTGTGATTTGCGGATTAAATGCAAAGTTTAACCATCATAGTGAGAGTTTATCAATTTGCAAGTCCTGTCAGTTTAAACATCAAGCGCAAGAAGACTGGAACTTGCGCAGCTGTTTTGCGTTTTCTGACTAAAGCGCATTTTTGTCCCGCCAAACTTGACCGGTGAATGATGTAGATGACAATGAGTAACTTCTGCGCTCGTTTAACTGAGAGATAAAGTCCCAGTCTTGCGCAGTGCACTCACCGTCTTCAAACTCCCGTGCTCGAGCATATCAATGAATTGAGTTAACTGAAATATCTTTGAGAATACATGACGGTAAAAGGTCGGAAGACCTTTTTCTGAACTTACCACTGGTTGCTGTTCCACACATTCAGATGACATTACATAAACCACACTTTCAAAAAAAAAAAAATGCGATCAGTGATGAAATGTTTCCAGTGTTGACAGAAATCTTGTGCGATGTCCTAACCTGCCTGGATAATCGCACAGCGGATATGGCGTGGTCTGTTAATGAAACGATCCGAATTCGCAAACTAATGACTCATTTGAACCAATTCACTTTAATGAATGTTTAAAACAACTGATATATTCAACACTGAACTCAAGAGACATAAATCGAAACAATTTACAATAAGGTTCATTTATTAAAGCCTATAGGCTTTAATAAATGGAATTTATTTATAAATGGATTAAAAATCCATTTATATTAAATGCTTTGATAAATGGATTATTATTAATGTAGTTAAACTATAGTTAACTACATTAATAATAATAATTCATTACATGTATATGGTGCTTTTCTTGCACTCAAAGTGCTTTATATACAACCACCACTAATGTGCAGCATCCTGTTAACATAACCTGTTAACGCACATTAGTAAACATTCAATTAATTAATATTAGGTTCTATGCGGATATACTCCATAAATAAACCGCCGCAGTCATTTAATGATTCATTCTTTCCAAATAGAGCTATTTAAATCATCTGGGGAAATTATTCTAATATCGCAATATTTATCGCGAAAATATAAAATATTCGCAATGCCACTCTTTACCAATATCGTGCAGCCTAGCACATACCCCCATAAACAGCCTCAACCCGTTCTTCAGAAAGTCTATGGGTCACGTAACGCTTTGTCCATATTTTTCACAGTCTTAATGGATCAAAGCCACTTCACAAGATGTAAAATAAGCTCTGATGTCCCCAGATTGTGTGTGTGAAGTTTTAGCTCAAAATACCTGATATTTTAATACCAGATATACCAGATATTTTTATATAGCATGTTAAAATTGTCACTTTTTGAAGGTTTGCAAAAACATACCGTTTTGTGCCTGGCCCTTTAAATGTAAATGAGCTGCTGCAGAGGGCAGGGTTTAGCAGCTTTGGTTACCTCAGGCAGACACACTAAAATGACAAAACTGTTCTCCATTCAATGTTAAAATGGAGTCAGTCAGAAGATGGAGAGTCTCAAGAAGAGGTGACAACATGTAGAATGAGGTGGTTAATCTTTCTGATTTTCCAATTTTAAATTCGAATTACAATTATTGAAGTCCAGATTCGATCTACAGTCGATTTTCGAATTATTAACGATTCTCGATTAGCGATTATTGATTTTCCATTTTACAACAGTAAACAAAAATACACTAGACACAACATATGATTATATTAGCAGCAGCATCATTTTGGTATTAATTGCACTTTTTATTTGTTTGAAATTCAATGAAAATGTAATGATGGTTTGTGAAGACATGCAAACATGCTTGTTGTCTACTACTTAGGCAACCCATTATCTTTAAATAATTTTTTGAACAATTGTGTTGCATTATAATGCAAAGGCACCTGGTTCTATTAATTGACAGCATTAAAATGCATTTTGTGATTTCCTTCAATTGAAAATCTTTGAAGCAAGTTTGTGGGCTTGAAGGGCACCCAATTCAGAAATCACCCAGAAATTCAAAAGAACAGCATTTATCTGAAATAGAAAGCTTTTGTAACATTAAACAATACAGTTCAAATGTTTGAAGTCGGTAAGAATTTTTCTTACATGTTTTGGGAGAAAGAAAAAAGAAATCTATACTTTTATTTATCAAGGATAAATTAAATTAAGTTGATCAAAAGTTACAGTGAAGACATTTATAATGTTACAAATCGATTATCTGAATCTTGTGTGTGTGACTATAAATACTTTCCTTTAAATGTACAAAGTAATGACCCATAAAGAATTAACGTACAATATATTTTATTAGCATTCCAAAGAACCAACGGGAAAATAAACGTGTGCTGAAGCTCAGGAGCATAACTTTAACTTACTTGTAGTAAATTAATATTAACGACCGGTACAGCCGAGTGTTTTCCCTCTTATGTGCTGGAAACGTGTCATATGGCTTGTCATATTTGTTGATGTTTCAGTCGTTCAGTTTCATTCTACAAAGCTTACAACTAGCGTGGCTCTTGCCCAGTTCCTTTCCCTCTTCAACTCCAGAAGCCAAAATATTTCCACACGTCAGCTTCTAACCTAACAAGGAGGGTGTTTGAACCTTGCGCGCCATTGCGCGTCTCTGTTATGTGCACGCGCCAGACGGTACCAGTCATGCACTTCTGTCTTTCGCGTTCCGTCAATATTACGTTTTTATAAAGATATATATATATAGTTTTATTTTTTTTTTGGAAAATCGATTTTGGGATATTTGTGAATTCGATTCAGGATACGTCCCACGTCCGCATCGCGACTATATCAGAATCGAATCTCTCCCACACCCTAATGTAGAATGCAACAGGACGTGTCTGAATGGTTAGTTGATGCATTTCTGTTGCTGATGTGATGTTAACTATCTTCAATTAGGATATTCTGTCAGGAAATCGCTCGTATAGGAACTGTTGTGAGATGCCTACAGAGTGACTTTATATAGGTATGTGGACAAAAAATTAAAATTCAACAAATAGTAGAGTTGGGGTATCCGAACTCGAGTCCGCAACTCAAGTCCAATTTTGAATGAACTCTGGACTTGTAACGCACTTCGGATGAATCTTGTACTCGGACTTGGCACAGACTTCGGACATTTTAGACTTTGGAAAAATGTTATGAGTCCTGTCAAGTCCAGGCACTGGAGGACACATTATTCAGAAACGAAACGAAACTTGTGTTGTGTCCGCGTTGAGCATTGTAGCCAATCACGGACATGTATATTAAGCGCATGAACGCAGTGGGCAAATCAGAGGCATTTTAGAGTCAACATGCAGAGAATTCGCTTAAAATGTATGTTCAGAATCAGCACAAGCTTTATCCTTTTGCAAATCCCTCATACAAAGTCTATGCTAGATACAAATGACAGATTTACTGTGCAGTGTGGATAACTTCAGTGATTATGACTAGTTTTATTCATCTTAAAGGCATATCAACATGTCACTGAACACTACCGAACACTAGGTGGCCGTTACAGAGTTCCATCTTTTGGACATTCATTAGATTGCATTGGTTTTCATTTTGTCCTCAAAACAGGCACTAATCTGTAGGGGTGGGAATCTCTAGGCACCTCATCAATTTTATTTCGATTATCGATTCAGAGGGCTTCTAATTCGATGCTAAATCGATTATCTTAATATTTTTTGTCTGTGACTATAAATAGCTACTTTGCTTTAAAAGTAAGAAGTTATAACCCATGAAGAATTAATAATATATTTATTAACATTGCAAAGAACCAACAGGAAAATAAATGTGTGCCTGAACTAGCAGCACACTTGTTATCCATAGTTTTTTTTTTTTTCTCTCTCCTCAAGTTGATGGGGACCAGCAACTGTTTGGTTACCCGCATTCAAAAAAAAATCTTTTGTGAAAGAAAATTAATACAGGTTTGAACAACATTAGAGTAAATAATGACAGATTATTTTTTTGTGAACTATCCCTTTAAGGACGAGCGGCAGTACTATTTATAGACCAGCAAGCGACTTGTACTAAATGCGTTTAATATAGACGCATATTACACCAGATTTTCTCTCAAATGTTTGCTTTCACTTTAGACATAGCCAATTCTGTTTATGTAAACATTGTATGTATTTAACAGTATTAGCAGAAGACTCGAAAGATAACTTAGTCCAGTGTTCAGGCGCTGTTTGACAGTGCCTTTGAGCGTCGGGAGGGCAAGGCTTATGCAAATAATGAACTTTTGTGAATTGCAGTGTCCGGCGTACCTATTCATTAACGTGTGATGTGTAGGCTACGTCGCGTTGTACAGTTGAGACAGATGCGCCAGAACTGAACTGATAGAATGCCCTGTAACACGATACTACGATATTTCTTCAAAAGCAGATAGTGGAGACATTTTAATCCGTCGTCCACGATCAAACATCGCACACCCTCCACACGTCAGCTTTTAACGAGGAGGGTGTTTGGATTCGGCGCTCAGTCATCACGTCTGCGTCTCTGTTATGTGCACGCCACTGACGGTCCGGCCACTGCACTTCTGCGCTTCAGAGTTCCGTCTTTCACGTTGCGTCAATATTACATTATTATAAATATATATATATATATATATATATATATTATACACTCACCGGCCACTTTATTAGGTACCCCATGCTAGTAACGGGTTGGACCCCCTTTTGCCTTCAGAACTGCCTCAATTCTTCGTGGCATAGATTCAACAAGGTGCTGGAAGCATTCCTCAGGGAGTTTGGTCCATATTGACATGATGGCATCACACAGTTGCCGCAGATTTGTCGGCTGCACATCCATGATGCGAATCTCCCGTTCCACCACATCCCAAAGATGCTCTATTGGATTGAGATCTGGTGACTGTGGAGGCCATTTGAGTACAGCGAACTCATTGTCATGTTCAAGAAACCAGTCTGAGATGATTCCAGCTTTATGACATGGCGCATTATCCTGCTGAAAGTAGCCATCAGAAGTTGGGTATATTGTGGTCATAAAGGGATGGACATGGTCAGCAACAATACTCAGGTAGGCTGTGGCGTTGCAACAATGCTCAATTGGTACCAAGGGGCCCAAAGAGTGCCAAGAAAATATTCCCCACACCATGACACCACCACCACCAGCCTGAACCGTTGATACAAGGCAGGATGGATCCATGCTTTCATGTTGTAGACGCCAAATTCTGACCCTACCATCCGAATGTCGCAGCAGAAATCGAGTCTCATCAGACCAGGCAACGTTTTTCCAATCTTCTGTTGTCCAATTTCGATGAGCTTGTGCAAATTGTAGCCTCAGTTTCCTGTTCTTAGCTGAAAGGAGTGGCACCCGGTGTGGTCTTCTGCTGCTGTAGCCCATCTGCCTCAAAGTTCGACGTACTGTGCGTTCAGAGATGCTCTTCTGCCCACCTTGGTTGTAACGGGTGGTTATTTGAGTCACTGTTGCCCTTCTATCAGCTCGAACCAGTCTGGCCATTCTCCTCTGACCTCTGGCATTAACAAGGCATTTCCGCCCACAGAACTGCCGCTCACTGGATGTTTTTTCTTTTCGGACCATTCTCTGTAAACCCTGAGAGATGGTTGTGCGTGAAAATCCCAGTAGATTAGCAGTTTCTGAAATACTCAGACCAGCCCTTCTGGCACCAACAATCATGCCACGTTCAAAGTCACTCAAATCACCTTTCTTCCCTATACTGATGCTCGGTTTGAACTGCAGGAGATTGTCTTGACCATGTCTACATGCCTAAATGCACTGAGTTGCCGCCATGTGATTGGCTGCTTAGAAATTAAGTGTTAACGAGCAGTTGGACAGGTGTACCTAATAAAGTGGCCGGTGAGTGTATATATATATATATATTACACTCACCGGCCACTTTATTAGGTACCCCATGCTAGTAACGGGTTGGACCCCCTTTTGCCTTCAGAACTGCCTCAATTCTTCGTGGCATAGATTCAACAAGGTGCTGGAAGCATTCCTCAGGGAGTTTGGTCCATATTGACATGATGGCATCACAAGGTTGCCGCAGATTTGTCGGCTGCACATCCATGATGCGAATCTCCTGTTCCACCACATCCCAAAGATGCTCTATTGGATTGAGATCTGGTGACTGTGGAGGCCATTTGAGTACAGCGAACTCATTGTCATGTTCAAGAAACCAGTCTGAGATGATTCCAGCTTTATGACATGGCGCATTATCCTGCTGAAAGTAGCCATCAGAAGTTGGGTACATTGTGGTCATAAAGGGATGGACATGGTCAGCAACAATACTCAGGTAGGCTGTGGCGTTGCAACGATGCTCAATTGGTACCAAGGGGCCCAAAGAGTGCCAAGAAAATATTCCCCACACCATGACACCACCACCACCAGCCTGAACCGTTGATACAAGGCAGGATGGATCCATGCTTTCATGTTGTAGACGCCAAATTCTGACCCTACCATCCGAATGTTGCAGCAGAAATCAAGACTCATCAGACCAGGCAACGTTTTTCCAATCTTCTATTGTCCAATTTCGATGAGCTTGTGCAAATTGTAGCCTCAGTTTCCTGTTCTTAGCTGAAAGGAGTGGCACCCGGTGTGGTCTTCTGCTGCTGTAGCCCATCTGCCTCAAGTTCGACGTACTGTGCGTTCAGAGATGCTCTTCTGCCCACCTTGGTTGTAACGGGTGGTTATTTGAGTCACTGTTGCCCTTCTATCAGCTCGAACCAGTCTGGCCATTCTCCTCTGACCTCTGGCATCAACAAGGCATTTCCGCCCACAGAACTGCTGCTCACTGGATGTTTTTTCTTTTTTCGGACCATTCTCTGTAAACCCTAGAGATGGTTGTGCGTGAAAATCCCAGTAGATTAGCAGTTTCTGAAAAACTCAGACCAGCCCTTCTGGCACCAACAATCATGCCACGTTCAAAGTCACTCAAATCACCTTTCTTCCCCATACTGATGCTCGGTTTGAACATGCAGGAGATTGTCTTGACCATGTCTACATGCCCAAATGCACTGAGTTGCCGCCATGTGATTGGCTGCTTAGAAATTAAGTGTTAACGAGCAGTTGGACAGGTGTACCTAATAAAGTGGCCGGTGAGTGTATATATATATATATATATATATATATATATATATATATATATATATATATATATATATATATATATTTGAAAATCGATTTTTGACATTTGTGAATCGATTCAGAATCGTCCACGTCCGCATCGTCGAATGCATCTAAGAATCGATTTTTCCCCCACCCCTACTAATCTGTTTATTTTTAAGTGTTTGTAGTTTTATTTTCAATTATGTATAATTCCTATGAGGAGAATAAAGTTGAAGTTAATTAAAATTAAGGAAAATAAATATATTGATCTGAAATATAGCAAATTAATTTTAAATTTTTTTTAATTAAAAGGTACAATAACCAAACATATCACCTTTTTAAAAAAATATTTTTATTAGTTTAATTAAAGCGCCAGTATGTAACTTTAGTTGGGCACAAGAGGGCGCCGTTTCCAACAATAACAAAGGCGAATGTATATGACGCAGTAACGAACTGAATGATGGGACTTGCTGTCAAGCTGATGGATCTAATAACGTTTAAAGATTAGTGAAAACACTCATGTTTTTTAACATTATAGTGGTATGAAGCAGGTCGCGATTGCTAATAAGATACATATATCACACGCGAGTCCCGCGGATATAAAGGAATAAGGACATTTCATCCTATTGAACTACACGCAAGTGCTGGATTACTCACACAGGTCAGTTTATTAGATGAATTAAATTTGTGAGGGAAACGAAGCGCTGTTCCACTTGGAATAACGTTACACTATCACACTAAACAGCATTTAAATGTGTATTGAAAGTCATAATGTTATTCTACGTGTTACTGTAGTTGGTTTGCTATACGAACTAGCAGCTAGATCAACATAAGAATAACATACTGACCATATTCTAACATTTCATCATGTCAAGCTAACGTTATAACATTGATTTGTTTTATAATTTTGCTCACCTGTCCAATGAAGCTGTAATGTCGTGACTCGTGAAGTTCTGTCAAGTCCAAATTAGTCACGGACGCTCACGTAGCTCTCTGTCGAGTGGAAGTCAGTCTCGGACGCTAGCTATCGGCATCTCAATAACATCATGCTGATATTGATCCTCATTCTAGTCTGCTTGCCATGGTCTGTGTTTGAACAAAACAAGAACTGGGTGCCGCTAGATGTTACTCACTATGCAGTTGTCCGCGTCTGTCGCCATGTTTACGTCATGGCTATGGCAATACGAGCGGAAACGAGGATAGCCGAGAATAGCCGAGGATAGCGCGGATATTGCGTCATTTACAGGCGACATTTTTTTCCGGGACGGACACTTTTTAAAATTGGAATTTCTCTGAAATAAAAGAACTTTGGAGACTTTGGGGATATTGTAAGTACACAACTGCAGGAAATATATCACACCGTGCAAGTGATTTTTGGATATTTTGTTACAAAATCCTTGCATATTGGAGCTTTAACAAACTAATTATATGTAACTTCATCAGTACACTATAAATAAACTGGTTCTATGCCTTTATTAGTAATCTAAGCCTTTATTAATATACTTTATTATTTAAAACATACAAGGCTTTAGACATTTATAAAAATGCCTTCTATGTTTCTTTTCACTCCACTGTACTCCCACAGTCGACCGCACGTATGCAATTGACAATTGGTTATTGTCATTTCACCATATTTTTTGAACAGACAGTGTGTTTACTTGGAAATATTACTATATATTTTCAGTTTTAATTTATATTTCCATCGTAAGTTTGGTCTTAAATTTAATTTAGAAGTGGTATTAAAAAGTCTTAAATTTAAATTGTTTATACCTGTAGCCACCCTGAATAGAGTTAACAATACTAACGCTGGTGGAGGAAAGAAAGTGGAGGACACCACACAAAAGTTGAGTGTAGCCTACACGACGCGCTGCATTTTGACAGCTTTTCTACAGGTAACGTTCAGTGTCGGTAGTCATAAAAAAAGTGGGGGAGTTTAAATGGCCACGAAATTTTGTACAGCACACCACAAACATATGTTCTTCATGTCTACCTTCATCTGAAAGGTGTCCAAAGTGGGTAAAAATAATTTCTTGACAGTTGAATTTTTCCGTATTGTTTGAAATCACCTTTCAGGAGGAAAATGCAGCCTGAATAGAAAAAATTTAAAATGTAAAAATTTAACCCCTATCGAAATCGAAACCCCTAATGATGTGATTGGGTAAAAATAATCAAGGATTCCCACAGCGAGTCAATGAAAACAGCGCATTTTAGGAGACCCGCTCAAAATGAGTCGGGAAAATCCGGCACAGAGATTTGGAACACAATGGCGGCCGCCATTTATTTATATGTCCACATACCTACTTTATAATGCATGTGAAAAAAATCAATGCTAAAGTTTAAGCTGACTCACAAATGTACTCTTATACAACAACTTTTCCTCTTCTCAACATGGCGTGTAGTCCCTACCAGCCGTTTGTTGTAGCCCTTTTTTAAAAAGCAAATATCTTCCTTTGCTTTGAACTTTGAGCGTTATAACTTTGATACTGTTGTTTATGCTCAAACAGCAACATTTCACCACAGGGGGAATTTAAGATGTGACCAACAATGTTTATCTGAATACTCGCCTGCTTTCTGTGTACACACACCAGGTGTAAAATGCATGTTTATTTATCGCTCCACTGTTTAATATAGCCAAATCTCTATCAATAGACACTTTTACATTTATTGCTATGGTATATATTGCCATACCACCCAGCCCTATATGCATTCTGAGTGTATGTGTGGGCTACATCAGCTATCAGTAATTATGACTAGAGGAAAGAGGAACTCAGGAATGATGAGATGCATATCAACAGTTCTGTAACACCTTTGCAAAACTCCCAAAAGAGATTGATAACCTATCTGACAGTCTTATGTTTCCTGCGAGAAAACAAATCAGTCGTAGAGTCATGGATTATGTAGATATAGAGACAGCCAAATAAAAAGATTGACAATGATCATGTAGTAAGATATTACACTTACACAATTTAAGGAAACTGCACACAGGATATTGCTTCCAGACTTGCAATTTACAAACTTAATTGAAAATGATTGACAAACTATTCTTTGTTCCATTGCCAACCCATTTTTTTTTCTCTGTCTAGTATTTCTTCTGATGCCTTATAACTCTATTCCCAAGAGATGGGAATAAGTCCTCTCATTCCCATCTCTTACCATCAACTCTATATTCTCTCTTTTGCATCTGTGAATGTTTCTTTGCTTCACTCCCCTCCTCTCTTGATGGATGAGATGGCTAATTGCAGGTAGATCTGAATATGTAGTGTTTTATCTGAGAGGAAAAGGAAATTATTTTACAAGTGGTATAAATTTCAATCCACACTTTAAGGTAAGAGTTAAAGATGAGTGTGCTCACTGATTAGGCTTTAATAACAAAGAAGTGTTGTAATTAAACTCGCATTAATCTTTGCTCCCCCATGCATGAACTAATGCCTGAATCATTGTGCAAATTAATAAGTCATATTCCTATAATACATTTTCCAGCTTACCACTGTAACGTTGTCTTGTTCCACTTGTTAACCTGAGTCAGATTTTTTTTTCTTTGAGAGCAATACGTATTATTGTATCATTTCAGTTCTATATTGTAAAATGGGCATAATATCATCATCATCATCTGATTTTCAATTTACAGTATGTTACTGATATCACACTAATAAACAAACAACTATTGACGCATAAACAATTGTTCCTCTTGTCAACAACGAAAAAGGCTACATTGTTGAATTTCACAGATTAGTTGTAAAAAGTATGTGGACCTTGGGGCTAGGGCTGCACGATTCTTGCTAAAATGTGAATCACGATTTTTCTCCATGGGAATTGAGATCACGATTCTCTTACACGATTCTCTCTTTTTTTTCATCCAAAATGTATTGCACTCAAGTAAAAAATAAAAAAAAAACAAGACAGATAGTGCAGTAACAAAAAATAAATTAAAAAAATCTAAATTGTTTAAGCTGGTTCTTTGGGGCTAGCCTATGTAGCTGTCTGTGTATTACATTAACTAAAATAAAGTGTAGGCTATATTTAATATTTTCTGGCTAGTTTACTTTAGCTTTTTTTAGAATCAGACATCACACCTTCACCCAAACTGAATAATTACAAACAAGTTTAAATGGGTAGCATAAATCTTCTATAAATATTTTTGAGTCTTCATATCTAAAAATCTCCAAAATGCTCTACGTGAAACTGCGGTCTTCCAAACTTTCATGTTGTTTGAAGACGTCTCTCTCTCTCTCTCTCTCTCTCTCTCTCTCTCTCTCTCTCTCTCTCTCTCTCTCTCTCTCTCTCTCTCTCTCTCTCTCTCTCTCTCTCTCTCTCTCTCTCTCCGCCCTGTCAAGCGCAGCAGTTTCTATTCTACATCATCACTCACCGATCAAACTAGGCTTTGGCGGGACTAATATGTGCTTAAGCGGCCTCCAAAAAGCGGACGATCTGACGGTTTTAGAAGATTAACAAACCGAAACTAAAAAACTATTTGAGACAAGCTTTTATTTTCCCAAACCTGCAGCCACACAGGCGTGTAAAAGATACAGGCGGCTATGAGACTCGGCTATTATTTTATATAAGTTTTAAGGTACTTCAGTTCTTGTTAAAACTGACTAGACATGCTTATGTTTTGTGTGAAACTACTTTTTGAGTGAAATCATATTAATTTTGTCCCTCAAAAGTGTGCTTTCACTTTAATTGAGCGCACGTTTCACTGCTGCTCACGCGCTGCCCCTGCTCCCGGTGAAAACTTTGATTAACATGCAAGCCCAAAAAAATATGCGCTGCTCACGTGCAACACCTTTAGTTTAGACATTCCCTGATGAAACGTCCGCATGATTGATTTGTGAATTATTGTTTTGTTTTTGTGTGAGTGTGACCAATATAACGCATGAATGCAGCATGATCTGAATGCAGGGAAATACACGGAAGTGAATCGCCATCATTAAGAAATGAGATCGCATTTGTGTTTGAATCGAGATCGCGATTTTTTTTCGATTAATCGTGCAGCCCTA
>JAQIUQ010003201.1:0-12356 GCA_030378365.1 Hybognathus amarus | reverse complement strand
GGGTACAAACAACCGGGCGAAGGTGAACAAAGATGAAGACAGTGTATATATATATATATATATATATATATATATATATTAGTGCTGTCAAACGATTAAAATATTTAATCGCGATTAATCGCATTAATGTCATAGTTAACTCGATTAATCGCACATTTTATCTATTCTTAATGTCTTTGATTTCTTTTGTTACATTTTTTCTCATTTTAATGCTCTTATCAACATGGAAAAGTGGATTGGCTTGTTTAGTGCAAATGTTTTTTTTTAATTATTATTATTGAAAATAACATTGGAATAGTGTTCAATTTCACTCTAACATATATAGCCTAAATAATCTCTCACACAATGCAACACTGTCCATCAATAAAAGGGTGAAAGAAATACTGACGAGGTCCTGATATTGACGAGGGGGTGGAGAATTTGCATCATCTGTGTTTGTGTGTGTGTGTGTGTGCTATTGGCCATCATCAAGTGGTGTCAGGCCTGGACGTGCTGTGATGATGATAGCTCAGTTCATAATGACAAAACATACAGATCGCTTTGGTCTTGTCAATGGGACAATTTGGCAACTTTTTAAAAGTAAACTTTACATTCAGAATCTCATTGGCATCCATTTCGGCGTCTCGCGCTCGTCATCCACTCAAAACATAACGTCACTATTGGCCGGCTCGCAAGCTGAAACGAGTGTGTGCGGCACAAAACGTCCTCGCGCTGCGCTCTGAAACCCATTCATGTCAATTGCTTGCGCCGCGCGAGGACGTTTTCGTTTGCTTCTTCGATCCAAAGCGCAAGCGGATCTGAGCTAGACCGGAAACAAAACAACAGGCACGCCGCACACACTCGTTGCGGCTTGCGAGCCGGCTTTAAGTGGATGACGAGCGCGAGAACGCTGAAAATGGATCAGGACGCATGCTGCATCCTGTTGCAAAAGTATGTGAAAAAACGACAAAGTTTGCTAGGACAAAAACAGACTGTGTCACGCGATAGAAAAAATTAACGCCGTTAAAATGGGTTTGCGTAACGCCGTTAATAGACGCGTTTAACTGACAGCCCTAATATATATATATATATATATATATATATATATATATATACACTCACCTGGCCACTTTATTAGGTACACCTGTCCAACTGCTCGTTAACACTTAATTTCTAAGCAGCCAATCACATGGCGGCAACTCAGTGCATTTAGGCATGTAGACATGGTCAAGACAATCTCCTGCAGTTCAAACCGAGCATCAGTATGGGGAAGAAGGTGATTTGAGTGACTTTGAACGTGGCATGATTGTTGGTGCCAGAAGGGCTGGTCTGAGTATTTCAGAAACTGCTAATCTACTGGGATTTTCATGCACAACCATCTCAAGGGTTTACAGAGAATGGTCAGAAAAAGAAAAAAACAGCCAGTGAGCGGCAGTTCTGTGGGCGGAAATGCCTTGTTGATGCCAGAGGTCAGAGGAGAATGGCCAGACTGGTTCGAGCTGATAGAAGGGCAACAGTGATCTCAAAAACTGACCCGTTACAACCAAGGTGGGCAGAAGAGCATCTCTGAACGCACAGTACGTCGAACTTTGAGGCAGATGGGCTACAGCAGCAGAAGACCACACCGGGTGCCACTCCTTTCAGCTAAGAACAGGAAACTGAGGCTACAATTTGCACAAGCTCATCGAAATCTGGACAATAGAAGATTGGAAAGATGTTTGCCTGGTCTGATGAGTCTCTATTTCTGCCTGCGACATTTGGATGGAGGTCAGAATTTGCCGTCTACAACATGAAAGCATGGATCCATCCTGCCTTGTATCAACGGTTCAGGCTGGTGGTGGTGGTGTCATGGTGTGGGGAATATTTTCTTGGCACTCTTTGGGCCCCTTGGTACCAATTGAGCATCGTTGTACGCCACAGCCTACCTGAGTATTGTTGCTGTACCATGTCCATCCCTTTATGACCACAATGTACCCAACTTCTGATGGCTACTTTCAGCAGGATAATGCGCCATGTTATAAAGCTGGAATCATCTCAGACTGGTTTCTTGAACATGACAATGAGTCCGCTGTACTCAAATGGCCTCCACAGTCACCAGATCTCAATCCAATAGAGCATCTTTGGGATGTGGTGGAACGGGAGATTCGCATCATGGATGTGCAGCCGACAAATCTGCGGCAACTGTGTGATGCCATCATGTCAATATGGACCAAACTCCCTGAGGAATGCTTCCAGCACCTTGTTCGAATCTATGCCACGAAGAATTGAGGCAGCAAAAGGGGGTCCAACCCGTTACTAGCATGGGGTACCTAATAAAGTGGCCGGTGAGTGTATATGTATATATATATATATATATATATATATATATATATATATGTATATATATATATATATATATATATATATATATATATATATATATATATATATATATATATATATATATATATATATATATATATATATATATATATATACATATGATACTCTCAAAAAATTATGTCAATATTTTGATTTAGATTTATCAAACAATATATTGATTATTGGCTTGCAAATCATAAAGAATTATGTTATCTGCAAAAAATTTCATATTGGTGCAACAGACAGACAGACAGACAGACAGACAGACAGACAACAGGCAGACAGACAGACAGGCAGACAGCAGGCAGGCAGGCAGGCAGGCAGGCAGGCAGACAGACAGACAGACAGACAGACAGACAGACAGACAGACAGACAGACAGACAGACAGACAGACAGACAGACAGACAGACAGACAGACAGACAGACAGACAGACAGACAGACATATTCCTATTATTATGAGGTCATTGCATAGGCGAAATTGTTTTTCTTTACAGTATGAGCTTAGCTATAATGACATTTTCCTTTCCCATCGCAAAAAAAAAAAAAACTCTGCATTTTTACATTTTTCACATGGATTTCATATGATTTATAAGCTTTCCTCATAGGGATGAAAAAAATAAATAAAAATAAGTCCCCACAAGGACAAAAATAGGGACATTTGGGTCCTCATGACGTAACACACACACACAAAACACACACACATACTTTTCCCCTATTTTAGTATCTTTTTAAACATGTCACATGATCCTTCCGAAATCATTCTAATATGCTGATTTGATGCTAATAAAACATTTATTGACAGTAAAGACTTGTGCATCACAAAATGTTTATATTTCAAATAAATGCTATTGGTTTGATTTTTCTTGTTAAAATATTTAGCAGCCGAAGCAGCATATTTAGAAATTTTTCTCAAAGTACCAAATTAACAATCTAAATTATCATGTGACACTTGAAGGCTTGAGTTATGACTTCTGAAAATGAAGCATTTTCATCACAGGAATGAATTACATTTTAAAATATATCAGAGTATAAATTAGTTATTTAAAACTGTAATGATCTTAATCTTAACACAATCATAATCTTACTGTGTGAAAAAAAAATAGAAAGTCTTACAAGCACTGTAAATCAAATTGAAAATACAATGTTCGCATATATATAGCATACGGCCCAGTGGTTCTTTTTAGATGTTTTAAAAAAAACGTGTCCTCTCTAATGAATCCACATTACTGGTTTCACTTTTATAGCTACATTTCACACATTGTTAAATTTGCTGATCCAGTATAACAAAAGTCAGCACAGGAACACAAAAGGTGCTCGTTTGCGAAATTACTCGGTGCAATTAAGACTTCAACATATGAGAAGCTGGAATTGCACACACTTTTTGTTTCTTTCTCTGTCATGGGGACATTATAACTCAGATGTAACAGCAGGTGGTAAGGCACCTTGCCATTGTGTAGTTAGTTGGAGAAGTTCTTAGTGAGACTAAATTAAATGTGTTTGTGTAGGTGTTTCAAAGATGCACAAACTGAGGACCTGAGTTTCCAGATAGAGCCTGCAGAAGATGCAGTCCCACCTACACACTCATTCACTTACTTCGCTGGCTCAATAATACTCAAACGCTCGTATATGTTTCTGTTTTCAGTAGGTCTAAGTAAATTTGTAATTGTATAACTGTGTCAAGGGGAAACAGACCAAGAGGAAATGTCTGACAGAATAAGAGAGAAAAAGATACTCCATTTTCAGACCGAACTAGAAAGAGAATGTATGTATCCACAGAGGTAAGCCTGACGTTTGTGTGTCTGATCCTTTCTCTTTCCATCTCTTTCCCAGTGCCAATTTTCCTTTGGGGAAGTTTGAAAAATAGTGGGTTTTTACTCCGTAATATTTTACACATGATTGAAGGTGATGTCAACAGTGAGGGGCTAGAGAGAGTTTGGCTGGATTATTGTTCCAATCATCGTCTATATCTTTCTCTTTAATATGTTACAACTTTTAACCTCTTTAAGCTCTTTGGTTTATTTTGGAATTCCGCATAAAAGTGGACATACCCAAATCTGATGGCTCCCTATACCCACATACAGTGAAGTAAATGCAAATAATTGGTGTCATTTTATAGGAAACCCTTTAAACAAACAAAATCAAGTGTCAAATGTAATAAAAATGATTGTATGTGTTTAAAATATCAAAAGAAACACACAAAAAAGTAGGCGCTTTTGTGTTTTTTTTCTTTGAATCTTTGTTTGAAAGTGTATTACTCTGGTATTGTGTGCAACAGCTACCTATTATAAGTTCCATTTGATTCCACTAGATGTCCCCAACACTGAAAAAAAAAATTATGTGTCTAACATTTCGATTAAAAAAGTTATTGCTATGACACCAAGGGGAGGCAAAGTGGCTTTTTAGTGTCTTTTATGAGAGAGTGCGTCCAGACTGCGCGCTGAAGAATATCTACTTTTTTTTTACTCTGAGGCAAAATTGCGCTAAATATCTCAGACTCTGTTTGTTTTAGAGGAAAGGTGTGTCCACCATAGATGTCCACGACATGTCACGTCATGCTGAGATAAGCGTAAGCTTCCCAATGATGCGTAGTTCGTCATCATCCGTCGACGATAACATATCATGTGGATCGTATGAAAACAATGACTTATTTCCTGCGTTACTGGACTAAATGAGACATAATAGGGGATTATTTATCAAGCGAAACTCACATGAAGGCGAAAATGGACTCATTTTGAAGAAAACAGTCTAAGGTGAAAGTCTATGTATATTTTTGACTACTTTTAGCTCAGACATGCTGTAATCGGAGACGAAATGCAACGCGTTTCCTAGTTTGTTTACAAATATCAAAGATGTACTTCGCGAATAGTTATGCAATCATTTGATCTGTTGTATTATGTCAACTAAATAAACCATACAGCAAAAATCATGTGGAAGAAAGGGTTTGTTTGATATATGACTTGCCTTTGTTGATCAAATTTGACCAACGCTATCAATATTCATATTCATAATCACACTTACTTTTGAACGGTATTTCGGTTGCGGGTGGAGGAATATAAACTTTTAAATTATCCAATATGTAAAATGAATTAAAAAATGATGGTTTTGTGTGAAAAGTAAAGGGTCTAAGCTTTGTAATGATATAACATATGACTGTTAATGTTTCATCAGGACCTTTAAATATTAAAGGGCGATCATAATAACGTTCTTAATAACGCAATCCCCCCGGTACCGGGTTTACGACCTTAACAGGTTAAAAAAAGACTGTCTGTTTTTTCTATGTTCTTTCCAGCTGCAAATTTTCTCCTTGCTTTTCCACAACCCATGTCAAAATATGTATATTTATGATATCTAGCTAACAGCTGCCGCACTAAATTTAGAGTGAATCTCCAGAGTGAAAGAGTGAGTCTAGTAAGGCAAAGTGAATCAAACTTTACAGTATACGAATGTCATTCAGCTATTGTCCTCTATTCCAGAGCAATAAATTAAAGGGGGATTGCCTTATTTGTTCGACATATACGTGTGAACTTGCAGAATCAGTGAGACTGCAGTTTTGCTGTATCACCAGTGTGAGTCTTCAAGAAAGGCACTTAGTCTCAGTGACCTTCAGGTGGACTGTCCAGGTGAGTTTGAAATTTTTCTGAAATAATACATGCTATGAATGTTCAGACCTAACCAGCCCACATTATTATTCACACCTGAGGAAATGCGTCTCTCACAGTATAGTTCTGCTGAACATTACATCTTCATAATCCAGAGTGAAAGGTGAACTGATTAATATTCCAGTTATCAAAAGTGAAAGAAAATTATAATGAAAAATGTAAAAAGCTTTTGAAAAATGTAATAATAATGTGTGGGGCTGTCCATATGCGACTTGTCGACTAATTTTAAAAATCTTAACTTTGAAACAACAAAGTGTTTTAAAAGCATCACTATCATAGAAAAAGTATATAAACTATATAAAAATGTACAAATTTACACCAAGAACTCCCTACTATTGTGCTCAAAATCTCATTTCACGAATAACAATAAATATCAGGATATAGTTACAGTAGGCTATTTACTAATTTTTATTTTAAGTATTATTAAAAATTAACAAAAATGCAAACACCAAAACAATATGAGAAACACAATAGAAGAGAAAGTAACACTTGAACTTGAACTTAACACTTGAAAAGAGAGTAACACTTGAACTTGATGTACAACGTAATCGATTAATAACAATGCACGTATGGCCATATGCCAGAAGCTTGTTATTTTAGTCGATAAAGTATCTAAATATGTATATTTTTCTTACACAAAGGCATTCGCTTCACTTCTGAAAGCATTTATTAACCCCTGCAGAGCTGTGTGGAGAACTTTTAGTCATAAATAGATGTGCTTTAACGGACTTCCAATGTCAAACAGCCATTCACTCCCATTACGCTATATTAAAATATCTTGAATGTAACTCTGACAACCTTGCCTCATTATAGAGAGTTCTATGAATATTCAAATTAGCCTTCCGAAAGTGCGAAAAACTGCAATAAATCGAAAATCCGCCTAGATAGGCCGGTCCCAAAAGGAAGAAAATGTCCATATACCCCATGTTAAAATGTTCGATTTTCACAGCATAAATGTCATGTTTTTACAGGTTTGGTCCCATGGACTTTTATCTGTAATCTTCAATATGTTCTGCGTGCCTGACAACTGTGAGGGGTGAATTTTTTTTCTAACTCGTTAGTTTAGATCGAATTTAGGTATAAAATGTATGACAAATAAGGGCGGTTAACTTTGATTGACAGCTGATAAACGGGCTGCGCAAGTGAAATTTGATGTCTCGGCCATGATCTGAACACAACACATCATACGCACCTCTGTATCCTTTCTGAACAAATTTGTATTTTGTATTTCCTAAGATTTTCCAGTATGGTGCGCACATACCCCCCCAATACAAACAGCCTCAACCCGACTTTCTTCAGAAAGTCTTGTGAGTCAGCAGCAAGTCACCAGCTTCTGTCCATATCTTTTACAGTCTAGAATGGGTAAAAAGCCATTTTCACAAGATGTAAATATAAGTCTCCTGATGTCCCCAGATTGTGTGTGTGAAGTTTTAGCACAAAATACCTGATATTTTAATACCACAGATACCAATATTTCCATATAGCATGTTAAAATTGTCACTTTTTGAAGGTTTGCAAAAACACACTGTTTTGTGCCTGGCCCTTTAAATGTAAATGAGCTGCTGCAGAGGGCAGGGTTTAGCAGCTTTTGGTCACCTCAAGGCCAGGCAGACAACTGAAATGACAGAAACTGTCTCCATTTACGTTAATATGGAGTCAGTCAAGGAACTGAGAAGAGTCTCAAGATGAGGTGACAACATGTAGAATGCAACAGATACGTGCTCTGAATGGTTAGTTGATGCATTTCTGTTGCTGATGTGATGTTAACTATCTTCAATTCAGATCTTTGTCAGTATAATTGGCTCACATAGCGAACTGTTGTGAGATGCCACAGAGTGACTTTATATAGGTATGTGGACAAAAACTTAAAATTCAACATAATAGTAGAGTTTGGGGTACTCGAACTTTAGTCCCAAATAGGACTGCAGTCCAATTTCGAATGAGCTCGGACTCTGTAAACGCACCTTCGGATGAATTTGTACTCGGACTTGGCACACACTAACATTTCAGAGTACTCGGCAAAATGTTCCCGAGTCCAGGCAGAGGAGCTACATCATTCAAGAAAACGATGAACCAAACTTGTGTTGTGTCCTGCGTCGAGCATTGTCACCAGATCACTGGATCATGTATATTCAGTGCATGAACGCAGTGGGCAAATCAGAGGCATTTTAGAGTCAACATGCAGAGAATTCGCTCAAAATGTATGTTCAGAATCAGCACCGAGCTTTATCCTTTTGCAAATCCCTCATACAAAGTCTAGTCGCGATACAAATGACAGATTTACTGGCCGGGGCAGTGTGGACAACTTCAGTGATTATGACTAGTTTTATTCATCTTAAAGGCATATCAACATGTCATGGAACACTACCGAACACTAGGTGGCCGCTACAGAGTTCCATCTTTTGGACATTCATTAGATTGCATTGGTTTTCATTTTGTCCTCAAAACAGGGCACTAATCTGTAGGGGTGGGAATCTCTAGGCACCTCACGATTCGATTTTTTACATTACGATTCAGAGGGCTTCCAATTCGATGCTAAATCGATTATCTTAATATTTTTTGTCTGTGACTATAAATAGCTACTTTGCTTTAATAAGTAAAAAGTCATGACCCATGAAGAATTAATAATATATTTTATTAACATTGCAAAGAACCAACAGGAAAATACATGTGTGCTGAACTAGCAGCACACTTGTTATTCCATAGTTTTTTTTTTTTTTTCTCTCCTCAAGTTGATGGGGACCAGCAACTGTTTGGTTACCCGCATTCAAAAAAAAAAAATCTTTTGTGAAAGAAAGTATAATAGCAGGTTTGAAACAACATTAGAGTAAATAATGAAAGATTTTTTTTTGTGACTATCCCTTTAAGGACGAGCTGGCATACAATTTATAGACCAGCAAGCGACTTGTACTAAATGTGTTTAATATAGACGCATATTACACCAGATTTTCTCTCATAATGTTTGCTTTCATACTTTAGACATAAGCCAATTCTGTCCATGTGAACATTGTATGCATTTAACAGTATTCACAGGAATCTAGAATAGATAACTCAGTCCAGTGTTCAGGCGCTGTTTGACAGTGCCTTTGAGCGCAGAATGTTAACCAGTAACATCAGAGTGGCATGAAGCAGGTCGCGCGATTTGCTAATAAGATACATATATCACACGCGAGTCCCGCGGATATAAAGGAATAAGGACATTTCATCCTATTGAACTACATCGCAAGTGCTGGATTACTCACACAGGTCAGTTTACTTAGATGAATTAAATTTGTGAGGGAAACGAAGCGCTGTTCCACTTGGAAGTAACGTTACACTATCACACTAAACAGCATTTAAATGTGTATTGAAAGTCATAATGTTATTCTATGTGTTACTGTAGTTGGTTTGCTATACGAACTAGCAGCTAGATCAACATAAGAATAACATACTGACCATATTCTAACATTTCATCATGTCAAGCTGAACGTTATAACATTGATCTGTTTTATAATTTTGCTCACCTTTCCAATGAAGCTGTAATGTCGTGACTCGTGAAGTTCTGTCAAGTCCAAATTAGTCACGGACGCTGCATCGTAGCTCTCGTCGAGTGGAAGTCAGTCTCGGACGCTAGCTATCGGCATCTCAAAAACATCATGCTGATATTGATCCTCATTCTAGTCTGCTTGCCATGGTCTGTGTTTGAACAAAACAAGAACTGGGTGCCGCTAGATGTTACTCACTATGCAGTTGTCCGCGTCTGTCGCCATGTTTACGTCATGGCTATGGCAATACGAGCGGAAACGAGGATAGCCGAGAATAGCCGAGGATAGCGCGGATATTGCGTCATTTACAGGCGACATTTTTTCCGGGACGGACACTTTTTAAAATTGGAATTTCTCTGAAATAAAAGAACTTTGGAGACTTTGGGGATATTGTAAGTACACAACTGCAGGAAATATATCACACCGTGCAAGTGATTTTTGGATATTTTGTTACAAAATCCTTGCATATTGGAGCTTTAACAAACTAATTATATGTAACTTCATCAGTACACTATAAATAAACTGGTTCTATGCCTTTATTAGTAATCTAAGCCTTTATTAATATACTTTATTATTTAAAACATACAAGGCTTAAGACATTTATAAAAATGCCTTCTATGTTTCTTTTCACTCCACTGTACTCCCACAGTCGACCGCACGTATGCAATTGACAATTGGTTATTGTCATTTCACCATATTTTTTGAACAGACAGTGTGTTTACTTGGAAATATTACTATATATTTTCAGTTTTAATTTATATTTCCATCGTAAGTTTGGTCTTAAATTTAATTTAGAAGTGGTATTAAAAAGTCTTAAATTTAAATTGTTTATACCTGTAGCCACCCTGAATAGAGTTAACAATACTAACGCTGGTGGAGGAAAGAAAGTGGAGGACACCACACAAAAGTTGAGTGTAGCCTACACGACGCGCTGCATTTTGACAGCTTTTCTACAGGTAACGTTCAGTGTCGGTAGTCATAAAAAAAGTGGGGGAGTTTAAATGGCCACGAAATTTTGTACAGCACACCACAAACATATGTTCTTCATGTCTACCTTCATCTGAAAGGTGTCCAAAGTGGGTAAAAATAATTTCTTGACAGTTGAATTTTTCCGTATTGTTTGAAATCACCTTTCAGGAGGAAAATGCAGCCTGAATAGAAAAAATTTAAAATGTAAAAATTTAACCCCTATCGAAATCGAAACCCCTAATGATGTGATTGGGTAAAAATAATCAAGGATTCCCACAGCGAGTCAATGAAAACAGCGCATTTTAGGAGACCCGCTCAAAATGAGTCGGGAAAATCCGGCACAGAGATTTGGAACACAATGGCGGCCGCCATTTATTTATATGTCCACATACCTACTTTATAATGCATGTGAAAAAAATCAATGCTAAAGTTTAAGCTGACTCACAAATGTACTCTTATACAACAACTTTTCCTCTTCTCAACATGGCGTGTAGTCCCTACCAGCCGTTTGTTGTAGCCCTTTTCTTTAAAAGCAAATATCTTCCTTTGCTTTGAACTTTGAGCGTTATAACTTTGATACTGTTGTTTATGCTCAAACAGCAACATTTCACCACAGGGGGAATTTAAGATGTGACCAACAATGTTTATCTGAATACTCGCCTGCTTTCTGTGTACACACACCAGGTGTAAAATGCATGTTTATTTATCGCTCCACTGTTTAATATAGCCAAATCTCTATCAATAGACACTTTTACATTTATTGCTATGGTATATATTGCCATACCACCCAGCCCTATATGCATTCTGAGTGTATGTGTGGGCTACATCAGCTATCAGTAATTATGACTAGAGGAAAGAGGAACTCAGGAATGATGAGATGCATATCAACAGTTCTGTAACACCTTTGCAAAACTCCCAAAAGAGATTGATAACCTATCTGACAGTCTTATGTTTCCTGCGAGAAAACAAATCAGTCGTAGAGTCATGGATTATGTAGATATAGAGACAGCCAAATAAAAAGATTGACAATGATCATGTAGTAAGATATTACACTTACACAATTTAAGGAAACTGCACACAGGATATTGCTTCCAGACTTGCAATTTACAAACTTAATTGAAAATGATTGACAAACTATTCTTTGTTCCATTGCCAACCCATTTTTTTTCTCTGTCTAGTATTTCTTCTGATGCCTTATAACTCATTGATTTTTTCCCAAGAGATGGGATAAGTCCTCTCATTCCCATCTCTTACCATCAACTCTATATTCTCTCTTTTGCATCTGTGAATGTTTCTTTGCTTCACTCCCCTCCTCTCTTGATGGATGAGATGGCTAATTGCAGGTAGATCTGAATATGTAGTGTTTTATCTGAGAGGAAAAGGAAATTATTTTACAAGTGGTATAAATTTCAATCCACACTTTAAGGTAAGAGTTAAAGATGAGTGTGCTCACTGATTAGGCTTTAATAACAAAGAAGTGTTGTAATTAAACTCGCATTAATCTTTGCTCCCCCATGCATGAACTAATGCCTGAATCATTGTGCAAATTAATAAGTCATATTCCTATAATACATTTTCCAGCTTACCACTGTAACGTTGTCTTGTTCCACTTGTTAACCTGAGTCAGATTTTTTTTTCTTTGAGAGCAATACGTATTATTGTATCATTTCAGTTCTATATTGTAAAATGGGCATAATATCATCATCATCATCTGATTTTCAATTTACAGTATGTTACTGATATCACACTAATAAACAAACAACTATTGACGCATAAACAATTGTTCCTCTTGTCAACAACGAAAAAGGCTACATTGTTGAATTTCACAGATTAGTTGTAAAAAGTATGTGGACCTTGGGGCTA